>CM039470.1:28308236-28498506 GCA_022433065.1 Begonia loranthoides | reverse complement strand
CTCGCTACCGCAATACATTGGCAAGAGAAGGTCTCGATTAGTCTGTCTCGTACCTCATCTCGATTAACCTTCCCCCGTGAAATAAGGTTCTCAAGAGGTACTTTCGAAGGGTATCGGGACTCACAGTGCTTTCGAGCATCTCTATACGAAACCGGAAGCGATGAATAGAGAAAAGAGAGAAAGCAGAGGTGACTTAGGAAAGTCAAGTAAGTGTATGCAATGCTAAAGAAAGAACATAGGGGATAAGACTTCCAGTCCGACTATTCCTGACTGAAAGAATAGAATAAGGGACGTACCTCTTCCTATAGTTAAGGTAGCTAGGTAGTTCCTGGGTTAAGGGTGTTAAGTCGCTACTGAGCCCAATGAGCAGAGGATGTCCTTGAGTTAATGCTGTTCTTGAAGCTTTTGCCCTTAGATCCTATTCGAAAATGGAGTGAGCAAGGCATATAGAAGGGATACATCAATAAACCAAGGGGGAACGTTAAGAAAACTTTCTGAATCCTCTGATTAAGGTGCAAGGGATGTGGGAACATTAGCTAGCGCTGGCTATCGAAATGGAAGGGGCTCCGCAATGAGATATGGTTCTCGAATAGGGAAGCCTTACTTATTTCCAATATGAGGTTTGGGCTGGGTAGGATATAGAATAATATGGGTTCCGAACCTCATATCTTACTAATAAGAATAAGTAAGGTGTTTTTTCATGCTTCTATTATATTATTAGGCAGTGAAAAGTAAACTAGGCAATCAAAGCTCCAACTATCACTGATGTCGGGGGTCTTCTTTCCAATTTAGGACCGGTAGCGGGTGGGAATGTTGCCTCTGCACCAACCACCTATGAGCGCCTCACCTTTGCCTTTGTGTCTCTTACTCATCTTGCTCGCGTCTCCGCGGGATCGACCTCCCCAACCGAAACTGGAACGGATTATTCGACCTGATCAATTTGTTTGTCCCAAAACGTGTGATTCCACGGAGTATGGTTCAACCCGGGCTAGCTATGGAACAGGCTTTTGAACTAGGGACCCCGCTTCGGGATCTTCATCAACTGGATAAAGAGCTTCAACCGATGGGGCGGTTCTTTAACTGGGTAATCCACTTACTGAATCGGCTCTGACGCTTTGCGTCCGTGGGATCAACTCCATCTTAGAAATCTGGAGGATCCGCAACTACAAGCTCTCGTGGCTCGGAAGTAATGCTCCTGCTGATAGGTATGTAATCGAAGAATCAGGATCCGCGATATATGGATATGCTCGAATCGGACCGCATCTCGATTTGCACATGGAGAATCCGCTGGTGGACCCCCTTTCCTTCCTTTGGTTCAAAACTCGATCGAATACGTCGTTAACCTTTGTGGTGGATCGACGAGAGTGCGCCTAGCCAAGAGTGTGGTTGGTGTCATCACCTCCCCGACTCTTAGTCATCGCTCCGTGAAAGAGTAGGCGAATAAGCATTCGGCGAAGGCACAGCTAGCACACGGGACATGGTTGGATTCGAAGTTACCTCTTGTTACTGTTGAATGCCTAGAGAATGTTTTTCTTCGTTGGATACCCTGTTTGTGCTCATTTTCTGCTCATTCACTCATTTGTTTCTCTTCAAAGTTAGAGTTACCTTCAATGAGGATTTACCTACTTGTTGCTAATAAAGACAAAGTATTAACGTGTGAAATATACGAATCAGGAAAATCTGTTGAGGTTGAATGCAAGCAAAATTGTTTGAACAATGATCCTAGAATGTAATTACATTAAAAGCATGATCAAGAATTTGTTCCGTTCACTGGTACCATTGATGTATTCATCACTCGTTGTTGCTATTATATTAGTATAAGAACATGTTCATTGTTGTTACATCTACTGTATTCCACCGCTTGTTTCTACTGTTATATCTAGTATTGAACGTTAAATCAGTTATACGTTACTGCCATTGTATTTCTTAGTTGTTGATATAGTTCGCTGTTTCATTTAGTGTTAGTTGCTACTATATATTGTTATTAAAGAGCATGTTTCACTGTATTGCTGTGTTAATTCAACGATACTCGCCACTATAATTTTAGTTGGTACTAAGCACATTTGTTGTTCTGTTTTCGATATCTCTAGCTGTTGTTAGGTGTTTAAACTTGCTACTATTACAGCCAATGAAAAAGCATGCGAGATGTTTTATTTTCTACTGTCATGGTCGATAATAAGCATGTTTTGCTGTCCAAAACTGACTTGTGCACTGCTGTTATTTTCATATAAGAAGCACATTAATCGTTTTCATTTTTGCATGAATATTTGTTGTTGTATATTAGCATTTAAAAGTACGATTTCTGCTGTTATCATCTAGTTACCATTCCTTGCCATATATTGATTGAATAAAAGACATGTTTAGTCGTTCGCATGATCTGTTCACTAGATGTCGTAGACCGATTCACTGTTTTTAAATTGGATATTACTTGCTACTATTTTCTTTGTATAAAAGCATGTTCTCATAGTTGTTTTATTAAGCATGGGAGATGTACGTATTTATTTCCCGTTACATAGTCAGATAAAAGCATGCTTACGTGAAGTATGATTAGTGTCTATTTCATGTTGTGTTAGTAGCCATGTAAAATGCATGTGTTCACTGTGTTATATGAGTAACCTCGTTGTTTTGCTCTACTGCTCTGTTTTAATGTAATCATTGTTGTTTAGTCGATAATAAGCATGTTTTGTCATCTTAAATTCAACATGTGTTCGCTACTATTTTCTTTGATTTAAAAGCATGTTACTTTGTTCTAAATTGACATTTGTTCATTATCCCATGTTGTTTTTACTTTCGATATATAAAAGCATGCTCTGTTTCTTGTTCTATTAGACGGTTAATAGATTGTTTAGTTTCACTTAGTAGTCATATGTTGTTTTACTTTCGTTTTATGTAAGCGAGCTCTATTATTCTTTCTATTTCTTTTTTATTATGAATCACTTTCCATGTATATGTTATTTTCATATATGTGTTATTTAATTTGAGGGTGCTAGATTATACTCACGTTAATAGAAACTAAGTAGAGGGTGCCCCCTCGAGGTAGCACCCACATGCATGAGTGAAGGAAAACACTAAGAAAATAATTTTTGGGATGGGAGGGATACACCCATCACTGAAGAAACCCTCCCGGCAAGATACGTTGGAAGGGAAGAAACTCTTAAGGCGAGATATGCCAGAAGGGGAGGAACCTTGAAGGCGGGATACGCCGGAAAGGGGACGAAAATGGGAGTTGGGGGCGGATGGGTAGCGAAACTAGTCCACTGCTAGGCGAAGCCCCTTACCTTGATGGGAACGGGGACCTAGTCGCAAATAAAGGGTTCAGTCCGGTCAACTATTCCATCCCTTAAGAACCCTCCAATCTCCAACTCGATGTACGAGTAAAGAACGAACAAAAGAAATAACGTAATGAAAGAGTTGGTTTGGGTGCCCCCCATTCGAAGAAGAACTAAAGGGAGGCATAATTATGTGTGTAATTGTTTTCTCTCATTTCCTTACTGGGCGTAAGCTCACGTTCTTACTTGTGGTGTAGGTACATCGATGAACAGATAATAAGTAGATGATAAACACATAACAAAGCAGGGATAGATGATTTCGCATGCATGAGACTCAGGGCTAGCCAGGCAAAGAGAAAGATGAGTGAACGAGTGTAAGCAAATGATGTTTAATTGTCATTTCATTTGTTAAATGCAGTGTTTCAATTGTTTAGTATTTCCTTTTTGAACGATTTATTTACGCTTCCGCAAGGTTTCAACTAAACTATTTTCATATGCTTCCGCATCTTATTTATTTAATTAGTTTTTATAACGAGTTTAAAGAAAGAGTTAGTACCGATCCAGTTAGACGCACTCTGATGTGTTTTTCTTCAAAAAAGGAAATTTCAAATTTTACACATTTTATGGATTTATGAAAAATTGGATCATTACATGTGTTTCTTCTTGTTACAAATGAAACAGTAAGATTTCTTTTTTAATTCCACCTTTTTAGATCAATATCTTATATTTCCCTTTATTTTTGGCTCGACGCTACTAGTTTCCTTATGTTGTGACATATGACTTTCACCCATTTTCACAGTCAATCTCTCTTCATCTTGAACACACATGATTAATAACTCATTAATATATTATTTATCCATCTGTATTATAGGATATTTTGAAGGGTTCGTTTTCCTATGGAAGACTATACTAAATATAATGCACAAGAAAAGAGTCAAACATGTCAACCTCAAATGTCTTAAGCTAAGCTGCAATATCCCTCATTTGCATTATGTACTTACACACACCTCTTATTGAAGTGAATCTAAATGATGAAAAATTCATTAGTGTCTTACCGGAAGTCTAATATTGTTGATCAATAGACTTCATTAATGCCTTGACATTATTGTGTACGCCTACTGAACCTCGTATACAAACAAATATCATTATTATAATGTACATGATGCTGAGGTAACTAGATCATTCTCAATGCTCACTAAGAACAAGTTCTTCTTTAGTTTTAGTAAGATAAATAATTGGCTCTTTTTTTTATAACATGATCAATGTCCATCAACCTTATTTTGGGGTGAATATTCTCCCTCCAAGACTTATAGTTTTCACCATTCAATTTAGAAATATTACATTTAAACTAGAAAAGTTACCAATATGTATAGGTGCAAAAAACAAACATGTTTATTATTTAAATATGAGACTAACAACAAAAATGATATAAAACTTACATATAGCCTAAAGTTAAAATTTAATAAAATTCACATAACTTTATGATAAAATTATCAAATCATGTTCCCTTTCTTAATATCTGTGAGTACATTAATAATTATAATTTAATATTTTATTCTAATTAATTATAAAAATATAACTAAAATTCATGCGAGATAAAATCTATTCTATTTATATAACTAAACAATCCTAAAAACTTTATGTATAGTTTTAAAAAATTAAACATGTTATAACTACTCAATAATTAACTAAAATTATATTGATCATTTGACATTTGAATTAATTCACTGAATTGGTTATATAAAAATCAAACTATATGAGCATGAATTAATATTGAATATTAGTCAATAAATTAAATTTATGTTTATGTATAAAATTTTAAAAAATATATTTTATGTAATAAGCAGAACGGGAATCAGAAATTTTAATTCCGTTCTAGTTTAGTTCCCCCACCAAATGCTTGATTGTATTCGATTCCACTTCTTACAAATTGAAAAAGTCGCTTCAATTTAGTTTGACCATAAAATCAAACTAAAACAACTGGTGTTTACTCTTACGTGATTTAATGATATTTAAACGAAGAGGATTATTTATTGTTAAGAGACATAATTATAAAATTTAATGAATTAAACTATAATTTCACATAATCTCTGAGTAGAAGATTTATATATATGGGTGAATGACAAATCAACCATCGTGATTTGTGATCAATGACAAGTCAACCACTATGATATTTTTTCTAACAATTTAACCACTGACGTATGAGAAAATGACAAAACCAACATCGCGGTAACGTTTTCCGTTAACAAATTGACGTGAGACAAACAGTGTCTCAAGACACCGCAAAAAATCACGGTGTCTTTCTTGTGTGACATCGCGATTTCTTGGAGCTAATTCGCTACAGCCAGCTTTTGCTTCTGCTGTTAATGGCGGAAGAAAAATTAACAGATACGAGATGAAACGACGGTCCGAGGAAAGAGAATGGAACTTACTAGGTTTAACGTGTTGTCTGCAAACAATTCAATTATCATTTGCAGTGTATTAAGTTAAGCCAGAAAATGCAGGCACTTAAGAGAGAACATTGTCGCAATGTTCATTGGCGTCTGAGAAGAAAGACACTGTGGCGTCTGGAAAGAAAGACTCGCAAATCTCAAGACACCACAGTTTTTTGCGATGTCTTGATCAATGCACTGCAATTTTTGAGCAGTGTCACAGTGTCTTGCACTTTTTGCAGGGTCTTGCACCAAGACACCGCAAGAAACTGCGGTGTATTGAGATTTAGGCGTCTTTCTTTCCAGACGCCAGAGTGTTTTTCTTCTCAGACGCCGATGAACGCCACGACAATGTTCTCTCTTAAGTGCCTGCGTTTTCTGGCTTGGCTTAATACACTAGAAATGATAATTGAATTGTTTGCAGACAATACGTTAAACCAAATAAGTTCCATTCTCTTTTCTCGGACCGTTGTTTCATCTCACATCTGTTAATTTTTCTTCTGCCATTAACAACAAAAGCAAAAGCTGGCCGTAGCGAATCAACTTCAAGAAATTACAGTGTCTCACAATAAAGATATCGTGATTTTTCACGGTGTCTAAAGACACCGTTTGTCTCACATTAATTTATTAATAAAAAATATTATCATAATGTGGATTTTGTTATTTTTTTAAATTGTTAAAAAAATTATTATAATGGTTGATTCGTCATCCATCACATACAGCCTCAAAGAATATTATTAGGCTTTGTTTCTCTTTCACGTGTGTGGCTGGCATCAGGCATGAACACGATTCAAATAATGTCATCATAATTCTAAACTTCGCAGAATCTGTCTTCCAAGCTCAGAAGAATCTGTAATTGTATCTCTTTCTTCCTTCCAAAACAGATGGTCTGTTTTCCTTTGCTTCATCTCCGACCTCCGTTGACGACCCAGCTCCTACATTCCCCACTGTGTCTCAAACTCCAATTCAGAACCCAGTTTCTGCCAGCCCTCCAACTATTTTCAAACTCCTTAAATCTTCAATTTCTCGTAAAAAAGGTAACTGGGTGCGGAAGATCTTTTCCTTGTTCTTTATGTTCGAGTTCGTCAAGTTATTCTTTGCCGGATGATGATTTCGATGACGAATTGAACCGTCTAGTGGTGCTGTTACCGGATGAAATGCGGCGGAGGATTTGTGAACATCCGGAGCTTCACGGATTGACGGAAGTAGTTATGGACTTGGGTCGGAAGCCTTTTGCGCGATTTCCCTCCGGAGATTATGTGTTGTCGGATTGCCCAATTACGGTTGAGGATCTTGAACACGCTTCTTCTCTGGTAAGTTGATGTTCTTGCCCTTGCCCACTACCTGTTTGTCTAAATGTTTCACTGAGAATATGCTTCCTCTCATGAGGGATATACTTTTAAACTTAAAATTTTTGTCTATGAGTTGAATGCAGGAATAATTAGAACAAAACTGAGCACTCCAATTGGAGGTGAAGATTAAACAACTATTTTTGTCTTTTACTTCCCACGCTACGCATTTTTTCCGCATTTAGCCAGGCATAGTGCGTAAAGATTTGAGATGAGAAATGAAAAGATTTCAACTATTTTGGAGCAGTCTCTGGTAGATTGTGGAAATAAATTCACTCGAAAAAGTCTTTTAAGTAAATTACTCGGAATAAGCAGAGTTTAGTCAAGCCTGCAAGTACAAGACTCCAAGCCATTGAAGATGAGTGCTTGAAAATTTCTTGTAAACTGTTAAAATCTTAGGTAAATGCTTCCCAATAATTTGGTCATTTCAATCGCACAAAAAATCGTTTGACATTCTATTTTCAAGAGGATTTGCTTAGCCACATTGATGGTCTCGGTTCTTTTGGCTTGGCTATTTGTTTATATTGAATTTTTGAATCATTAGAAGATTAAAATAGAGCCGACCAAACTACTACAACTTACAATATGAAATATTTTGCTAAGTGGAGCTGAAAATTAGCAGGTTGGTGACTTTGCTATTGACAATCGAGCAGGCATCAGCAGAACATTGCATCGTATAAGCGCAATTAGGAATCGTAAAGGAACGATTATTGGTCTAACATGTCGTATTGGCCGAGCAATATTAGGAAGTGCTAATTTACTGAGAGATTTGGTGAAAGATGGATCTTCTTTGTTGCTTATTGGACCTCCTGGTGTAGGAAAAACCACAATTATTAGGTTAGTGATTTTTTGTTTTTCTCAAAACTTTTACAAGAATGTTCAAGTCTTTTTGTGGTTTGTTTAAAATATTGATTTTAATAAATAGACTGCTCGGTTGTAGACCAAAAGTTCATGTCCTAACTTTCATTTGTCCAGAAGATATACTAAATTAATAGTCCATGAGTCTCCTTGTTGTTGAATATTTCTTGTAGTTCGAAATAATTCTTGAGGTGCATTTTTGCAGAGAAATAGCTCGAATGCTTGCTAATGATTATCAGAAGCGCGTAATGATTGTCGACACCTCAAATGAAATTGGTGGGGATGGTGACATTCCTCATGCAGGAATAGGTAATGCTCGACGCATGCAAGTCCCCAACTCTGATATGCAACATAAGGTATGATCTGAAATTTTATAGTCACCAATATTCAAGTAGCATAATGAGACTTGATTAAATCTAATTAACGATTTAAAAAAAAAAAAGAGTTGTTGATTCATTATAAAGTGGAAATATTCATTATTCAGGATAGATTAATTTGATGATATAAATCAATATTATTAGTAATACTTAAATCGATAACATACCAAGATTAATGCTTATTCCTCTGTATATACGCTCAGTAGCATGGCTATACTGCAATACCAAGCTAGAAAATCTTTACTTGTTGTTATTTAAGATATATGGGTCGAAAAAATGCATTGAACAGTCTAGTTATAGTATGGTGTGGCCTAGCTTGTTCTTATTCATTCATTTTCTTTGGATCTATTGAAAGTTTTTCATGCTTGTGAATGTTATATATCTCAGGTGTTGATTGAAGCGGTTGAAAATCATATGCCCCAAGTTATTATAATCGATGAAATAGGCACAAAACTTGAAGCATTGGCTGCATGCACCATTGCACAGCGTGGTATTCAGTTAGTTGCGACAGCACATGGAGTTACCATCGAGAATTTAATTATGAATCCTTCGTTAGAGATGCTCGTTGGGGGAATACAGGTAAGCTTCAGGAATAGAGTTGTTAATTAAAGAATCAATTGTGTTGATGGTACTGCCATGGAGACTGTTTAATCACCCTCTGAAACCTAGAAAAAGCTTCTTCTTTTTTTCCAAAACAATATTTTGTATTCTGTCTGCAAAAAAATAATATGTTATTGTTTTCAAGAACGGCTCTTAAAAACACATCTCGAACAAAGCCATGATTTAGCTTAGTAGAGCTTCTCTCTTCTTTATGTCTGAAAACTAGGAAAACTTTTCATAACCGGCAGTTCAATTAACTAAAATCATTGTTCTAGAGTGTGACATTAGGGGACGAAGAGGCAAGCAGGCGGGGTGTCCAGAAGACTGTTCTAGAGAGGCAAGGACCTTCCACATTCAATTGTGGAGTCGAAATCATTTCAAAGACTGAATTGAGAGTTCATCGTTGCCTGGAAGCTACAGTCGATGCTATTCTCCGTGGTACGTAATATTCTGCTTTAATTTCTGGGAAACATAACCTTGTCATGAAGCTTAGTTTTTGCATTTTATTTTTGAAGGTCGGCTTCCAATTGTGGAAGTTCGCAAGATAAAATCACCAGAATTGAAAGAAACGATACAAAGTGAGCCATCAACTTCTTCTCACCAAAAGCATGAAATCATGAAAGAAGATGCTGCAGAGACGATTGATGAAAGTACCAATCAGGGTCATCGTGAGTATACTCACGAGCTCCTTTCAAAAGCAGTGGAGGATTCTTCAGACGAAGATAAAACGCCACTTCGCCTGTTTGCCTATGGGGTAAGATACCAATGGAACATCATTTTTATGCCTGAACTAAATGTTAATTATTGTCAAAATTTGAGTGTTTAATCTGCCCTTCTCCTCGTTTTCTGCTGATTTTAACTCATAAATTTTAATTTTCCTGTTTCTTAATCTATTCCTAGGTAAAATGAAACGAACATTAGTTAATCTTCAATGTTTACATCTAAAGTAAGCTCATCTCCTCTAATTTCATATATTAGATTCAATCTGTGATGCACATATTGCGGAATGTGGAACTTAATAAATGTGCAGCTATTCTAGATCTTGAAGGCCAGTGTGATTCAAGCCAGTAAACTGTTAGAAATGGACGATGCTGAGATCGAGTTTACCGATAATATCAGCGAAGCAGATGGGTTACTTGGCTTGCTATCTAGGCTAAAGAAAAATCCTGGAATTCAAGCAGCTGCTAAATCTCATGGCATACCTATTTATGTAACTAAGGTAATACTGGAGTCTCCATCTGGCTTCGAAGTTGTCGATATGAACATGTTCAACTTTGTTTTCTCTCTCCATGATAGACAAACTCATTAGTCCAACTAACAAAAGCATTACAAGCATTAGTTAATGATCTTGAAGATGGAAGGGAAGATTTTGGACCAGCCGAAGAGATAAAATCGCCGGAGAAAATCGATGCGTTGGAGGTATTTCTTATATTTAGTGATCCTTTGTAGAATAAACGATGTTAAACCATAACCCTTAGAATAACTAGTTCAGTCTTTCCAAATTATGATTTAAAAATAGATCGATTAAATATAAAATATATTATTTTTTTATTCAATAATGTTAAATATATATTTTAATTTTATCTTTGATCATACGTTCTTTTGCATATTTTATTTATTAATGGAATAATCATTATATTTTTAAAATAATCGTAATAAAAAATCACTTGTACCAATGAATTAAAGACACGTGGCATTTTAATTCAAATAAATGCTTTTATTTCACATTTTGCAGGAAGCAAGAATAGCCATAGAGCAAATGGTAATCCGGAAAGGAGAAGCTGTTGATCTACTCCCACGGTCGTCCCACATTCTGTCTCTTCAAATGGATCTTGTTAGAAAATACAACCTTCAATCCGAGAAAATTGGAACGGGGCTCGATTTACGCCTTCGAATCCTTCCATTACAGATGAAACGGGACGATCATAGAGAAGGTGGCGGAAAAGTTGAAGCTGATATGGGATTTGATGACTATACAAGTATCGGTGGTGACGAAAATGGCTCGGCCTACACTGTCGATAGATTACCCTTTCTTCCCGGGTAGTTTTTGGGAGTATTACGCCATGTTTGCAAGCCGTTTCATCATCTCTCATGCTTTGACAAGTGATTTGTAAACAAGGGGGTGTTAGAGTGAATCTTGATGATCAGATTATCGGTGCAGATAATGGTAAAAATTCTTCTCATCCCTCTCTTTCTCTCTCTAACAACATAATCACACATTCACACTTACCAGAAGTTTAAATTTAAGTTCAATCCATTGAGGGAGGACGTCGAGCCTTAATCATCACGTCTTTCCCTCTTCCTTGAACAGTGTCTCAAATTTATAAATAAATAATAGCAATGGTATAAGTTGTATTAAAATTTATGAAAAATTAACCAATTAATCATTGTATTTTATAATTAATGATAAATCAATAACTGAATAATTTTGCTACCAACTTAAACACTGAATTATAAAAAATTGACGACGCAAACATCTTGGCTACGTTTTTTGTTGCGCTGCAAAACGTTGTCTTTCCACTAAAAATTTGTAAAATATTACTTTTCGCGCTGAACGACAACTTTTTGCCTTCAAAAAGATTACGTTCCGCTTAGGGAAAGATTTTTTTCCGCCATGAAAAGAATACTTTCCACAGAGGAAAGACTACTTTCCGCGACAAAAAGTTATGAGCACTAAACGACGGCAATGAACCAAGAACAGGAAAAAAAATTGGTGATGAGAACTGAACGGTAAAATCGAGAGGAGGGAATTGTTTTCGATGACGAGAAGATATTCAGAAAACTAAAAACGTCATAATTGTTTTTTACGACGAAAAGACTCATGTCGTAGCTTGCCAGAATCGTCTGTGGTAATGTTGATTCAATTATTGCGATTTTAGCACAGCTTCATCTTCACAGTAATGTTTCTTTCAACAAAAAAACGATAATATTTGAGTCGTTCATTTTTCATAGTTCAGTGGTTAAGTTGTTAGCAAAAATTGTTTAGTGATTGACTTATCATTGATTCCAAAATACAGTGGTTGATTTGTTAATTTCCCTAAATTTTAAAAGATTTAGAATTGGATTTTCATCTGCAAGGACCAAGAACTTAGCTTCATATTTTTTATAAAATGTGCAACAATCAACTAAAGTCTTGAAATTTACACCTTATCTAAGAGTAATAGTACATATCTGGCCGTGTAAAGGACCGAATTCTTAGTAACCACGTGATGTGTCGTATTTCTGGTTCGGATAGACAAATATTTTGATAACTAATTTTATTTTAAAAAATGCTGGATCAAGGAATAATAATAAGCCGTGTCTATTAGTCATTTGAAATTTTCTAATTTGTTCTAATTTATCCAACAATCAAAGATCTGATGATACTATTGAGAGACAAGATTTACAAATCATCAAAAAAGTCAAATTTAATTAAGATTTTAGCACCCAATATAACCCACAGTATGAAGCATTAATCCAATTCATCCAACAATCAAACACAAATTATCGAACGTCAAATTTATTTAGAAGTTTAGTACCCAATATAACCCGCAGAGGTAGCATTTGCCACTGCCGTAGCCTCTGTATTTTGCCGGCACCCCAACATTAACTCGACTTGTTCTTCTTAATTCAACTTTTAATTTGCATTTGATCATCTGTATATTTGTCACAATCCCTATATTGATCATATATTCATGAAAGAAAAGTTCTAAAATGTTTTTTCACAAAGCTTGTTTTCACTAAATCCTCATTTTGCAATCAGTTTTTATGAAGCTAGTCAAGCTGATATGCAAAAATGAGGATCAGAAGCGAATGAGGTAGCAATATTAGCATTTTTCAAGTTTCGTTAATCTTGTGCCAACCAGTTAGAATGTGATACGACCTTAAAATCATTATTATTGCTGGAATAAGTGTAGAATTTTACCCCTTCAATTGCTTATGAATTTAGCAACCTTAGTAGCAAGATCAGGATCTTCAAAATTCCTTTGTTCCTAATGCTGAAGAGCATGATGTTTAAATTAGAATCACTGCAAAAAAAAAAAAAGCTGTATTACTTGAAACAAGTAGCCTTATCACAACATTAAAAATGTAAGTGCAATTCTAAAAAAAACTAACTTTAAGAAAATTGTTCTCATTTCTGAAATGTTGACATCGAGCTTAGTTCGAGAGATTGATCACTTTGAACTTGATTGATCCAATCTAAAATGTCGAAGCAATCTTGGCGTTGCACAAAATGCCTTCATACATTAAAAAAACAATATTGAGTTGATCTAAATACAATGAGAATGTAATCATACTCTTAAGTAAATGATACCTATTTCTTGTACGATAAGCCTTCAGGTCTGAAACTTCGCGGCGGTTTGAAACATTTTTCTTCATTCTAAGGTATTCGGGGATGGTCAAATTCCCACTTTGATCATTGTATGCCTCGCAGATGAACTGAAGGACTGTTTCCTGCAAAAAAAAAATTAGTCCCTGAGACGTGGCCATAACTTAGAATGATGATTAAAATCACATATTTAGAGAAAACTTTTCTCTCCCGAATTGACAAACTCAATTCATTTCCATGTTTAGCCAAAACAACAATGGAAAATTAACACTACAGACCCTATAGTTTGGAATCAATAAAAAGTCAAATTCTGAAGAAATTTCGCTAACAACTAAAACCTTGAACTATGAAAATTCTCGCCGATGATCTCACGGTCACATTTCCCATCCAAATCTGTCAACGTTAACATCTTCGTTTTGTTGACGCTAAAGACCGTCGAACAGAGACGAATGACGTCAATTATCAGGGGGCAAGGACGTCCCTCCTGCCCGTTGGAAGACGGACGGGCGTTGGAACAATTATTGGGCAATGGCAACGATTGTCAATGGCCGTTGGACAGAGAAAAGACGTTCCGTCCTCGGAATCGACGGTCATGATTGAATCTGTCAATTTCCAAAAACGATGGCGGACGATCGTCCATGACCGTTGAATCGAGGGAGGGCTGACAGTCAAGATTGAATCTGTCATTTTATAAAGGCGATAGCGGACAACAATCCATGACCATTGGATCGAAGGAGGGACTTCCTTATTGGGATTGACGACCATGATTGAATCTGTCATTTTCTAAAGGCAATGGAAGACGACAATCTACTACTATTGGATCGAGCGAGGGACATCCCTAGATCGGAATGGACACTCAAGATGGACTCAAAATTCTTTTCAGTTGAAGGGTCACGTGCAAGGCACACGCGTTTTTAAAACGCGTGAATTCCCTCAATTAAGACGGACGTCCCTCTTCCATAACGGACGTCCCTCAACCTATTTCGAACGTCTCTCGTTGAGAAACGAACATCTCTCGACCAAGACTACGTCGTTCTGCTCACAACGGACGTCTTTCGTCTTAAAACGTCGTCATTCAGTATGACACGGATGTCTATCTTAATACGAGAGACGTCCGTTTTCGACCGAATGTCATTCTCTGAACGCTAAACAACAGCATTTCTCCTATCCGCCATTGCCTTTGAAAAATGGCAGATTCAATCTTGGCTGTCAATCTCTATGAGGGACGTCCTTCACTGAATCCAACGGCCATAGAATGTCGTCCGCCATCGCCTTTGGAAAATGGCAAATTTAATCCTGGCCGTCAATTCCGAGCGGGGGACGTTTTTTCTCGATCCAACAGCCATTGACAATCGTCCGCTATCGCCTGATAATCGTTCCAACGCTTGATAATTGGTAGGAGGGATGTCCCTCGCCTCCCAATAAATGACGTCCTTCGTCTCCGTTCGACGGTTTTTGGTGTCAACAAAACCGAAGCGTTAAAGTCGATGGATTTGGACAGGAAACATGATTGTGAGGTCGCCGGCAAGAATTTTCCATAGTTTAAGATTTTAGTTGTTAACGAAATTTCTTTAAGATTTGACTAGTCGTAGATTGCAAACTATAGGGTCTGCGGTGTTAATTTCTCAAAAACAATTCATTGGAACTGAAGTAGCAGAGAAAACAACACTTGTATTATCCTGTATTTTTTTTTTGGTATGGGTTCATAATTGAAACCGCACGTGAGCACAAACATATCATACACTACAATATGGAGGACAAATTATACTTAGTATAAAATAGAGAACTTATCAAAATTTTGAGAAAGGGAGGTACCATGGGTTTAGATGCATCAAGCCAATGATATATTTGCTCATTGCGGAACCATGTCAACTGCCTCTTAGCAAAGTTTCTGCGAGATTTAGAATTGAGAGCATCAGAATCTAATATAGAGAAAATAAATATATTTTGTAAAAATATATATAAAATGACAGGTTAAGCAATGAGTGGCATGATTTCTAAACAAAAATACGGTAACATGTTTTTACAAAGTTAATAGTTTTTTGAAATGCTGATTTGATCCATTTGAACAAAATTTCAAAGAATAAGATCAGAAAAAATGTGTCCACAAGAAAAATGGTCCCGGTCATAAGGAGGAAGGAGGAGGAATACCTAGATGCTTTCTGAAATTCTGATAAAAAAGCAAAAAACTCTCCTGGAGAACTTCCACCGTTCTGCCTACATCTTAGCAAGTATTCCATAGCCTGGAAGTGCACAATTCAAATAAGCAAATAAGTCTTGGGTTTATATTTAAATTAAAGATCAGAGAAGGGCATGCCATGAAAGATGTCGACATATAGTACTAACATTGATGAGAAAAAACAGCATCAGAGCTTTGTAAATATAAAATCTCTCTCATTGAGGTTGAGAGCAGTAAAACAAACAATCAGGTATGCCAAGGGAAAATGCCAAGTATTAAAGCTTTATATTATATGTAGGCACATAATTGTTCAAAGAGCATTGATTCGTTTAATTTAAATTGGCTTGTTATGGATTTAGAGCTGCGCCCAAATACAAATTATCCAACTTCTAAAATAGTCTATTGGACCATAAAAACACTCTGAATATTTATTTAAAGAAAAGAAAGACTCTGATTACTTATCGGAAAGGACAAAGGACATAGATCTTAAAATATGCCTAGTCAAATGAAAAATCAGCTACAGTAAAAAATGGCCTTCAATGGATGCTAGCCAAGCTATTAAGAAGACAGAACTAATTGTTGATACCATACATGTCTATAACCAATAGCTCGGGTTGCAGAATTTGAATTTGGAAGAAGACCTGAATCTAAAAGCCATTTGGCCTCGGATAAAATCCCATCACTTCCTACAGAGAATACAATAATCAGATCTAAAACAAAACCAGTAAATAACTACTGCTCTAGAATCTACCTGAAAGCATATCTTCACAGCGATCGTCAATTAGTTTATACAAGTCAAGTCTTCGGCTAGAGAGGAAAAAGCAAATGAAGTCATAGTCCAACTCCTTTGATTTCAATTTATCCAGTTCATCAATCGAAGAGACGGCATCATTGCTGCTACCTGTCGTGCTCAAATCACATTGCCCCTTGAAAGACTCATATGGCACTTGAAACGCAGATGGAGGTGATCCACTAGACTGCCAATGCAATATGCAACTAATAATAAAGCCCAAGAAAGCTTTTAAATGAAAATGCCAAAAAGAAAAAAGAAAAAAGAAAAAAGTTAATCGGGCAAAAGCAAAACTTCACTGACTTTCCATTCTAAATACATTGCCATATGTTAGGTTGTAAAATAATGAAAAACAAACCTTGATAATTTCAAGGCTGCGTTGTAGTCTATACCAATCATTCATAGCAATAAATTGAGCGTTTGGATCCCCCGCTTTGACAACCAACTGCACAGCTCCATCCCAGTCTTCGTCTCTCTGTAAGTCAGCTAATTCTGAACAAACTTGTGATGCGATCTCAGGAGATGCCTTTGGAACATTTGGCTTGCCATACATGAACCTTAAAATGTAAGAAAGAAAAAGGTAACAGCGATGAAGATGTTAAAAAAAAATACAAACTAAAATAAGCACAAAATAAATATAAAATCAACAACTTAAAAATGTTTGATACAAATAAAATTGGTACTATTGACGCTATGACCAAAGTGTTTATTTATTAAAATAGTTTATACAACTTCAGATTTGATCAAAAAGTACAAACAAAGATGACTACCTTAAATCCTCAAAGAGGATGAAGTCTCAATAGTTAAATGTTGAACACTAAAAGCAAATAAACAGGTAATAAGAAAAGAATACGAACATGCGCACCATCTCAAGTATAATCCAGTCCCACCAGTAACTATTGGCACATGACCATTCTGCAGAATAGAATCAGTTGCCTGTCTCGCATCCTCAAAATATTGTCCAACAGAATAGTCTGGAAGAACAGATTGATGAGATTAAAATCAAGAAGATATTCTGATCCCAAGCATTTAACAGCAATCGCATCTTAAATTCCTTTCACTATTAGTCTCATGTTATATGATCTTAAAAGAATGTTTTATGAGTTCTGAGTTGATGAATATACTGTTTCAAGAGGCAACATACCTTCAGAAGGATGCAATATGTCAATTAGATGATGTGGAACCTCCTAGAAAGAACAAACAAAAAATATGAATTTTAATCTCCACTAGTCTTAAAGTGATAATTGAAACTTGATGTGAAATCTTATATATGCCATAGGCACTATTAAAATATTCCACCTGGTTAGTTAACGAAATTACTTGTGTTAAGCCATCGCTTTGCTGATGGACTGATTTAAGATGTATGTATATTTAATCTTTGTATAATTAATAATTGTTATTAGTCCATCAGATTTCAATGGAAACTATAAATAAGGAAACTAGAAAACTCATAAATATCATAAAAGCTAAGGTAACAGTAAAATTGACTGTATGGAATCTCATTCGGAAATTATTTTCTGTCTATAAAAATTTTGTAGGACAAACCTTAGAAATAGAAGTAGAAGAAATAAGAATAGCTGTGAAAAACAAAGGTAGTGATGATAGATCAATGTAAAGTGGAGCCCCTAATCCTACATCTACATACTTTGTTCTGACTATAGTATTTTAGTGTATTGTAGTTGAAGTTAGTTCATTATCTACATATATGTCATTATAGGCTGGTTAAAAACATAAGGTAGATTTCAAAATTTACATAAAAATAACATGAAAAAATTGGTAATCTGATAGACCTACGGTGAAGTTCACTTATTCCAGAAGAAAAGAAATATGGAAAAGAAGAATAATTTATAATTTATAATAGTTATTATTGTAGTGTGATGGAGAAGAGAAAAATTTAAGATGAAAGACGTCATTGTAATTATTTTTTAAGATGCTCTATATGATATTTTAATTATAAATTTTACAATTTTCTAAATAATAATTATTTACAGCAGAGATTGTAGTATGTAACAAGACTATTCAAACATTGGGAATTTCATTGTAAGGCAAAGATATCAGACCTCTCAAATATCTGCATTATCTTTATGAATTCATTTCGCCTTTTATTAAAATCCTACAGGTCCCTATCATAATCACAAGCAAATGATCTAAACAGGAAGTATCTAAACAAGTTACCCGTTGGTGGCTTAAAGGAGGCTTTGCAGATCCAACATCAAGCCCCTTATATACCTGAAGTAATCCATTCGAATAACATTACAAAGGTTGATAGAAATATTAAGTTAAAGTAATTCCATGTTGGACATGCCTCATAAATTTCTATTAATATGCGGATGTTAACCAAACGAAGTTCAACAAGTACATCATTATACTTACCAACCAAGTAGTTGCTATATAATGTATCAAAATGAAATAAATCAAAATTGGTTTAATTTCCTCATGCCTCAAGAGTCTCTCAGCATCTGAAATTTTCAGCTATTAGAATAGAAGTTGAAGTCAAATGGACTCAGCAAACCTCCACTGGCAATTTCAAAAACAAGAAGTTCGAAAGGAAAATTGAAGCAAATAAACCACAAAAACGTAATAAAAAAACGCAGATTCTTACTAAAGCTCTTTCATTCTCCTCCAATTTTATCAGCTGCCAATAAGAAAGCGCCATCTAACCTGAACGGAGTCGGCACTAATAATTTCGCCGCCGAGAAGCTTGGCAAGCTCCAGAGCAAGCCTGCTCTTTCCAGCACCAGTGGGACCAGATATGACAATCACTTTACCCCTCTTCTCCTTCTTCCCCATGGGCGAGGTCGCAAAGCAAACCGTACAGTAAAGCACCCGACGGTGACTGCATGATAAGTTTGATGGACGAAAGAGCGGGAGGGAAAACCGGAAGCAACTTGTAACACATTCCATTGCTTATCATTCTACACAGGGAACGAGAGCAGCGAGCGAGTTGGCTATGGCGTGTTTGGATGACGCGGAAAATTGGCGTTTCAGACGGATGAAATCTCAATTTTGGTATTTATTTTAAAATAATGTAAAAGAAATAATTTAATTAATATTAAGAACAAAATGGTAGATAAGGGCGAGAACTACATTTGTGGATCAAGTATTTTCTAAACATTGTCCCCTGGCCTTGACAAACGACCCCAAGTCTTGATAAATTTTGTCAAGCATTTTACCTTAAATGTTCGTGATTCTTTACAAATAATTAATGGAGGAAGCATAATTGATCAGAAATAACTATGCGTTTGAGCTAGTATATGCAACAATCCAATCTTAAGTGATTGGGGAAACATCGTTCCCGCCCTAATTTATCATCCTCGTCTAATTTTCACCATTGGAGTAAAAATTTGATTGTGATTAAAATAGGAAAGATGAGATGAGATAAACTATGAAACAAAGAAATCATTTGTGACAACATCCTTGAACAGTTTCATTAATGCAGCATGACCCATAAATTGATTAGGAAAGACAAACACGGGTAATTAAAGTTCAAAACCACATAAACTTAGAAGGGAATCAAATTTATTATAATCATAAAATAAAATCTCTATAGAATTGTTTATAAAGTTTCAAGTTGTGACCTACGGGGCATTAAAGGACATGCAACAAAATAACGGTAATAATTGTTAACACGAGTGTCATTGAGGGAAGCATAGTCCATGTCGACGACTGAGGTGGCGGTGGCGTTATAAACCCTAACCCACTGGGCAAGTCGCTAGATCTAGGAGGAGATTGTCTTGATTCCAATGGAGATGAACTTGTCTCATTCGTTGATGATGGTGATGTAGCTGAAAACGATGGCGACGGTGAATGTGCCAAAAATGAGCTTGGGCCTCCAAAAGATGGAGATGGAGACGTAACGGACAAACTTGGGCCTCCAGCATATGAAGATGAGCTTGGGCCTCCAACAGTTGGAGAGGGAGACGTTTGAGATGAACTTGGGCCTTCAGTATCTTGTGATGAAGATATCGGAGAAGAACTTGGGGCACCAGAAGTTGGAGATGGAGACATTGGAGATGAATTTGGGCCTTCTGAAGAGGGAGATGGAGACGTCAGAGATGATCTTGGGCCTCTAGTAGCTGGAGATGGAGTTGTTGGAGATGATTTTGGGCCTCCTGTAGCTGGAGATGGGGTCATTGGAGATGAGCTTGGGCCTCCGATAGTTGGAGATGGAGTCGTCGAAGATGAACTTGGGCCTCCAAAAGCCGGAGATGGAGACGTTGGAGATGAATTTGGGCCTCCATAAGTAGGAGATGGAGACGTCAGAGATGATTTTGGGCCTCCTGAAGTTGGAGATGGAGTCGTCGGAGAAGAACTCGGGCCTCTAGTAGCTGGAGATGGAGTCATTGGAGATGATTTTGGGCCTCCGATAGCTAGAGATGGAGATGGAGATGTCGAAGATGAACTTGGGCTTCCAGAAGCTGGAGATGCAAATGTTGGAGATGAATTTGAGCCTCCATAAGTGGGAGATGGAGACGTTGGAGAAGATCTTGGGCCTCCTGAAGTTGGAGATGGAGTCGTCGAAGATGAACTTGGGCTTATAGGAGTTGGAGATGGAGTCAATGGAGATGATTTTGGGCCTCTGGTAGTGGGAGATGACTTTGTTGGAGATGTGCTTGGGCTTCCAACAATTGGTGATGGAGATGTCGAAGGTGAACTTGGGCCTCCAGAAGTTGGAGATGAAGACTTTGGAGATGCATTTGGGCCTCCATAAGCCGGAGATGGAGACGTCGAAGATGATCTTGGGCCTCCTATAGTTGGAGATAGAGTCGTCGGAGATGGAGTCGTCGGAGATGATTTTGGGCCTCCTGAAGTTGGAGATGGAGTCGTAGGAGAAGAACTCGGGCCTCTAGTAGCTGGAGATGGAATTGTTGGAGATGATTTTGGGCCTCCGGTAGTGGGAGATGAAGTCGTTGGAGATGTCCTTGGGCTTCCAGCAATTGGTGATGGAGACGTCGAAGATGAACTTGGGCCTCCAGATGTCGGAGATGAAGACTTTGGAGATGAATTTGGGCCTCCATAAGCCGGAGATGGAGACGTCGTAGATGATCTTGGGCCTCCTGTAGTTGGAGATGGAGTCGTCGGAGATGATTTTGGGCCTCCTGAAGTTGGAGATGGAGTCGTAGGAGAAGAACTCGGGCCTCTAGTAGATGGAGATGGAATCGTTGGAGATGATTTTGGGCCTCCGGTAGTGGGAGATGAAGTCGTTGGAGATGTCCTTGGGCTTCCAGCAATTGGTGATGGAGACATTGAAGATGAACTTGGGCCTCCAAATGTCGGAGATGAAGACTTTGGAGATGCATTTGCGCCTCCATAAGCAGGAGATGGAGACGTTGGAGATGATCTTGGGCCTCCTGAAGTTGGAGATGGAGTCGTAGGAGATGATTTTAGGCCTCCTGAAGTTGGAGATGGAGTCGTAGGAGAAGAACTTGGGCCTCTAGTAGCTGGAGATGGAGTCGTTGGAGATGATTTTGGGCCTCCGGTAGTGGGAGATGAAGTCGTTGGAGATGTGCTTGGGCTTCTAGTTGGGCCTCCAGATGTCGGAGATGAAGACTTTGGAGATGCATTTGGGCCTCCATAAGCAGGAGATGGAGACGTCGGAGATGATCTTGGGCCACCTGAAGTTGGAGATGGAGTTGTCGGAGATGAACTTGGGCCTCCAGTAGTTGGAGATGGAATTATTGGAGATGATTTTGGACCTCCGATAGTTGGAGATGAAGTCACTGGGGATGTGCTTGGGCTTCCAACTGTTGGTGATGGAGACGTCGAAGATGAACTTGGGCCTCCAGAAGCCGGAGATGGAGACATTGGAGATGAATTTGGGCCTCCAGAAGTCGGAGATGGAGACGTTGGAGATGATCTCGGGCCTCCAGAAGCCGTAGAAGGAGACTTCGGAGATGAACTTGGGCCTTTAGCAGCAGGAGATGGTGGCTTCGAAGTTGGAGTTTGAAACTTCGGGGACGGTGGTGGGGATCCCCCAGCTACAGGAGATGGCGAGGACGGTGAACCTCGGGAACCAGAAGGAGGAGCATGAGGCGTTGGAAAGGGCGAACTCGGAGGAGCACTTGGCGGAGCTGACATTGAAGGCTTTGGAACTTTTGGAGATGAAGAGGACGGTGGCGTGGATGGAGGAGAAGGACTGCTCCAAGCTAAAACAACGACGATCAATTTCTGACCTTTTTCACAGTTCCCCTCTTTTCCACTAATGAAGTAAAACGGGCCAGACCTCTCAAACTTAAACTCAGAATTTCCATCATCAAGTTTCAGAATCGGATTCTTCGTACTACAACTCTCATAATCCTCCTCACTCACTACCAGAACAGAATCTGTCCCTCGTTCATACTTAAAAACTACAAAAACCAAAAACCCAGAATTAAAATTGCTGAAAAAAAGATCCAGTGAAACCAGTTGGAGATTTACTTACAAAGAACATCGTTGATTTGGAATCTGTTTCTTTCAGCCCAGTGATCATAATTCTCAGGAGGGTTGACAGTCCACCCACTCTTTCCACCGACGTCGAATCTGTAAGCTCTAGAAGACGAAAAGAAAGTGGAAATGAAAAGCAGGAAGAGTAGAGAGAAAGACCTCTTGAACTCCATAAGACTCTGCAAAAAAGCGCATACAATTATAGCCGATGAGCATACAATGTCTTGAATTTGAACTCCACTACGTTACTACTGCTTAAATATCCCTACAAACAGCTCTCTCTTGCATGAAAATGACTCAGAGAGAGAGAGAGTCCAAAGACGTTCGAATTTGGCAACGTCGAAGAAGGAGGCCAAAGCCCACTCTGCATGTGCGTGTTGTCTCAGTGTTTACGTGTCCTGTATGACGTGTCATTTTCTTTTATTTTTCTCTAATTCAAATTATTTATCCAAACTTCTAAATTGGTTTTTAAGCTAATTAAATGTTTTTCATTGAAATAATAACAATATTTAGAGACCATAATGAACTAAGATGGCAATTATCTCAGTCGGCACAAGGGTCAAAAAGTCAACATCTCCATTTATGATACTATCCTCCAATGAATGTATTTATGTAACGTGTATGCTTTGAGTGTCCACACCCACGATCTAGATTTTGTTTTAAGGTATGGTGTTTGAACAAATTTGGCATCACATTTTCTGTGTGAATACAATTTATTAATGAGAAATTAATCAAACAACCAATGTACGATAAGATCAATGATAAGTCAATAATTAAATAATTTTTACTAACAAATAAAATATTCAACCATGGAAAATGAATGATGCAAACATTACCGTTAACTTGTTGGAAGAAACATTATCGCAAAAACAATGTCAAAATATTACTCTCTTCAATTCTAATTCTACTTCAGTTTTATGCTAAAATAGCAACAATTAAAGCAATCTTATTATGAATAAGATGTCAGGAAGCTTCGACATAGTCTTCCCGTCGTCAACTACCATTTCAATTTTTCGAACATCTTTTGGTGGCTCACCCCTCCTCTCGATTTCATCTGTCAAGTTCTTATCACTATATTTTCTTTCCTCTTCCAGGTCTATCATCGTCGTTCAGTTCTCATCACCAATGTGTCACTTTTTGGAGAAAAGTAATCTTTTCTATGTGGAACATAATCTTATGTTGTCTTTCTGCAGCGGAAAGTAATCATTCCGCTAGCGGAAAGTAGTCTTGCAAGTTTGTTTAGTGAAAAGACAATATTTCATAGCAAAACAACAATGTTTTTAATGGAAAACATAACCACGATGTTTGCTCCGTTAATTTTTCATAGTTGAGTATTTTATTTGTTAGTAAAAATTGTTTAGTGGTTGAGTTGTCATTAATTTTATAGTACACTGCTTATTTTGTTAATTTCTCTTTATTAATTTAACGAGATAAATGGTGGGTTAGGAAATTACATGCATTTATGTGCTAGGATAGGGTGATTTAGCAACTATATATATCTATCTATAAGTAAGGTTTGGATAGATTAGACCTACTCGTGACTTGATTGACTCAAGTCAACTTAGATTAAGTTCTTAAGAAAATATTTTAGAATAAACTTTATATCGTGACGTTAAGATGATATATTTTTTTTACCTAACATGTTGTTTTATTAGGCATATGATGGTGATAGTAAACTCTTTAATATTATTGGTGGGGGAAGATGGATATTAAAGCTTATTTATAAAGCCTTGACAGTTAATGTTAGACCTACCTAACTTTGTGTCTTTCCATTTGTATTTTTCAAATTATATGTTTGTTGAAAAATTAACATGCATATTTATAAGACCGGATAATTAACTTTTTAAGTTCCCTTCAATCATGTATTCTCGTTATAAAGCATAAAAGTATATCGAAAAGAGAAAAATAACACCGAGATTTACGTAAAATCCTTACAGGTAAAAGTCACGAGCCCAGTAGAAAAAATTTCATCTTTTTTGATAATTTTTGTCGGGCTGTGGAATTTATCAGACCGACGTAAAATATAATTCAAATCACCGAACTCGGATCCGAGCAGAAGTAAAAATGGATTCCAACACCATAAACTCATTACAAGGTTGAACTAATTTTACTTGAAGAAATTGAAACAGGAGAGCTAGAAATTTTCCAAAGAGGAAGAGAGAAGCCTTCCCTTCTTGATAATACAACCATTCAACTGAGTTCATCATTCTCATTTTCATTAACAATACACCAAGCAAAGCAAACCAAATCCAACAAAAATTACTGAAATCTCACGACTATACATGAAATGTCATCCGTGCTCTTCCTTTTCAGAGCCTCGTCCGTCAGTTGCTTGGCTGCCGCTCGAGCATCCTTGATGTGCTTGATCGAGTCTGCTGCCTCCTGGTTCGACATCACCTACCAATGAATCGAATAATGTTATGCATATCAGAATATGAGACAAGAGACCTTGATTGAAACCCACCTTCCATAATCCATCACTTGCCAATATAATGAACTCGGTCCAGTCCTCGACCATTATCTCTACCACATCAGGGTCAGAACTCAGATGTTTCTTCAAGCTTTTATCACCAAACGCTCTGGCCACTGCAAGCTGCCCATCAACTCGAGCTACGTCTCCTGATTCAGTTATGAAGATGCAAAACAATTCGACCAAGAGAACGAGGTTGGAAATCACCTGTTATTGTAATAATTAAGAGATCTTACCTGGAAAGTTCGACACGAAACCCCCTCTACTCTCGATCTTATCTTTTTCCACGCTTGGCTCGTGATCGATGGATAATTGAGTGGCCACCCCATTTGTACAGATAACTGCACGAGAATCTCCGATATTGGCTACGACCAGCTTACGACAATTGATCAGAATTGCCGTAACGGCAGTAGATCCTCCTTTGCCTAAGTCCACTGCCTCGTCCAGAATGACTGCATCTGTTTCGCTATATGCTTTCTTGACTGCATTGGCTGGTTTGGTCCAAAAATCAGGCTGCTAGGAAGCAAGTAATGAAAGAAAAAACAATTGTAATTATACAATAATATTATCGGATTTTATGATCGAACTCCTTCAAAAAACAACATTTAGAACGTATTGACGGTATGCATAGAGAAGATAAAGGCAGGAATCGCCCACCTCATTTAGGATATTCTCGAATAAATGTGTCTGTAAATAGTTAGGAATGTTGTGACTCAAATGGCCGTCAAAAATTGCGAATAAACCGAGTTCCTTATCACCAACTTGCTTGAACTCTGCAACGACATAATCTTCCATGGCATGATGTGACTTTCCCTTGACCAAGTGAAATCCATGCGTTATGTTCTTTGACTTCTTGCTCTTTCCTTTTCCGGAGTCAGTATCGGATGTACCCAGCCCGACTTTTTCCTACACAGACACACTCGTGGGTAATTCTTCAGAAAACTTGACCAACATTAGAAAAGATTCAATAACAAGATTGAGATCATCTAGGAAATCTTAATATTTAAACAGATGGTAGACAATGTAAAACTCATTATGCTTCATCACATGATTCAGCAATTGAAAGCAGTGGCAATAAAACAAAACTATTTAGTCGCATACCATTTTATCTTTTCTTTAACCCATAAGAACTCAGTATTAATAATGTACTAAAAAAAGGATCTATACTGCAAAAAAGAAAAACAGATAGCATATCCAAACAGATGAAGGTAGGACAGCACAACTCTTTCATTATCATCCACAACAATAAGAAAATCATTAATGGACATAGGGAAATTAGGACTCTGTGTCTCCGAAACGGTGAAATCTATCTTTGTCTATAATTAAACACCACCCCCAAATTTATATCAAACCACAGCTTAAAAGGGTATATGGTGTTTACATGTTTCTAAACAATTTAACAAAAACCGACATCAGATCTAAAGCGACAAGAAAAAATTTGACCAGTAAAATCAATTTCTGTTCAAATAATGTTAATGATATCCTTAATTTTACACCCTACTCATCTTTGAGAAAAGCTAAAATAGTTATTGATCATTTTTCTTTTTTGCATAATTGAACTGCCAAAAGGCAACTCGAACAAATGGGCTCTTGTAAGAAAGAACAATATCAGCCATCGGATCAACTGATTAAAACCAAAACCAGACGAAATTTCATAAACTGGAAAATTTGATACGCATTTAGCAGTTCATATTTGATCAGCAGGAAAGCAGTTAAGGTCGAGCAGACCAAACTGGTAGTTTAATAAATCACTAAAACCCAGCTGAAACTCACGAAGAAGTTCACCAACTGACCATACCTCCCATCCATTAAAGGAGCGAGAAAAAGAAGTCGAGAAGGAAAGATGCATACCAAATATTATCGTTATACTATTGCAATCGCACATACGGATGACAGATCCAGTGCTTACCTTCATTTTATTCAGAATTTCTCTTCCTGCCATTGTTCTATACAGTCACTATTGCAGAGAGAGAGAGAGAGAGAGAGAGAGAGAGAGAGAGAGAGAGCAGGAAAGAGGAGTTGCTCTCCCAGTTGACGACGACCCCAATTTAGTCTTCCCAATTCAAAAGTAAAATTTCACTGTAACCGGGTCTGATTCAAAGTGGCGTCACCATGACATGTCCACTCCGTTTATTTTTTCTTCTGAGAATTAACAAAAAAACAAAAAAACAAAAAGGGAAATTACTGGTTCTTCCGCGGAGTATCCATTCAACGAATTTTGCGATAGCTAAAATCTAAAATTATAAAAAATAAAGAAAATAAACCTCAAAATCAAATTTTTTATCAAAAAAATGTTGAGGTAAATGCCGCAATCACGTTTTTTGCTTAAAAACGTTCAAGGACATCATATGAACGTTCAAGGAACGACGAAGAACATCCAAGGATGATCTGTCACAACCTAATAGCGGGCCTAACAGAATATTCGGGCCAGGTGACCCGATCCTCGAAAAGAACCTGATTGCCCAGTCCAAAGCTAGATTATTAGTGGAAGACTTTTACAATTTAGCGTGACATAAAATAAATAATCCAAAATACTGGTGGAACAAATCAAACCAACAATGTTAAGTTATACAAACTACATAATTATCATCACTAAGAAATAAGTCTAAGCACTCAGAAATAAATAATGAAGAAAAAGAAATCTCCAACTACAAATCCTAGCCACTCTTGCTTTTATTTGGAATAGGAGGGGATCGTTTGGGGTGAGTGACTAACTCAGTAAAGAAATCTAGACTAGATGCAATGCATGTGAAAAGTAGTTTTTCTCGTCCTATAGAAAACAATGTTGTGTTTCTCTTTTACCGTATATGGATTTTTAATCGAAAACTCTAGCATTTTATAAAACATGCCCAAAGTCGTTGATGATGCTTTTATCAAAAACATGTTATATACATAGATAGCTACATCTCGAAAATATGCAAACACTATTTTTCGATCCGAAAATGTCAGAAGTGAAAAGGGATAGTCACACAAGAACTCATCTGTCACTCATTAGAGAATAGGGGTCATCCATCGATAGCAACACCTCATGAGACAGAGGAATAGGATAGTACCTGCGTCCGTAGACCAGGCAGAGTACCAATCTGCAATATCAAAATGAATGAGGTGGCCCGTGTTGGGTTGCTTCTCAACTAGCTACCGACTATATCCAAGTTGACGAGGGTTGCCAGTGTGCAGAGCTACGAGCCGTCATGTCACCCGTCAATTGGAAAGGTGCTAGGCAAACAATCCCAGGGACTAACAACCTCCAATCCGTGTGACTAAAACCCTAGCCAGGTTCTGAAGTTCAAAACCCAAGGACGCATCATCACCGCCCTATAACCCTTTCAACTTTTGGGGTTCGAAACCCGAGGACATGTCACTGGTGCCCAATCACCCTTTCGCACGTATAAACAATCAATCTTCTCTCAATAGAAGATTATATGAGATAGTCTCGTGATGTTTTAGCGCCAAAACTGTCTAAAGCATCAAGATGATTCATCCTCCCAATATATATATAAACTATCCATAAAACCATGTACAGAAAGTAAACGTGAGAAAACATACGTATACATAAAAACAGACATGCTGTCAAACAGTCTTCGTCAAGTTTTCAAGTGTGGTACTGTAACATCTCGTTTTTCTTACATTTTAAAACGCATATTTGGGAAAACATTTTTCTTTAATAAAACGCATAAAATTTAAAGCAAAATTTCTTATTTAAAATATTACACAACGGAAGACTTTTTATTTTAAAACTAATTGAAATAACAATGTATTCAAAGTACATTTTGAATAATTAAAAACATTGTTTAGTGGAAGACTTTGCTTAATAAAACAAAATGTTAGAAAATACAATAAATAAAATTTCTTTCATTTTACAATTTGAACATAATTATAAAACATTTTACAAACCAATTATTGTACAAAACCTTTTACATTTTCTTTTATCTTTTTAGCCCAGCCAGCAAGAAGATCCGCAACATGAAAACCCTCCATCAACTGCTCATTTTCTCATTTTTGTGCATACCTACATCACAAGGCTTAAACTATGAGTCTAACGCTTAGTAAGAGATAGTAAATATGCAAATGCTCGTGCTATGTAGTTTTATAAACCATATGGAGTTTTTGTTTTCAGTGTTAAGTTTTTAGTTTAAGTTTCATAAAAGAACCTATACTTTCTATCATTCAGTTTATGTTTCACTTTGTCAGCTCAAACGTTGGGGATTTTTGGTACAAAAGCAAAGATGACCCTACAATCCATGCTGGGTGTAACCATCACTCCATCCCTACATGGGACGAGCTGTATCCGTCAGGGGTGTAACACCAAGGACGGTCTCCAATCTCCCGAACCCCCACACGTCCATTTACATTTATTCCGTTTAATTCATACGTTGGAGATTTTTGGTACGAAAGCAAAGATGAACCCTATAGTCCATGCTGGGTACAAATGTCACTCCATCCATATATGGGACGAGCTCTATTTATCAGGGGTGTAACACCTAGGATCATCACCAATCTTTTGAACCCTCACACACCTATTTACATTTATTTCATTTAATTCATTTATCATTTTTAAAACATATGCATGATAAATCATTTTCATATCTTTTCAAAAACTATGGTGTATGAGTATGAATGCACACAACTTAGTACAGTCTAACATGTCATCAAAGCATTAACAATACATTCTCGAAGCAATAACATGATCACCACCTATTTCCTATCATCTACCATCACCAAGCAACAGAGAACAATACACCTAGCAGTAACAAACAGAGGCAATAGTTTATCAACAATCATAGAAGACTTATAAGCTAACAGTTTTATCTATACTACCAAAAACATCTCTAAGAGGAACAAGGAGTGACACATGAACACTAACCAATAGAAAGCATATTATAGGCATTTTATTCTAATTATAGAAGAATTACAGGGAAACAATTCCAGCATTTTAATCTAACAGTAACCAATTTCCACAATCACGTTCCTCAAACCATAAATGAAACAAACATTATAACCAAAACCACCTATTCTTTTTCTCAGGTCATCCTTTAAACAGTGAGTATTTAGAGATCTAAATTCATTAACAGAGCATAGTTTTTCACCACATTTAGTAGGAAACAACCCAACAGATTTTCATCATCTGTTTCATTCAACATAGTCTCAACAATTTCACTCAACAGAGTTTCAACAAATGCATCAATATGCATAACAATATAACCTCATAACAGTCTCTTAAACCAACAACAATTAGAACATCAAAAGCAAGCATCTCCTAAGAGAATCTCTATTTCTTGTAATGTAGGCATTTTCAGGCAAAACACATTCAAAATCTTTTACCTCTTTTTGCAATTCCCTCTCCTGTTGTAGCTTCACTTTGCACCAGTTGTCCAACAACGTTTTCCAGAAGATCACTCCCTCCATAAGACCAAAAATCGCAAAAGTTGTCTCGAGAGAACACTGGCAAGTTTTGCCTTTGTGATTTCTTCTTTGATTTCTTCTTTGATTTCTTCTGTCTATTCCTTTCATATAACAAGCTTATAATGCCTCAGGGAGAGTCAAGGAGTCAAGACTATTCATTCTCTAGGCATCCCTTAGATTTTCCAGATGACGATTAGTAAATTCCTAGGCGATTCTTGACATTCTGGTTGATCACCTTCTTCTTGTGATCGATTGCAAATCATCAGAGTCACATTTATCCCAACCACGATCGATCACCTTTCCTTGACGATCAACTGCAAATTCTATTTCTTCAGAAATATCGGTCGATCACCCTCTTATTGGACGATCGACTACTGCCAAATTGGTTGCTCTCTGTTAGACATGATAAAACGAGCCGAGCCTAGAAAAGTCTAGCTCGTCGAGCCTGCCAAGCCTAACGACCCGAGCCTAACGAGCTTTTCCTAAAAAAAATTCAACTCGAGCCGACTCGGGAGCCACGAGCCTAACGAGCCGAGCCTAACGAGCCAAATATACAAAAATAATATTATCTTATATAAATATATTATAAATTATTTTCAATATTATATAATTTAAAACTATAATAAACATTTATTATTATAATGTAAAAATACTATAATTAATAATTTAATTGAAAAAATATTTTTATTAATATAATAAATAATATATATAATTGAAAAAACTATTTGATGAGACAAATAAAATATAAATGTATACAATTAATTATAAATTTGATTAGACGAATAAAATATATATGCATATAATTAAATGTAAATTTGATGAGACAAATAAAATATATATGTATACAAGTTAAAGAAAATATATCAAAATGAAAATTACTATTTCAAATTTAAATGAAAATTTAGTCTTTGACATCCAAATTTTTGAATTCTTCTAATATGTCATCCTCTCATTGTTGATCTCTTGTCACATCGTCGTTCTAATCCTTCATACAAATGAGTGCCTCAACGAGTTCTGGTGCAAGTCTTCCTCATTTATCATCGTAGACACATCCAACTGCACTAAAAGCAGACTGTGATGCTACTGTAGAGACCGGAGGTGTTAATAGATTACGTGTCATTCTAGAAAAAATAGGAAATGAAATGGAGTTGCCTCTCCACCAAGCCAAAATATCAAAATGCTCGTCGCGAGAAATGTGATGGTAGGTGTCAAGATAAATATCGAGTTCTTTTTTTGTGAACTATAAGAATGAACATCGTTATCTATTTCATCCAATATATCATCCATAAAATCTTGTGGAGCTCACCACAGACACCACTACTAGAGCTAACATGAATATATGAAGAAAGAATTAAATGAGTAACATTAGAATATTTAAGTTCATAAGAAAAATATAAATTAGCAATTTCATTTCTTAATTGAGTACAAGTAATTAAAGAAGAAATACCTAAATTAGAAGAAATTTTATCAATCATTATACACATTCCTTTTAATTTAAACTTATGATTCATTATGCATGCAAAAAAAAAATATTAGGTATGTTAAGCCAATATTTTTTAAATTTTGTTTCTATTTTATCAAGTATAGCACTAAATTCGTTTATTTGTCTAAATTTTTTAAAAGCACCCGTTAATTTTATAAAAATTGGGAGAACAAGATAAGTAGTAGGATAATAAATTCTCGAACATTCATTTGTAGCTTCAAAAAATGGTTTTAGAAAATTAAGAAATAAATTAGCAATATCGCAACTACTATGATCAAGAGTAATACCTTTTGTTTTTTCACTAATAAAAGCACAAATAACTAACCAATATGACTTAGCATTTTCCAATATTACATAAGTCGAATTTCATCTTGTATCTACATCGGTTTTTAATTTTATTAGTTTAAGTTGAGTATTTTTACAATATTCTTTATATTCTTGCTATCGTGTGTTAGATGAAGTAATATAAGAAATTGCAGATATAATAGATTCAATATGATGTGAAATAAATGACATTCCATCTCGAACAACTAAATTCAAAATATGACAAACACATCTCATATGAAAAAGAGAATTATGAGCAGTATCTAATTGAAATAACTTTTTAAATTCAAGAATTGCAACATCGTTAGCAGAAGCATTATCAAGTATAATACTAAAAATTCTATCTCTAATAGCATATTCTTGCAAAATTCCAATAATATATCTATAAATGGTAGCGCCACTATGTGAGTATTCACAACTACAAAATCCTAATATTCTTTTATTTAATTGGCAAGAGTCATCAATAAAATGAGAAGTTACAACAATATATCTTAAATCATTAGGTGCACTCCATAAATCAGAGGTAATACAAATAGACTGTAACGACCCGATTTTTATTTGCTTTAAAATCGCGTGAAATTTAAAACTTTTTCTTTTACAAAATCAGAGTATTCTTTTTCTATAAAAACCCGAGCGTTAAAACTCCTTACTTAAAACATTTATCAATTGTAGAAAAAGTAATAAAATCATCTTCATAAAACGCAGCAGAATCAAAACAAAGCATTAAAGAATAGTAAATAATTTACAAATCCTTTTTACAAATAAATTCTCTTTTTAAATTCTTTAGCCCAACCAACCACAAGATCCACTATGCAAATACATCATCAACGGCTACAATCTGTTCTCGCACATATACCTGCATTACGGGGAAAACAATGAGTCTAACGCCCAGCAAAAATCAGAATTTAAATGCAATGGGAATGATGCGTGACCACACAATGCATTACAGAAGAGAGCCATATCTCTTCTGGAAGCCAAAAGTGAGATACACCCAGGTCATGCGGCTGAACCATTTCACTCCGACAAGGAGATATATCCATCGGGGGTATTTCACAAGCCGATATCACACTCTTTGTTAAAGACGTTGGGGGTTTCAGAACGGGTAAAGGTGAACCCAACTTCCACGTAGTTAACTCTCATATCACCTCTCCCTATGTGGGAATATATTACCGTATGGAAGTGTCACCGATCACCCGAACCCCCCACACTGACTATTTATATAGATTAGGTATGACACACAATATGTAACAGTTTCATAAGTCCTAAGGTGATGCATGTGTGCCATAAAATAAGCCAGAGAATTAACACGCAATAGAAACACAATTAATTCAAAAACATATTATAGATAGAAATCCAAATTGGCGACATTACATCTATCGTCATTTTAGTTTAATACAATAATACAAAACGAGACATTATAAGCGAGACATTCTTGACCGTTAAGAGTAAAGAAAACATGGTTAGGTCCATTTAAGATTAGAGTTTAACTTATCTCTATTTCAACTATCCGATTCAATCCCCTCATTTAATTCAAAGAAGTCAGTCGATAATCAGATTCGGGACTTAAGAATAGCAATTGTGAGCACACGGACAGTTTACAGTTCATAGCCAACAGCAATTCAAATTCCAAGGGTAGATCTAAGCATAAAACTTCTATATGTGACTTAACCATAATAACAGAACCATAAATTCAGAATTTCAGGTACACCGATACTAACACTTGCAGCTACTCACCCTTAATCAGCAGTTAAAAGATAGACTACAATCATTATCCAGTGGTTCATGGCCCCTATTCAGTTTACGATTCACATGACATCATATTCAAGCAATCGACAGTTCAACTTCTCAAATAATTCATCACACTTCAGGTTATCATGGATCAAAACAACTATCCATACTTTTCACCCATTTAACAAATTGAACATACAAACCCGTAATGTAGGGCTTCCTCTGGCCAAGTACATATTCTAATTTTTACCTCAAGGCTTTCCAGCAGCTTATCCAAACAAACCAAGCAAAACAGTAGCCACAACCAATAATATATATCCACAATCCCTCCAAACTCTTTATAGTTCCTTCACAATATGATAGTAGGGATTAAGTTCAACCTTCATAACTAACCTGACTTTAACTTGACTTAATTGTTGAAGATTCACAACTAAACCCATAAATCAATCCTTACCTTCACGGTGGAAATTTTCCTCACTGCAACACTTCAGGGCAACAAAATTGCCTAACACTCTCCAAGTCTTCTAGCACAAGGCATTCCTCACAGAACAACACAACACTCCCAATCAATTTTTTCCAAAGTAGAGAATACAGGAGCTCACCTCTTATAGATGTAGATAGAAGGGAAGAGAAGGACTGAGCTGCAGCAGGGATAAGCCTCTGCAAGATCCAGGGCACTTCACCCATAACAAGAGGAGAAGGTCCAATAGGGGTACCACACATGGAAAGCCTTCCCACTTACAGGGGAGGATTGGACGTCGCAGCAACACTCAGGGGAGAGAGAGTTTTGGTGAGGGAAACACGAAATCGGAAGAGAGACGAAATATAAATGGGGTTTCTCAGATTTTCCCGATGATTTGGACTAGCTGAGGCGTCCGCCGTATCGTCCGCAAGTCCATTTGGGACGGGAAAACGCGTCCCAAAGTCTTCGTCCGTACCATCCGCAGGTGTCTTCCAGACGCGATATCTCGTCCGCACATAGCGTCCGCAGTTGTCCGAATTGTCCAAAAATTGTCCAGAGTCAAATCGGATGATGGTCTTCTTCATCTGCGTTTGTCCGCTACCGTCCAAATTGTCCCAGAATTGTACAGATTCAATGCAGACGCGAACCCTCTTCGTCCGCAGGCATCCGAAACTCACCAGTGCACATTTTTCCTAAGTTTTCCATACTTAGATTATTTTCCAAATATTTCCCCCAATCAATTTTCTTATCAAATAAATTTCAATCGTCCCTAATTAATTCAGTTACAAAATTGGGGTATCACATAGACATGGACAGAACATTTGAAAAAAACGCAATTAATTCATTTTTCATATTATTATACATTTTAATAATATCACTTCGCGTCGTACTTCTAGGGACTCATCTAAAACTAGGATTAATATACTCTTTCATAAAATTTTCATATAACTCGCTATCAAACATAGATAAAGGTACCTCAGATTGTGATATATATTTTGCTACTCCTTCTCTCATTTTATTATGTGAATACATAAAATTGCCACTTCCACTAGCATTTATGAGTGTTTGTGTAGGGTCTCTCACTTGCTCGTTTAAGTGACATTTTTTATAATACCTACCAATTGTGCTAGTAAAACTACCAGATTCGTATGCATAATGTTTAGTACAATATTTGCATTGTGCTCTTCTTTCTATTTTTCCACCAATATTAATATCTTTCATTTCAAAATGATTTCATACATTCGACGTTTTGCTTCTTTTTTTTTTTTGTAGGTGAAGACATGGATGCATGTGTAGATGATTGGCCTATTGAAAATGCGGGATTATCCCCCCTAATTTCCTCAATATCATCATTAGTGTCAATAAAAGTGTCAAACAAAAAATCACGTGGATCCAATATTGAAAGTGTCAATAAAAGTGTCATATGGTCATCCAACCTAATGTCTGAACTGAATATATGTCCATACTCTTAATGGACATCGAGGGCTCAGTAGAGGGAAATGGCACATCCATCATCAAAAAAATGTTGGAGAGAAGAATGTTGAACGGTAAGGATTTGGTGCAGCTTCAATCATTTGGTACAAAATCAAATATCCAATATTGAAAGGAGTTCCGCTGTAGAGACGTTGCATGACGTACAAATCCATGTAACTTACATGGTCCCGATGACCATCTCTTGGAAGCACATTGTACGTCAACGTGTGATGAATCACACGTGTACAAATGTTGAGATCCTTTGCCTTAGGTCTTAAAGTGAAGTTCCCTCTCGGATCCCTTAAGATTTGCTCTAAAAATTGATCACCGACCTTGGTGTCATGGAAATCCGGTTTGATATTTCTATTGTAATATGGTTCACAATGGTTACCATCTTCAAAATCCAAAAACCAGTTGATGAATTGCGGAGTGATCTTGATTTCTTTTCGTATAAAAAGCTCTTAAACTTTATCGGATCCAACGAATATAATGCATTCACATAAAACATTCAAATAGCCTTTTCAATGTACGGTCTGTCCAAGGTAAACAATTTATATAATCCCATTTGAGTATACAATTCCTCTAAGTTCAAGCTCGATAATCCCGTAAACAAAATTCTTCTCGACAATATCAATGAATGATCCTTAAACCCTTCTTCAAATCTCATTCTACAGGCATCATTGATAAATAATCGAGAACGATTAACTGAAGGAACGATTGGACAACCTAGATTAGTCGAGGAATTCAATTTCTGTGACGGCGGTTTGCCATTGAAGAATTTTTGAAGAAATCAACGCTGGAGACGACCTAAAACATGCTAAGAAGGGTAATGTTGAGTGAGGAGAGTCGAACTTAAGGAGAAAACGCATGGGAGGAGGTCAGGATTCACTAGAAATAGTTGGAGAGGAAACAAAATAACTTTCGGATTAGGGTTTGGTCACCCAAAAATACTGATTTTAAAACTTGATTCGGTCGACCGAAAACATCTAGTCAACCAAAAAAGGTAAAAAAAAGACAGATTCAAAAATGTAATCCGTGACAGTTTTTGAAAAAAAATCCAAACTTATGCGACGAATTTCCTAACACTAAATCGGTCTAATGGAATAGAATTGACTTAAAAACTTATAGAATTCTTTTCAAGATTGATCAAGGAACATTAAACCCAAACGAATTTGAATGCCACAAAAAATCTTTTCATCTGGTGGCTTAGTGAATATGTCAGCTAACTGGTTCTCGGTATTCACAAATTGATAGCAATGTCACATTTTGACACATGATCACAGATAAAATGATGTCGAATTTCAATGTGTTTTGTCCGTAAATGAAGAATTGGATTTTTTGGAGATATTGATTACACTTGTGTTGTTGCACTTAATTGGATTTTTCTTGAAGATTTATCCATAATCTTCTAAGGTTTTTTTTTCATCCAAAACAATTGAGCGCAACAACTTCTGGCTGTAATATATTCACTTTCGGCCGTAAAAAGTGCAACCGAATTTTGTTTATTAGAGAACCAAGAAATTAGAGATTCTCCAAGAAATTGGCACGTTCCACTTGTGCTCTTCCTATCAACTAAACTTCCCGCATAGTCAGAATTGGTATACCCCACCAAATCAAAATATGCACCTTTGGGATATCACAATCCAAGACTACTTGTCCCACTTAAATATTTGAAAATTCTCTTAACGACATTTAAGTGAGACTCTTTGGGAGATGATTGAAACCTAGCACATAAGCACACACTAAAGAGAATATCGGGCCTACTTGCGGTTAAATATAGGAGAGATCCAATCATGCCATGATATTTCTTTATATCCACATCTTTTTCATTTTCATCCTTATCCAATTTTGTGGATGTGATCATAGGAGTTTTAGAAGGTTTAGAAGTGTCCATACCAAATCTTTTAATGATATCTTTGACATATTTTTCGTGATTTAAGAAAATCTCAACTTGAAATTGTCTAATTTGCAAAACAAGAAAGAATTTCAATTCGCTCATCATACTCATCTCAAATTCACTTTGCATTAAATCCTCAAACTCTTCCCAAAGTGTTTCATTGGTAGAACCAAAAATAATGTCATCCACATAGATTTGCACAATCATAATGTCTTGATCATTGTGCTTGATGAACAAGGTAGAATCAACTTTTCCTAAAGTGAAATCTCTTTCTTTCAAGAATTTACTTAAACGATTGTACCAAGCTCTTGGTGCTTGCTTAAAGCCATAAAGGGCTTTATGAAGTTTATATACATGATCTAGTTTATCATAGACTTCAAATGCTAATGGTTGCTCAACATAAACTTCCTCCATAATAAATCCATTAAGAAATGCACTCTTAACATCCATTTGATAAAGAGTGAAATTCTTATAGCAAGTGATGCACTAGCGGAAGGAGATTAGACTATAACCTGAAAATATGGTGTTGAATTGTTGAAGTGTTGCTCAACCTTTGGATGCTTCTTTTTGAACTAGCGGTCGCCAGGTGGTCAAGGCTTTCGGTCAAGTATCACGTCCGAAAAATCATAGAATTTAATATATTCGTTTCAGTCGAAGTGGTGGTCGGGGAATTCGGTTGCGTTAGGGAACCAAAAAATAAGGTAATAGCGATTTCTGAAGAGCTGTCAAAGTCACGCTCGAAGCGGCGGTGGAGTTAGTCGACTGAATCTCTACTTTCCTTAAATTGGCCAAATTTCAGTTTTGAAAAGTGAACTTTGAAAGCGCGTAACTCTTTCGTCTTAGATTCTTTTGAGCTGAAATTCGGACCACGTCTCCTTGAATGAATAAGAACAAAAACCTTTCAAGAACTTTGAGAATATTCCTAAAGAACTAGGAAAGTTTTTGAAAACTCTCCAAGTGATCGGATTTGGAAAGTAGGACAGCTTGCACTTCCCTTTGATGACTTTGCGGATGGATGCTTGATGGATGGTTGGACACCACTTCATACAACCTTTCCCTAAAGAGTATGGCTATGGATGCCACTGAGAAAACTCACTTAAGCCTAAGTGAGATTCCGCCTTGTGATATAACTCACACAAGAGGAATTTTCGATGTAACTCACCAAAGTGTTTGAAAAAGGAGTCACTCCAATTTCGATGTTAGCAAAAGCTATTTTGTATTCAAACTTCAATGTCCAAAACATATGCATTAGGTGGATTTATATAGTCTTTTGCAAAGAATAAAATAATAATAAAATAATTAAGCAATAATAACCTTAATCGACTCATAGAATAAGTTGTCTGATTTTCTATTTAATAGAAATTAGGTTAATTAACTAAAAGATTATTTAATTAATATCTTCCTTTCTTTTTCTCCAAGTCTAGAGGCCTTTTGGTAGCTATTTCTTATTGAAATCGTCCACTTGGATGGTTTCCATATCTTGATTTTCCTTACTCTCCAAGTTTGTACAATTGGACTTTTCTTAACTTTTGCTCTTTGTTTCATGGACTTTTGACATAGAAAATGAAATCCACATTTAGCTATCCAATTCAAGCTAGAAAGCTTAGGAAGTCAGCTACAATCTTTATGAAGCACACTTTTTGAAATAACATTGTTTGAAATGCCAAAATAGTCAAATACGCTTTGGAGGTCAAAAGGAAGACAGTTTTTGGAAAGTCCTTCCATTTCTTTTTCATTGTTCTTGAACTTCCACCTATGCTTGACCTTTAATAACTCCATGATATTCTTTGAGGCTTGATTAATAATAGAATGGACCCGTAGTCCACCAGCAAGCAAAAGTCAAAAGCATACGAATGGATTCTAAATGAGCTACGGTGAAAAAGTTTCATCAAATTAATTTCTTCTTCTTGATTGTACCCTTTTGCAGCAAACCTCGCTTTATTCCTAACAACAACTCCACTTTCATCCAACTTATTCTTAAACACTCATTTGGTTCCTATAATTGAGTGATCTTTAGGCCTTGGAACAAGTTCCCAAACATTATTCCTTTCAAATTGGTTCAATTCCTCTTGCATGGCCATTAACCAATTTTCATCAAATTCGGCTTCATCGAAATTTTTAGGCTCTATTTGAGAAATGAAGGCCATATTATCACACATGTTTCTAAGGGAAGATCGAGTTTTGACTCCTTGGTTGGGATCACCAAGAATATCGTCTATTGGATGACTTTTGGCATAACTCTAATCTTTTAGTAAGTCATCATGAACATTATCATTTGATGTTCCCTCTAAGAATTTGTTTTAAGATTCTTGAGAAGAACTTTCAAGAATCTCCTTACCTTTTTCTCCTAGAATAAGATTTTATAGAACATTTTCTAAGTCAATAATTGGTTTTTCAACACTAGGGGTAGGAATAGATTCATCATAAGTAACGTGCACGGATTCCTCTGCCATTAACGTCCTTCTGTTGAACACTCTATAGGCTTTGCTAGAGGAGTAACGAACAAAGATTCCTACATCCATTTTGGAATCGAATTTTCCTAGATTGTCCTTGGTTTTAAGAATAAAGCACTTGCATCCAAAGGCTTTGAAATAGCTAACATTTGTGAGTCCTACAATTCCAAAGCTCGTAGGGAGTCTTTTCTAAGGAGAAACAGATGGAAATACGATTAAGAACATAGCATGTCGTAGCAACGGCTTCTGCATATTTGGGAAGATCATTTTCATTAAGCATTGTTCGTGCTAGTTCTTGGAGAGAATGATTTTTCCTTTCAACAATTCCATTTTGTTGAGGGGTTCTAGGAGAAGTAAATTGTGTTCAATGCCATATTTTTGACAAAGGGCATCGAATTGATCATTTTCGAATTTGCCACCATGATCACTCCTAATTGTAACAATAGTGAGCTCCTTCTCATTTTGAACTTTCTTCCTAAAGTTAGAGAATACTTCAAATGTTTCGTCCTTTGTTCTTAAGAAAAAACTAATGTATATCGTGAAAAATCGTTCACAATCACATATGCATAATGTTTTCCCCCTAAGCTTGAAACCTATGATGGACCAAAAAGATCCATGTGAAGTAATTGGAGAGGCTTAGATGTAGAGATATATTATTTGGAAGAGAAAGAGCTTTTAGTTTGCTTTCCTTTTTGACAAGCATCACAAACTCTATCTTTTTCAAACAATATTTAAGGAAGACCCCTAACTAGATTGTTTTTTGAAATCTTAGTTAAAGTATCCATTCTTACATGATCTAATCTTATATGCCAAGTCCAAGAATTATTAGAATCATTAGCACTAAAACACTTTTCATTACTACATGATACTGTAACAACTCGGATTTCTTAAACCGTCTTAAAAGCTTATTACCCTTAATTTAAATCGTTTCTAGTAAATATGGGTTATCAGAGTGCCTAAAAATCCGAATCGTTAATAAAATCATTCTTTCATTTTTCATTTTTAAAAGAAATTATTCATAAAAATTTGCGGAAACATAAATAAAGAGCAAACTACTTTTACTGAAAACGGCATTCAAAACATAGTTGAAGTTCAAATTCAAAGTTATTAAGAATACATAGCCCAATTATTCAAGTAAAATATAAACTGAATTTAACATTCATTTCTTCATGATGTACCATACCATATTACTACTACTCCGCTGGCGTCATTGTTGGACCAACCGCAGGCTCCATCGGAATGACCTCTTCCTTAATTTCTGGCATATTTCCATCGTTACCTACACCACAAGTAAGGACGTGAGCTTACGCTTAGTAAAGAGAGGGGAAAAACAATTATGCATTTCTCTCTTTAGTTCTTGTTGGAATGGGGCCACCAATCCAACTTCTTTCATTACATTCTTTTTCTTTGTTCGTTCTTTAAACTCGTACATCGAGCTCGGAGATTGAGGGTTTTCCTTTGAGATGGCCTAGCTATACGGAAACTAACCCCCTGTGGACTACTAGTCCCTTTCCCGTCTTGGTGAGGGTGTATCCTAGTAGCTAGACTAGATCTGGACTACCCATCTACCTCAACTCCCTAGTTCCGGCATATACCCGCCTTTAGGGTTTGTTCTTTTTCCGGCATATACCCGCCTTTAGGGTTCTTTCTATCCCGGCATATACCCGCCTTTAGGGTTATTTCTTTTCATAGTCTTTTTCCTCACTTATGCATGTGGGTACCAATCCGAAGGTTACCCTCCTACTTGGTTTCTATTAACATGGGCTTGACCTAGCTTATTTCTAAACAAACAAACGAACATATATATATATATATATATATATATATATATATATATATATATATATATGAGCCATAATAGCAAATCCACAATAGACAATGAATACAATATGAATAAAACGAACATCATCCCAAACTTTTCATCAAGAAAGGAAATCCAACATTTAACTAGTCATATTAGTCATATTACTAACTATCCATGTTACATTATCAAACGCATTCTATTGATGAAGGAAACGATCATGCTTTACAACTAAAAGAAAGAGTAGTCAATTATATTACAATTTTAAGAGACATTTTTAATTTAACCTAATAGAGAAAAATTTCAGCAACATGTCTAAGTAATTGAATGTTAAAAACTCAGCAGTTGATAAACTGAACCTCAAAATCAAAACTAACCATACTTTTTGGAACCAAACAGGACTAGCAAAAGCATAAAATGAGCGACTAATTGTAACAACACGTGTAGCAGCTTAGTTATACTATTTTCCGTAGAGACTTTTGGATAAATGTGTTGTTGATATCACTGAAAGGAAACAACTCAGGCTCACACATGTTTTCATTGCATCACATAATAGCAGCTGATCTAGAAGGAACACAGAAAACTAACATTTTCATTAATTGGAAGGAAACTCATTAAAACAAAAAGCATGTAGCTAGCATTTCGTAGACCCCTTTTCATTGTGAAAACTAAGCTCATTCATACTTTCATTCGTACGTTCTTTCGTTTTCATTCTAAACAACCTTTGGACATTCATCATTTTTCTTCTCTAATCATTCTGTCTTATTGTTTTTCAGTAAAGTAATACCAGAAAATAACAACAAAAACAGAGAAGTAATAACCATTTGCAACAAAACACAACTATAACACTTGTGGGTAGGGCTTAGACGGCCAAGACACACCCAATCCTTACCTGTTGAAGTCTAATCTCTCGTACAAGGCTCCACACTCAGCAACAAAAATGCAACTCAATCCTCCCAACACCCAAAAACACTTGGAGGAGGAGGAAGTGGGGAAGATATAGAGGGAGACGTACCTAGACGACAAAGGAGACAAGGCATGCGTCTAGGTTGGGCTACGGAGCTGCTACTAGGATTCTCCCACTGAAAGCACAAGCATTAACTCACAAAATGTCGAAACCCATCGTTGTTTTCTGACTTTTGTTTCCTTTAAATTCGCAGATCTGGTGTCTTTCGGACGATTGCGGATGCCGTACTGTCGTCCGCAAGTCCAAAATTACACAGCAATTGGCGTCCTAAACATATGTCCGTACCGTCTAAAATCTGGTTGCGGACGCCATTTAGTCATCCGCATGGTGTCGTCCGCGTGAATCAAAATTGGACAGATTCAATGGGGACGCTAAATCCCTCATCCGCATCGTCCGCATATCCAGCATCCAGCGTCCACAACATCACAAAACAGTGAGTTTAGGATGCAAAAATGGCGTCCCGAGTCGTCCCCAAGTCTATAAATCCTAGGGGTGGGCATTTCGGGTTCGGTTCCGGTTTCGGGCCGGTCGGAACTGAACAATCGGTTCTCGGTTCCGAGAAGCCAGGAGCGAACCCGGAACCGATGGGCCCTGGAACCGACCTCGATTCTCGGTTCCGAAACCGGCGGTTCTCGGTTTCGAGAAGCTGCTATTTTTCTGCCAAGTCCTGCTTGAAAATCTCAGTAACATTACATATAGATCTATTATATTCTTCTGATTCACAACTGTCAGTCAACACGAATAAAGAGTTCTCTTAGGATGTCCTCACCATTACTTACATAATACAATATGCAGATATGCACCAAACTTCAATTCTAAACCCAATCTTAAATCTTATCCATCTTATCCCCCTATTGATGAAGCTGCAAGATTAGCTTGTTCCTGGTTGAAGCTGCAAGAAGCCACAATTGTTGACACAAGGCATTGGGCACTCTGGAGCTTGGCATCCAGAATAACATAGCCATCAACAGCAAACAGAATATTGAATTATTCTTCCTACACACTAAAAAATAATCGCAAAATCTAAAGGCACTAAAATCACTTCCATAAAGGGCATTCCACAAGCATGAACAATAAGCAGATCTAAAGGCACTAAAATCACTTCCATAAAGGGCATTCCACAAGCATGAACAATAAGCAGATCTAAAGGCACTAAAATCACTTCCATAAAGGGCATTCCACAAGCATGAACAATAAGCAGATCTAAAGGTACTAAAATCACTTCCATAAAGGGCATTCCACAAGCATGAACAATAAGCAGGTAATAGAAGAACCGACAGCGAAGTAAACTTTTTGGAAGACAGTGTTTTTGAAATAATAAAGTTCACGGTTTCACACTGTACCCACCAAGGACATATTAGAAATTGCAATATTGCAAAAGTCTCGCCTAATGAGATGCTAATTCATGTTTCTGCATCCACATTGAATAAGGTAGGGATAAGTTGATCTTTTCTGGTTTATTACCAATAATATCACATATAAAGTTAATTCATTAAACTAAATGCTATGCAGTTGAAGAGATCACCTTTGAGACTAGACTAGTAATAATTGGTCAGGCCAAGAGATCATCTCCTTCTTCGTCATCTTTCTCGTAACCATTAATTGCTGAAAAGAACAATTATATGATTCATTTAACATTAAAAAGTTTCACGAAATATAGAAAAGTATTTATGAAATGAACGCACCTTCATCAATAGTTTCGTAGTCATTTGTTGGTTGCGACGTATGTAAATGACTTTGGGTACGATTAAGAATCCAACTTTGTGTGCAAATTATAGCTTCAACTGTTTCCGGTAGGAGGGCAGTACGTGATGAATCAATAACACGACCCCCACAGCTAAAAGCTGACTCAGAAGGGATAGTAGAAATTGGAATGCTGAATATATCTTTCGCAATTCTGCTTAACACTGGATACTTATGTGTCATTAATTTCCACCACCTTAATAAGTCAAAATTAGGTGCAAACTTCTCAGCTCGCTCGCTCAAATATTCCTCCAACTCTGAATTTGCAAACCTCTCCTTTGAATTATCATAGAATTGGGCATAAACCATGTCAACCTCATTTGAGGGATTTGCAATATTAATATCATTAAGAATCTCCACATCATTAGCCGAATCACCTTTATACTGTAAATATAATCATTCTAAAACATTCTCCGTTGCTTTCACATATTGATCAGCTTTATCGGGTCCCATTAGAATTGAGATACAATGTTTTAGAAACTTTGTTTTGCCTCTGGGGTCAAGAAGGACTGCCACGAATAAAAATGTGTTCATCTTATCGAAATGTCCCCAATACTTTTTCAACTTTGTCACCATTCCAAAAGCCATGCTCATCAACGATACATTGTCACTATTTGTATACTCATCAATGACCATATTCAAATTGCAAGCTTCCGTGACATATTGGTGAGCAGTAATAGACAAAGATTTTGAAACTTTTATAGTGCTATCGTAAAAGGCTTTTAGAAACTTCACAAATAGTCGAATGTTATTCCAATCTGTACATGTAGGATGACCTTCCTCTTGGATTGTTGTTGCGTAAGTATTATCACATTCTTTCATTTTATCAAACGCTACAGCATACTTTTCGGCATTATCGAGCATCAAATATGTGGAGTTCCATCTAGTCGGCACATCGAGAGTTACATTGCCTTTAAATGTAATCTTTACACTATCAATGCAGGATTTGAAGAGCCTAAGTCTTTGAGGAGAAGATTTAACATACTTCACTGCATTTCTGACTCGAACAATGGAATTGTGATGCTCCTTAAGCCCATCAGAAACGATCAAGTTCAAAATATGGGCAAAGCATCTAACATGCATATGCTCTCCATTTAAAACCAACCCATCCCAATTTCTCACAGTTCGGACCAAGTAAGAAATAGCAACATCATTGGATGAGGCATTGTCAACTGTTACTATCAAAACTTTATCAATCTCCCAGCCAAGTAAGCATTGCTCCATTAAGCTACCGATTGTCTCTCCTTTATGGTCAAAGATCTCACAAAATTTTATTATCTTCTTCTGAAAGTTCCATTCCTCATCAATCCAATGGGCGGTCATCACCATATAACACTTATTTTGTGCCGAAGTCCAAGTGTTTGTAGTCAAACACACTCGTTGATTTCTTTCCTTGAAGTATGCTTTCAACTTCTCTTTTTCTTTCTTGTACATCTTCTCTATATCTCTGCCAATAGTTCGACGAGAAGGCATAACAAAATCATTCCTAAAAAATTGAAGTAATTCTCTGAAGCCTTCCCATTCGACCATTCTCATCGGTAATTCATCTTTGATTATCATTCGGACTATACATTCCCTTGCACCCATCTGACTGAATGTTGGCTTACTGGAGCATTGTCCCTCTTCTTTTTTTGTAAATGGCAACTTCCGTTGATTGCTATCTGAATTTGTCACATGCTTTTTGCAAACTTTTAAATGTTTCCACAAACTAGATGTTCCATTCTTTTTTGTATTCGCCGCAAGGATTTGCTGACAATACTTGCATTGTGCTTTACTATTGTTTGGATCATCACTTTCAATGTGGATGAAATGCTCCCAAACATCAGAACTCCTTGTGCGTTTTTTTGAAACATTTTGTGTCATTTCCGCCATTTTGTTTGTATCCTGAAAAATCAACGAGCAACAAGTGATTTTCATTAACAAACATATTTAAACCGATTGTGATCAAAATTACACAGATTACAAATGTCAAAAACAATTAAACAGATTTTGATCAACATTAAACAAATTGTGATAAAAAACAATGTCAAAAACACATTGTGATCAACATTAAACAGATTGTAAAAAAAAAACAGATTACATTCATCACAAAAAATGTCAACATTCATCAGAAAAAATGTCAAAAACAATTCGTATTCAATATTAAACAGATTGTAATCAATATTAAACAGATTGTAATAAAAAATAGAGTACAAACGTAAGTACAGCTACTGGCAAAAACATGGCAAAACCAGATTGTAATCAAAATTACTCTACATGGCAACATTCATCAAATAAATTACGCTACAGCTACTGGATAATGAGAAAAAATTGTACTTTTCTAATATGTTTTTTATACGAATCAAAAGGCAGTCAGCAATCTCGGATTGAAGGGAGCAGAGCAACAAACTAGACCAGAATCGGGGGAGAAATCAAACTATATTCGCAGTCGTCGTCCCAAATCTAGGTCGCACAGCTTCACAGTCGTCGCTGGTTCGCACTGCCTGTCGTAGTTTTGCAGTGTTCGTCGCCTCTTCGCAATCGTCGTCTCACCTCGCAGTCGTCGTCGCAGCTTCGAAAGGCCGATCGAGTGGTCGTCGCAGCTTGGATTCACCGATCGCGGTTCTCGGTTCTAGTCTCCAGCTCCAGCAGACTGAATAGGGGGGGTCGGGGGAGGGGATTTAGTTTCTAGGGTTGAAAATTTTTTTATAAAGATCAGTTCTCGGTTCCATCGGTTCTTGACATATGGAACAGAGAACCGAACCCGAATTTTAATAAGGAACTGAGAACCGATAAACTTTGAAAATATGAACCAGAACTGAGAACCAAACCTGGAACCGAGGTCAGTTCCGGTTCCGGGTTCGGTTCTGGTCGGTTCCTGCCCAGTCCTAATAAATCCATCATTTTTCATATTTTCTTCTAAATCTTACCCAAGTTAAATGCCTACGAGGGTATACGTTGCAACATAATGTCCATAGAACGATGTATTAACCCATTTTATCTTTAACAAAACAATTACATCGTTTTAACTGAAAAATTTAGGATCGAGTTGTTACAGATACACTATTCAAATCAATTGCATAAATATTATCAAGTCTATATCCCATAAACAAGATTTTTCCATTTGATTCATCTAAAATCATGCAAGACTTAGATTCAAAGATAACTTTATAACCTTTATCAAACAATTGACTAATACTCAACAAATTATGTTTTAATCCATCAACTAATAAAACATTTTCAATTATGGGATTTGAAGGGTTACCTATATTGTCAATCCCAATAATCTTTCCTTTTTTGTTACCTTCAAAAGTAATGCTTCCTTTCTTGTCCTTGATGAAGGTAAACCTTGAGAAGTCTCCCGTCATATGTCTTGAACATCTACTGTCCAAGTACCACTCATCCTTTGCGGGAGAACCTTCAACCTACAAGCACAAGTTATGTTGACATTTTAGGTACCCAAATCTTTTTGGGTCCTTTGGAGTTAAACTCGGTTCCTTTCAGAACCCAAACAAATTTATCAACATTTCTATTTCTAACTACTTTTGAAGGGCAAGTAGGGGTGTGCAAACCAAACCAGAACTAGTCATTTCGCGTCGGTTCGGTTCGGTTCAATTTTGCACATATAATAACAAAAAATTGGTTATTTTTAGGAAGAACCAAATTTCTCGGTTCGGTTTTCGGTTGCAGATTCTCATAACCAAACACCAAAATCGAACCATCAATGCAAGTAATTAGGGTTTCTTCCTTTCCAGACTCGGGACTCCAGTTTTGTTCTACAGACTCTCCCCACTTTCCTAACTCTCGACCCCCGAGCCCCGACTCGATGACTCCCGATCCCGATCCAGATCCACTCCTATCTCCTGAAATGGCCAGTTCATCTTTGTCTTCAGTTCATCTTCGTCTTTGTCTTTGGTTCAATTTCTGCTTAAATTTGCAACTGCAGATTGCAGAAAGAAGACAGACACTTCAGTCTTCATAGTTCACAGTCAATCGTTGGCTCGCTGCTCTACTTCGCAGTTCGCAAACTCACAGTCAGTCGTTGGCTCACTGCTCTACTTCGCAGTTCGCTGCTCTACTTTGCACACTCATAACTTGGTAAATCCTTAACCGATTCTGATTTTGTTTTGTTTACTATTTCAGACTACCTGCTTGGATTGTTTCTGATTCTGTTGAATACCTTATGACTATTGATTCAATTATTTTCGATTGTTGTTATGATTCTGATTGGTATTCAATTGTTGTATTATTCCTGGTATTTCGATTGTTGTTTAGATTATATGTAGCTCCACACAAAATCGGTTCATTAAGATGCATAATTTAAATCATTATAAAGGAAAATAAACATTTGAATACCTACAGAGACAGAGAACCAAAACAACTTCTGAATATTTATGTCTGTTTGATTAGATGGATGCTAACATGTCTTTAGTTAGAAAACGTAGTTTACTGCTAGGAAGAGTTGTGCAGAATCTGTTTTTGTATATTTGTGTTTTGGATTGGAAAGCTTGTTGTTTACAATTGCATTTCAGGGGTATGTATATACCTACTAGGAAGAGTTGTGCAACATCTATTTTTTCTTTTTTCATTTTTAATTTTATACAATTTTATTATAATATCTGGAAAAAAAAAATTTGAAGGAGGGAAAATCGAAACCGAACTGGAACCGGAATCAAAATTCCAGTTCGGTTCTGGTTTTCCATACAACCGGTTTCAGTTTTGAAATTACAAAACTGAAACCAACCGGTTCGGCTCGGTTTCACGTTGAAACCGAACCGAACCAGACCGTGCACCCACCTAAGGGCAAGAGAAAGATTTATGTCCAATTGCATTACAAGTAAAACAAGTTGACGATTTAATAAAGAAGTTTCTATAACTCTTTTTCTTTTGAAGGAATTGATATCCCAACCCGACTTTGTCAAACGTTATTTTTTGTTTTCCTAGGAGCATATTCAAATTTTTACTCCCATTAGTGAAATTAAGCACAACATTATTTAAATTAACATTTTTAGCTTTCAAAGTGCTAATATCATTCTCAAGTGATTTGACATAAACATTCAATTCAATATTTTTAGTTTTCAAATCACTAATTTCATTTTCAAAAGATTGCACAATATCAACATGCTTTTTCACAACACAATCATTTTCCTTTTTCAATTTCTCATATTTAGTTTTAACCAAGTTAAATTCCTCAAGCAATTCATCAAACTCATCAACTAAATCATCATCATCATTATCATTATAAAAAGAAGATTCATGTACCTCATCCTCCTTGGCCATGAAGCACATGTTGGCTACCTCTTCGCTCTCAGATGATGTCTCTTCTTCACTGTCATCCCATGTTGCTTTAAATGCTTTCTTTTTGGTGACTTTAGTGGTTTTCTTCAATTATGGGCAATCGACTTTGAAGTGTCCAGGTCTCGCACTCGAAGCAAGTAGGTTCTTTGTCCTTTTGTGGTCTATCTCCCTTGAATTTCCTTTTCCCCTGCCACTTCCTCTATTGAAGGAGTTTACTAATTTTTTGAGAAAGGAAGGCAATCTCGTCATCCTCCTCTTCCTTCTCGGATTCTTCTTGCTTACTTGTTGAGGCCTTGAGGGCTGGATTTCTTCTAGGGAAGTTCTTTCTCTTTAAATTCCTCCTTCTCATTGGCTCTCATTGTAATCTCATGTGTCATGAGAGAGCCAATGAGTTCTTCCATCTTAAGAACCTTGAGATCTTGAGCCTCTTGAATAGCTGTCACCTTTGGTTTTCAATTCCTCGGTAGACACCGTAGGATCTTTCCAACTAGCTCTTCATTAGGATATGTTCTACCAATAGCTTTCAAACCGTTAGTAATATTTGTGAAACGAGTAAACATTTGAGTAATTGATTCATCTTGATCTATGGTAAACAATTCATAAATGTGTACAAGCATGCTCAATTTGTTTTCTTTAACTTGATTTGTACCTTCATGCGTAATTTCAAATAGTTTCCAAATTTCACGTGCATTTTCACATGGTTGTACTCTATTAAACTCATCTCTATTCAAAACACAATATATCAAATTGATAGCTTTAGCATTCAAACTTTATCATATTCATCATCCAATTTAGGAACATTAATACCATTTTCAGTTTTAATAGGGATGTATGGTCCCTTTACAATTACATTCCACAAAGCATAATCAATTGATTGCACATAAATTCTCATTCTAATTTTTATATATGTGTAATCACTACCATCAAACAATGGTGGCCTAGTAAAGGATTGTCCTTCTCCATTCGTGTTGTTCATGTTAAAAGCCATTTAATTTTCTTGCACAATATCATAACAAATAATCACAAAAAGTTTGTAACATGCTTACCAATTGAAAGATCATAAATAACCTAAGAGAGTGGTGAATTAGGTTTTTAAACATTTTTGTGCGATAATCAATTTCTCTAAACATAAATGATCTAATACAATTAATGACTTATCTAACATAATAGTAATGAACAATAAGAGAAGGGTTAGAAGATATGAAACTGAGTTGTTAACGCGGTTCAACAAAGCACGCCTACGTCTGCACTTCAAGGCTCTCCCTTGAAGATCAATTCACTTCAACCTCTTGGGTTACACTTGATTAAACTTCTCGGGCATCAATCTAACTGTTACTGTAACACCCCTAGATATCATTTTTCTCATATACGCAATGTAAACAATTTGGGATGATTAAAATATTACGTTGCGTACTGATGTGTGTTAAATTATGACGAGTATTTGTGGGAAAAATATTATGGGATGAAATTTAAGTCGGAAACTATGAAGAAAATGATGTTCTGGACAGTTCTGGATGCATGCGGACGCTATGAGGATGAGAAATGGCGTCTGCAAGCCCTTAGAACTACGTCCCAAAACTTGGGGATGACACCAAACGGATTCCTCGCGTCCTAACTCGCCCTTGTCTCTATGTGGACGAGGGCGGACAAGGACGGAGCGCGTCCAATTTGAATCTGTCTGATTTCTGGACACATTCAGACGAGTGTGGATGCTATATACGGATGCCATTTTGCATCTAAATGTCGCCCGCGGACGAGAATGACGAAGGTTGGGACGCATTTTCTCGTCCCAATTCGATGTGCTGGCAGCAACAGTGCTGATTCTGGACGCATGCGGAAGCAGCGACGATGTAAAAACGTGTCCGAAACTTCCCAGATCTGCAATTATTTAAGGGAAAATTTATGAAACGTTGTCATTTTGCAATTCAAGATGCTTAACCAGATGACAAGGAGACAAACCCATGTCGGACCACGCCCTCTCCACGTCGACCATGCCCCTCCTTCTCCTATAAGCGTATGGGTGTTCCCCTCCAGCTTCTCCTTTTTAATCTCCATCTCCTCTACATCCATTTCCTTTTGCGTGAGAATATGTTCCTGCGAGAAGAGAGTCCTTTGGTGAGAAAATCGTCTGGAGAAAGTGGGAGAGTCCCCTATGAGCTGGTGTGCATTTCTTCAACGTGGATCGTGAGCTGAGAAAGGGGTGATACGTAAGTGAAGTTGGGTGAGCTGAAGATTTTGGCTAGGAGTTGTTGTCCGTGAGAAATTCTTCGTCAAAGGTAAGGAATCGGGTAGAGTTTTGGCTGTCAAAGCCCTACCCACAAGTAGTGCGTATGAGTTACGTAGATAGATTTTTGTACTATTAGTTTCCTGCAATTTTATATATTGCTGTTAATTTCATACATATACTTCCTTTACTGCGAATGATTTCTGCAATTTGATAGTGATGATTGTAATGAATGCTTAATGCATGAATGGTAAATTCTGATGTCAAGTCTTGTTGTGTAGAGTGATGAACTAAAGAGTATGAATGAGCTAAGAGTTCCCTTATCAATGATTCTGTTCTGCCCTTGATTGTTTACTTATTGTTTAGTTTAAATACCCCTATGTTAACTATAAACTGTTCTGTTCAGCCATTTTGTGTGAGTTAGAAGTTTCACTTTCCTTAATCAAGCACGTTTAATTAACACAACTCTTAATCTTAGCCTGTATATCGAAGCTTGTATTAATACTTGTAACAATGAACTAGTAATTAAAAGTTGAGCATGTTTAATCATCTAAGATAATCATTGTAATTCTTTCTTGAGCATGTTCCATTAATTAGAATCAAAGCATGATTACTCAACTAGGATAATAATCGTACCTATTTCCTTGAGGATGTTTAAGTAACTAGAATAGTAATTATGACATTGAACTGTAATCCGAGCATGAGCATGTTTAACTAACTAAATTGATAGCGAAGAGGTTAATTTTGTTATTAGCTCGATTCAATTTATTAGCACGTTTACAGTTGTAATCTATTATTAAGCATGTTTCTATTTTCTATTGGCTGAGCATAGTTCCATACAATTTGTTTAGTTTACTACCCTGCAATTATAAATCATGAATGTTTCAAGTAATTGTTCATTAAGCATGTTTATGTTCTGTTTTGTTTAGATGAGCATGAGTAATTAGTCTAGTGTATTATCCTGAGATTATAAATTACATATGTTTCCATTAGTTGTTTTTGTGAGTTACTTGCTAAGCACGTTTCCATGAGCTGTTTATTAAGCATGTTTCCGAGCATTTTTTTGTTTAACAATTAAGTTCATGTCTATGCCATTGTACCATTGTTAAGCATGATTAGTTCGTCAAATAACTCCATTTATAGTATGTTCACTTTTCCATCTCTTTATTGTTATGTTCAGTAGATTCAAGCATGTCACATGTTATTTTAGTTTCGTTTTCTATATTTGCTTTAATAAGTGTATTCTTGATATTCGTTGTTTACTTATCATTCTTGTTATATTGTGCCAACATGCATCATGATAATAGAAACAAGTAAGGAGTGCCCCCTCGGGATGGTACTCACATGCATGAGGTGAGGAAAATGTATGAACGAAATGAACGCAATGAATGAGTGAATGATGGGAAGTTGGGGGATGGATTGGTAGTTCGGATCTAGTCTAGCAACTAGGCTACACCCCTACCTTGTCGGAAAAGGGAGTAGCTGCACACAAGAGGCTAGAAGCCGATCAAACTATACCATCACACATGGGTTCCTCCAACCTCCAACTCGATGTACGAGTTATGAACGAACGAACAAAATGTAATGAAAAGATTGGTTTGAGATGGACCCATTCCAAGTGAACTAAAGAGAGGCATGATCATATTGCATAATCTCATACCTTACTTAGCCTTTGGGCTTACAGTTTACTTGTAGTGTAGGTAATGAGATGATAATGCCTGGAGCAGAGGAGTACGCATTTCCCGTCGAGCCTGCTATGTATCCGGACGAATCGCGACCCATGTAGGTGACTGGCTCTAGAAGAAAATAAATGAATTAACTATTTTGGAAAGATTTGGTAATGGGCATGTGTTGTAAAACCTTGTTTTGGATATTTATTACGTATGTTTCCTCTTTGAACCCTGAACTTGATTGATGCATTTAAAATAAAATGTTTCCGCTTTACTCTGATATATTTCTACTCTTTAGCTTTATGTTAAACTTGAGATTTTACATTAACTCGTTTAAAGTAGATAAAAAGAAAAAAAAAATTTTACTCGAAAATTTTAAAGAGAAGAAAATTAAGAAAGTACGGTTTTTGAAGCGGGGCGTCACGGTTACAACAACTAATTCTTAGGACGTCACTCTTCTCATCCGATTACAATTCTTCGAAATAAAAACTCTCAAGTTTTTACAAACAACATCTCAAAATCACAATTCTCATTAGGCTTATGTGAGGGTTGAGTTTCGTACACTTTTTGTAAGCTAGAATGCATGTCAAAAATTCGGTAGAGGTTCGGCGCTTTTTCATGTTAGTACTTCCATCCTCGGAGTGCCTTCTATTTAGAGATTTCTCTGCTTTCGGTCGACCCAATCTTTTTGGTCAACCTCATCCGACTGTTGAAAACTAGTCATTGCACTTTTCTACTTTTTTTCGGTCGCAAGTCTTGACCGGGTCCTCGACCACTGGCTCAACTGAAACACTTCGGAGTAAACTGTGTTGCTTTTTGGTCGCATTATTCAACCGGGTCCTCGAGCGCATCGCGTCCAAAAAAGACACAAAATATTACAGAAGCAATTTGTGTACATTTTTTGTCGCAACCTTTGACCGGGCCTTCGACCGCATCCCGTCTAAAAAAGTCACAAATTATTACAGAAGCAAGTTGTGTACTTTTTTGGTCGCTAAACTCGACAGCGGCTTCGACCGCATCTCGACCGAAAAACCCATGAAATATTCCAGAAGCAATCTGTGTACTTTTTTGGTTGCTAACCTTGACCGTGGCTTTGACCGCGTCTCGACCGAAAAACCTCGGATTGCACAACATGTATTATTCGGACACATTCCCCACGTCCTCGCCTTTGACCTAAATCTTTAAGAACGAATCTATAATGCTTTTCAGTCGCATGTCTCAACGGGGTCTTTGACCACATCACGTCTAAAAATCTTCCAGAGCAATTTGTATATGTTTTCGAACGAAGCTGGCAACCGCACCTTAGACTGTAGTGCATTCGAAAAACTCCAGAGTGAAATACTTCTTTCTGATTTGCAATCCTCGAATTCTCTAAGTCCCACAATGATATCTACGCACTACATGGACTTAGATAAACTTGTTAGATAACATTAATACCTTCATTCCAATATAATCATTATATTTGTGTAACAATTAAATTCATCAAATAAACAACTTATTAACATCATCAATATTAATTATCATCAAAATAAATACGCCTAACACACTTAGGCTAACAGGGGGATGTCCATTGATGTTGAGAGATGACGTCGTTGTTTAGTATTAAGGGATGTCCATGGTATTAAGGAATGTCCATTGTAAGTTGAGGGACGTCTCTTAATACTAAACAATGTCATCTCTCAACATCAATGGATGTCCCCTAGCATCCACAGATGTCCCTCAATGCAAAATGATGTCGTCTTTCAATAATGTCATCTTGAACGTCTATTTCTAGCGAAAGACATCCCTCATCTCTGAAGGATGTCCAACCCCTTCATTCAACAACCAACAACTTTCATCTGCTCCCATTTAAAGTATTGTATGTCTTGCACGTGACCCCCTTCAACATAATATCCGTTAGTGCTTTTGGAGGATGCCCATCCTCCACCTTGGCCATCTATCCTAATTGCAGGACATCTGTTCCTTCATCCAACGAGCAACAACCTTCATCTGCCAGTGCCTTTGGAGGATGCCTATCCTCCATCCTGGCCATCTATCAACATTGAAAGACGTTTGTCTCTTTATCCAACGGGCACAAACCTTCATCTACAGTGTCTTTGAAGGATGCACATCCTCCATCCTGGCCGCTTATCCTCATTGCAGGATGTCTATTTTTTCATCTAATAGGCACAAACATTCATTCGCTAGCTTCCTTCCTCCTATCCTTGACGTCCATCCTCATTTGCAGGACGTCCGTCTCTTCGTCTAGCAGCCACCATAGACATCCCTTGGACGTCCCTCAGCCTTACTATGGCCCCAAGGTTGATCCTTGGATGCCCCTCCATATGGATCAACCTTGAACGCCCCTCATCATTGAAGGACATCCAATGTTGATCCTTAGACATCCCTTGGACATCCATGTAATGTCCTTAGATGTTTTTAAAGGGAAAACGTAACTGTAATACCCCAGATTTTTATAGTGCTAAGCATAAGATTTAAGTTATGATTTTGAGGGTAATGAAAGTTGAATTGGATGATTAAGATGTTGGTTTCGGAATTTGTGATATGTAGTTTCTGTAAGTATGAAATTCTATGTTTTAGAAAGTTAGCAGGGGGAGTGGCCGATCGATGTGAGTGGTTGATCGATTACTAAGTGTGTAAATTAAAGAAATTGAGTTCTTTGTTGTTGGGGCAGTCGATCATGCAAACAAGTGGTCGATCGGCTTCATGGCAAAATATTATAGATTCGAAATTATGTGACTTTGTGATTGTTCAAGTGATCGATCAAGTTTGAAGCAGATTTGTGAAGGATTGAGTTTTGCGGTCGATCAATGTATGAGGGGTAGTCAAACTTGGTCATTATAGATTGTAGAATTTTGGGTTGCGGTCGATCGTCCACTAGAAGGTGATCAACCGGTTTTTCTGAAGCAAAAAAAAAAAGGCAAAGTCGATTTAAGTTGTTTCGCAGTCGATCCTGGTAAGAAGTTGATCGACTAGGAAGTTGAAGAGTTGCCAGAAATGTGCAGAAATGTCTTGTTTTTATTGGATAAAATGGTGACGAGTCACCTCATCTTTTGTTCTAAGGGCGCCATATCATGTTTTTGGAAGGCTGAAGAAAGGTTTACGCTTATAAAGATAGAAAGCTGGAGAGTAAAGGGGGAAAAATGATGAGATGAAGGAAAGAGGTAAGCCCCGAGAGAAAAATCTGAGAGAAAAAGAGGGAAAGTTGAGAGGGAGAAGAGGTGAGTTCTATGAAGGAGAAATCTAGAGAAAGAAAGTGAGAGGAAGGAGAACCATGAAAAGAGAAGAGAGAAAGAAAGTCTTGGGTTACAAGGGAAGAAGATGAAGAAGAAGAAGGAAAGGAAGGGCAAGTTGGAAAGCTTAGAGAAAATCCTAAGGAAACATCTCTCATCTTCTCCAAGAGTAAAAGGTAAGAATAGATGTGTGTGTTTTTCCCTTCATGGGCTACATCGCAAGAGTTGGGGTTTTTATGCTTTAAAAGCGTGTTGTTGTGTTTGATGCTTGATTACATGATGCTATGCTATTGATGTGGTGCTTGATGTTGCTAGAGGATTTGATGTTTGATGCTTGAGTTTATTAGATATAAGTCTTGATCACTTTGTTGCTCGAGGATGTATTATTTAATGATTGTTTGATACTTTGATGTTTATGCTTTGAGGATAAGTTGATGATATGCTAGAACATGTGAGATTGTGTGCAATCATGCTCATGCATCATGGTTTTGAACGAAAATATTTTATGCATTATTTTGAAAATGATAAATAAGTGCTCACCCATATTAATTGGATGTGTTTTGGGCTAGTGGCATGGGACGCTAGCTTATGAACAAATCTGTGCGAGCCGATTACCCAAAGCGGACAACATTCATTTGGGCTGAATGATTACCCATTGTATCAATGAACGTAAATGGAATGGAATGAAATAAACGTAAAAGGGCGTTGGGAGCAAGGGAGATTAGTGACGGTTCGATTTGGTAACACCCCAGATGGATGTATCTCATCCCATGTCAGGATTGAGTGATGGTTAAGCACAACATAGACCATATGATGTATCTTTTCTTCTGAACTTCAATGTTTGGACTGATAAATGAAATGTAAACTGAATGATAGAAAAGATAGGTTTTTTTTTTTTTTTTTTTTTGAAAACGAAAATTACATATGTTTTATAAAAGTTGCATAGCATGAGTATTGCATATTTGATTATATCTTTTACTAAGCATTAGGCTCATAGTTTAAGTCTTGTGATGTAGGTATGCACTGTAACAAGGACAGGAGCAGTTGATGGAAGGTTTTTACGGCAAGATTGTGCTGGCTAAACTAAACAGAAACGGTTTACGAAAAGAGTTTTGTTTTATATGAAAAAAAATGTATATTTTGAAGAATGAAAGAAAAGAATTTTATTATAGAATTTTTTTCTTTTGTTTGATTGTTTTAAAAAAGGAAGGCCTTCTGCGATACATTTTGATTTTTAAAGGGAAAAAAAAAAAAGAAAAATGGGTTGCTACAGTAATTGCCGCATTTGTCTGGGCATTTTTTGATAGAAAATGTAACTGCAAGGTTTGTATTATTCATTTTCCATTGTCGAGGTTTTAGTTGTTAGTGAAATTACTTTAAGGTTTTACTTGTCGCTGATCAAATAGTTTGGGGTTATTTTGTTAATTTCCTTTCTTCTTTTTGCAATTTTTTTTTTCATTTTTTATATTAGTTAAACAGCTCAATATAGAAAATATTAATCACATTCTAATTTAAATTTGCTGTTTATTTTGATATGATCTCTTGATTAATATGATAAATCCTCTTGTTCATTTGAATTCAATGTTGTTTCAATAAATATCATGCACTTATCACATGGTGGCCTATCGACAACAAATTAAATAGGTAAAGTATGCACAAATGAATTACAACACGACCATAAATTGTGTGGCGAGGTGTTATAAACTATAGTCATACCATAAGTGAATTATGTTCATGTGGTCAATTACTTAAACATGATCTTAAAGGTAAGAGACCTCTCTATACTTAAAAGAGTTGTTTTACTAACCATCTAATATGCAATGACAATATTACTTGCACCATCAATTTTGCTTTAACTTTTAAATTTATGAGTTATATATAATATACTTTATTCTAAAAAATAAGATGTCATGCGCAAGTTATTATTTTAATGATTCAAAGTACATGGATCACATTGATTAAAAAATTATTTATACGTTGTCATTGACTCAAAGTCAAAGGCTACCCTTTACTTTGCCCTTAACATAAAGTATGGCAAGAATATTGTTTTGTGATTTAAAGCACCGACACTTAATCAAACTCACTGTAACAAAGAGAGAAGACCTCTCCCTACATGTCTTCTGCTTTCAAAACTGTCTTCCCTCTTTATATATAACTGTTTAAGTTAACTTCCCATGCACTAGACGCGTTCAGCTTTCATGGAGTCTCGCCGGAGAACCCCCTTGTCCGGCGACATTGACGGCCAGGACTCCGACTTCGAGTTCCGTACTGTGATCCACGACTCTCCCTCATCCAATACCTTCCTGGCCGCTCCGGCTGACTACTTGTTCCTCGATGGCCGTCTCTTGCCTCACGTTTTTCCTCTGCGACAGCCCCACATTTTGAACGTTGATGATTCTCCTCCGGGTAGGCAGGCGAGCAGAGTCAGTAGAAAGTCGATGAGTAGCAGTTTCCGCAACAGCTCGAAAATGGCGGATCCGAGAAAAGCGAAGAGGAGAGGTGGAGCGTCGGCTTTGGTTTATGGGTCTTCTCGGAGATGGCAGTTCATGGTGGCAATTGGAGTCCCTGTTGGGAGGGGGGAGAGTAGAAGGAGGAAAAAAGAGGAAGCTGCAGAGAAAGAAGAGTCAAGAAGAAAAAGGGAAGAAGCAAGGAAGAAGAAGATGAAAAGAAAAGGGAAGCCATGTGTAGGATCGAAACTGTTTCAATGGCTTGTTTCGTTCTGCAAAGAATGTCACGCCATTTGAAGAACCTGCAACCAAAACTTTGTTTTTCAAATTTATATTATTAAACGAGTAATTATAAATTATCTCTCTAATTATATACTATAAGTTACAACTTAAATTCTGAATCCATTATCACAATCCGTATTTCGGATACCAAAGTCTACCATTTTCTCTAAAAATCAAACATTAAACTTCAATAAACCACTCTTATTGGACTTTATATTAAATGATAACCACAATGTATAATATATAGTTTATATATTTGTAGATCTACCATATTATTGTTAAATAATTCTAACATTGTAATAATTCGTTATAACGTATAGTTTAAATTTCAAAGAGTCAATGCAAATACCTTCTAAATTATGCTTCAAAGAAACTACAACAAATGCACATTAAGCCTAAGATAAATATATGAGTTAGCTTCATCACAACAAGAACACCATAGAAATTAGAATTTATGCAGAAGAAGCACAAGCTTTGCCCAATCAATCCAACTAATCTTCACTTCAAGAAATTCTCCATCGAATCCCGGACAAAGCCGTCTTAGGATTTCGGCACCCGAGAAGAAGACGGGGAAGTCAAAGCCATTTTCGAAGGCAATGCATAGCTTCCCCTAGACTCATCTAACTGCGAAATCTCATTCAAGTTGCCCCCACCAGTTCCATTCATTGGCGCTAAATTTTTCGATTCAAGCATCATTTGGGGGTAGTTCCGATTATATTTGCTCACTAAATGGCCAAACGAATGATCAGTCTCTTGAAACACCGACAAAACACTGGGCCATTTGATATCACTCTCGTGCCTTTCCTCTCCCATCATTTCTTCAACGGGCACAAGCCTCTCACCGATCAGACGAGGAAACTCGATCCCCATTGAGGCCGGAAAATGGGGGGTCGAAGTAGCAGGGTGCATTGGCTGTTGAGCTGACCAATCGAAGATGTCAGGAGCAGCACCAGAAGGAATTTGGGTTGAAGAAAAAAGCTTCGAGAGGATCGGCCCGGATTGGTAGGCAAGAGACTCGAAAGTGTGCCTCATTCTCAGCACAAAATGGAGATCTTCCTGTATCTAAAATTCGAACATATTTCGATGGATAAGAACAATCATCATCGTAAGAACCAAAATGCAAAAAACACTCACATTCTTGCAAGAACCAAGTTGAAGAAGGCCATGTCCGGCTTGAATCACAGCAATTGTCTGTAGAATAGTTCTTTAAACTGTGAACAAACTGTTTAGACTCCACTTTGATGAATTATTTTATTCTCTTTTACTGTTAAATAGTTGTCCTAATTTTAAGAGGCATTTAGGATTATGACTTGTTTATAAGATCTTGTCATTAGTGGTTAACTAATCCTTTTTAACTTTAAATTGTAATGTTTTCTTTCCTGAATGTTATTGAAAAATTAACCGTTGGTATCGGAGTCTTTTCTTCTTAAGGGATCTATGTGAGTTTGAACAATCATGGAAACCGAAGCAAATTTTTCTTCTATATCTCCACTGATGTTCAATGGAAATAACTACCAAATTTGCGCAGTTTGAATGGAAACATACTTGGAAGCTTTGAATCTTTGGGATGCAGTGGAAGAGGACTATGATGTTCCAGTTCTTCCGAACAATCCCACTATGGTACAAATCAAATCGCAGAAGGAAAATAAGACAAAGAAATCAAAGGCAATAGCTTGTTTATTTGCTACAGTCTTATCAACCATTTTCACTCGGATTATATCTTTGAAGTCAGCAAAGCAGATATGGGTTTATCACAAGACAGAGTATGAAGGAGATAAAAGGATTCGAGGAATGAAGGTGTTGAACCTAGTTCGTGACTTTGAGCTGCAAAAGACGAAAGAGGCATAAACCATAAAAGAGTATTTTGACAGACTACTCAACATAGCAAATCAAGTTAGAATATTGGGTTCTTCTCTGACACATTCAAGGATTGTTGAAAAAATTCTTGTAAAAGTGCCTGACAGATTTGAGGGTTCAATTACAACCTTAGAAAATACTAAAGATTTGTCCAAAATTTCTCTTGCTGAGCTGTTAAGTGTCTTGCAAACACAAGAATAGAGGCGTTTAATGAGACTGAAAGGGGCTATTAAAGAAGCCTTACTTGTCAAACATCAAGATGCTAGGAAGAATAATAACAAAAAGATACAAGCAACAAGTGACGAGAATATTACAACTAGCAACAAAAGTACATCAGGAAACAAAAGGATTGGAGCAAAGAAAAATTATCCTCCATGTCAATATTGTAACAAAAAAGGGCAATCTCCGTTCAAATGTTGGAGACCAGATGTAAAATACAGTAAATGCAACCTCATGGAACATGAAGCCATCATATGCAAAAACAAAAATCAACAGCTGGTGAAGAAGCACATATTGCAGATCAAGAAGAGGAAGATCAACTTTTTGTGGCTACGTATTTTGTAGGCAGTGAAGCGAATGAGAGCTGGCTGATTAATAATGAATGCGCCAACCACTTGACTAATGACAATGAGTTTTTTAGAGATTTATGGTCAACCAATACCACCAAAGTCAGAATTGGAAATGATGATTATATTGTTGTAAAAGGAAAGGGAACTGTTGCAATAACAAGTTTTTCAGGTACAAGACTTATTCCTGATGTTCTTTTTGTATCTGAAATTCAACAAAATCTGTTAAGTGTTGGTCAATTGATTGAGAAAGATTTTAGAGATATTTTTGAAGAACAATATTGTACAATTAGAGATGTAGCCAATCAAAATATTTTTAAAGTTAGAAAGAAAGGAAAAATTTTTGCTCTAAATCCATTAGAGGAAGAGGAAACAACTTTTTCAATCAAAGAAAATATTATCGAAGTTTGGCACAAAAGGCTTTTGCGTTATCATTATGAAGGGTTGCTGCAAATGAAGTCCAAGATGATAGCAAAAGGTCTTCCAAAATTTGAAGATCAAATTACAAGCTGCAAAGCATGTCAATTTGGCAAGTTCAGTAGGAAACCATTTATGAAAGCAACTGGTAGATCATCAAGGAAGCTACAATTGATTCACACAAATGTCTCAGGCCCTCAAAGAACACCTTCTCTAAAAGGTAGTCTCTATTATATTGTCTTCTTTGATGATTACACCAGAATGTGTTGGATTTTTTTCCCGACGTTGCTAAAGTTTTTTTAAAAGTTCAAGGCATTAGTAGAAAATGAAAGTAACTGCAAAATTCAGATTTTAAGATCAGACAATGGGAAGAAGTACACTTTAATAGAATTCAACAAATTTTGTGAAGATACAGGCATTGAACATCAACTTACAACACCCTACACTCCACAACAAAATGGAGTTAATGAGAGGAGAAACAGGTTCATCATAGACATATCAAGATGTATGCAGCATGAGAAGAATTTGCCAAAAAAGTTGTGTAGAGACAACAAATACAACTGTGTTCCTTCAAAACAGACTTCCAACAAAGGCAGTAAAAGATCAAATACCATTTGAGGTCTGGTATGGATATAAACCATCACTAAAGTTTTTTAATGTATTTGGTTGTTTGTGTTTTACTCATGTACCACATAGAAAATGTAACAAGTTAGATAAAAGAGCATCTCCAAACATTTTTATATGCTAAAGTACAGTTAGCAAGACTTATAAAATTTTTCAGCCACAAATTGAAAATATTGTTGTTAGCAAGGATGTCAAATTTGTGGAGGATGAAGAGTGGCGCTGGGATGATGTATAGAAGAAGAGTCAGAATAAGAAAGAGTTGAAATTCAAGTTTTCTGGTTCAAATGCTGAAGAAGAAGAATAAGAAGAAGACTGGCAAAATGAAATACAAGATAATATCACAGTGAGAGGAACTAGGTTGTTGTCTGACATTTTTGAAGGGTGTAACATTGTTGTGTGAACCTGCTGACTATGAAAAAGCAAAAAAGGATCAAAGGTGAATAGCTGCAATGAAGGAGGAGTTGTCCATGATTGAGAAAAATAAGACATGGATTCTAGTGGAAAGACTTCAAGACAAAAAAGTGATTGGAGTCAAATGGGTGTACAGAACTAAACTAAATGTTGATGGTTCATCAACAAACACAAAGCAAGACTCGTGGTAAAAGGCTATGCTCAAGTTTTTGGTATAGACTACTGAGATACTTTTGCACCAGTTGCTCGTTTGAACACCACAAGACTTTTGCTTGTTGTAGCTACTCAAATGAATTGGAGAGTGTATCAACTTGATGTAAAATCAACATTTTTAAATGGTGTTCCACATAAAGAAATTTATGTTAAACAACCGGAAGGTTTTGTGCAAGAAGGAGAAGAGGACAAAGTGTTTTTTTTCAAAAAGGCTCTTTATGGTTTGAAACAAGCTCCAAGACCTTGGTATAGCAGGATTAATGACCATTTGCTGAGCTTAGGCTTTAAAAAACGTTTGTCTGAAACCACTCAATACGTTAATAGTAAGAATAATGAAGTTCTTATATTTTCTCTTTATGTTGATGGTCTTTTAGTGACAAGAAATGATGCATGGCTAGTTAAGGAATTCCAACAAGAAATGATGAACGATTTTGAGATGACAGATCTTGATTTGATGACCTTTTTTCTTGGAATGGAAATTAAAAAAGCTGAGCATGAAGTCTTCAGCTGCCAGAAGAAGTATGCAAAGGAGATTTTATAAAAGTTTAAGCTTGAAGAATGCAAAGAAGTAAATAATCTTATGAATCAAAAAGAGAAGTTGTGTAAAGAAGATGTCACTAATAAAGTTGATGAAGGATACTTTAGAAGTTTGATTGGTTGTTTGATGTACTTTACATCAACACAACCTGGTATTTTAAATGTTGTAAGTATTTTGTCCAAGTTTATGCATTGTGCAAGTGAATTTCTCAAAAGTGCTAAGCGAGTGCTTCGATATGTTAAAGACACAAGTGATTTTAGAGTTAAATTCACAAGAAGCAAGGAGTTCAAGTTAGTTGGTTTGTCTGACAGTGACTAAGGGGAGATTCCATTGATGATATGAGGAGTACTTCAGCCTACTGTTTTACTCTTGGATTTGGTATTTTCTCATGGAGTTCCAAGAAGCAAGAAGCCATAGCTCAATCCACAGCTGAAGCAGAATTTTTTAGAAAAATTTTAATGAACCTCCTCCATCTAGAGCAAAAAGAAAGCATTAAGTTTTTTTGTCGACAACCAAACTGCAATCGCTATTTCTCATAATCCTGTGTTTCATGAGAAAACTAAGCACTTCAACATCAAGTTATATTTTGTGAGAGAAGTAAAAAAAGAGGAATGTGTAATTTTGGTTTAATGCAAGTCTAAATATCAATTGGCAGATTCATTTACAAAACCACTTCTAGTTCGTTGGTTCGAAGGCAAAAAGTTGGTGTTTGCAACTCCTAAAGCAAGGAGTGTGAAGATGCTGCTTTAGAATTCACTTGATCAATTATTTTATTCTCTTTTATAGTTAAATAGTTGTCCTAATCTTTAGGAGACATTTAGAATTATGGCTTGTTTCTAGGATTATAGGGTTAGTGGTTAACTAATCATTTTTAACTTTAAATTGTAATGTTTTCTTTACCAAATGTTATTAAAAATTAACATAAACCATGGAAACACATAAACATGATAAGTATATTATATAATATGATATTACCTGAATTCCTGAATCAAATTGATCAGTCCATTCAGAAGGAATCTACAGTAAAATATATCATCAAATCAGAAAGCTTTCAGCAATAATACACTCTTAATCTGAATTTTAACAGCGCTGGAAATTTCAAATCTACGTACAGAATCAAAAGAACTTTGCCAGTAATTGGAGATGTTTGGTTCAGATTCTGTAGGTTCTTTGAAGACCCATTTATGGCACTTATCTGAAGCAACTTTACCCATCAACCTGTTCATGTAATACGCAGTAAATTCCACCATTTTTGTCGTCTGGCTTTCTAGAGAGAGAAAGCAAATAATGAACTTAACACCTACCCAGTACCCACCCTTCGCCATAATTATATAACTGAATGGACATTTTGCTGAAGGCTTTTCTGATGGGATCCTCCCTGTCAATCTCTTCCAGACAGTCTGAAACTCTTCCTCGGCAAAACCCATCTTCCCACATCAACATCCTTCGTAATTTCCGAACAACAGAGTAATTAGAACATAAAACTAGAATTTGCAAATGAAGACAAAAATTAAGGAGGGTATTTCCACTCTCTGACTGGCTGGTGAGAAAACAGACGAAAAAATCGAGTAAAGCCACAAAAATAAGCTTGTATTTTCGTGGAGAACAGTTGGAAATTCAGAAATGAAAATAGGCTTACAAGCTTCCATTGTCGTCACCGACCTTGTATCCATTTCCACCTCTGACTCTTCTGCAATGATCAATGAAGGAAACCCATTAGACAGCTCATAATCAAAGAGGGGTAAGTAGCAGAACATTTGTAGAGAAAGAAAAAAAGAGAGAGAGAGAGATACGGTCGGGGACGAATGGTCCAGAAAACAGAGTAAGTCCAGTCTGAATCTTGACAGACAGTTCTAAGGGACTCATGAAGGGCCATCATCCCTACCGCTTCCTTGCTCCTGTCTGTTGCTCCTGAAGAACCCACCATCTTTCTCTAGCTCCAAACCCTCCCACTCTGTTCCTCCCGCCTCCCTGAAAAAAAAAAACTTCAATAACCCCCCATTCTCTTCTTCTCCTCTCTCTCTCTCTCTCTCTCTCTCTCCTCGACTTCCTCTCTCTACTGATCTTTTGCTTGTCCAAAGAAAAGGGGTTAGCTTAGATAAACTTGGCAAACGGGGGAAGAAAAAGTGGAAGTGGTGAGGATGATTGAAAGCTCTGCACTTTTTCTTCTTTATTTTAGTTTACATCGAATGTAATATTCTCGAATTTTTCTTCTGTCTTCTTCCCACATTTACACATTCTCACTTTCATAACTTTTGTTCGTAAACTCACTACGAATGTTCAAACCTACAAAACCAGTGGGGCCGGCCGCCACACAAACCTTACCTCCCTCTTCCAACAACAATTTTCCAAACATGTTCCTCAGTTCAATACGAGGCTTTGTTTAATCAAAGTGTTGGTAGGTATGAGATCCTCAAGGCTTGTTTTAATAATTTTGAACAGACGCTAAGTTTTGGTCAAACTTTCAGTTATTATAAATATTGGGTATTAGGAATATGATACATATGACATGGTTTGAATAGATTAAACAATGCAAAAGAAGACAAATTGTACTCAAACAAACCAAACATCGGCTTGGAAGCTTATTTGTCTTTTATGAGCCAAATTTGGGTGAGAATCTTTACCAGTCAAAAGTGATTAGGGTGAATGGGTCCCTTGATAATTTTATTAGTATATTTTTGTACAATTTTATTGCTATTTAAGTTTGTTAGTAATGTATCTTATTGACTATCACCCACAATTTAACCCTTCTCCTCAATAATTCTTCCCTGTTTTCCGTGATATATGATATTCAGTCTGTTTTTAGAATAGACAATTTGATTTTAGAATAATAAAACAAAAATCAGACCAACACCAATGCGACAATCTTATTCTGATTTTGATTCAATTCCAATACCAAACGTTAAAAAGATGACGACTCTTGGACGCTGTGACAAGGGCGGAGCATCGGAGGGGCGGTTGTGTCCGTCATTTTTGACATATGAAATAATTGTGTAGCTCTTCTAATGTAAAATTTGATCAAGAAAAATTATGAAAGCATGTTTCATTGTTAAAAAAAATATTTAATTAAATTTATTATGTTAGAGTTCAAGAAAATAAAATAAAGTAAATCTAAAATAACCCAGCTGGGGTTGGTTGTACCGGCACATTTAAAAAAGATTGTGTCACGTGCGCGCGTGTTTTGACAGGCGGTGCCTTGTTTCTACGTCAAGAAAACGAATCGCACGAATTACGGCAAACAGTGTCCTGTCTTACTTTGACTCCACGCGCTTTGTGGCGAGTGGTTGACGAAGGTATACACGTGTCAAGCGAAAGATCGTCCCAAGGAGGGATTATCATTGGTGGGGGCCACAGCAAAATCCCAAACCCTTAATTAAATTGTTTAATCACTTGTTATTTCTCAATGAGAGTAGCTTGGAATTTAGTAGAACATTTTTTTCCCATTATTACTAGCTTTCTGAAATATTAAATTATATTTAAATAAAATAAAATAAATAAATGTAAAATAATGGCAAGTCTTAAGCTAAGAAGTAGTAATTTTTTTACCCATTGAGTTTCTACCCCGACAATGTATACATAATTTTAATTTTATTAAGAAAAATTAACAACTTAACTATTGTATTTTGTGATTCATGATAAATCAATCATTAAATTTTTTTTACTAACAAATTAACCATTGAACTATTAAAAAAAGTCGTCACAAATATCATTGTCACATTTGTAGTTACATGTATTGATTTCGTTCCGCGGCGTCGTTCTTTTATGGGAAAAGAACGACGCAAACCTCACAGTCTCGTTTCTCGTCAAAATTCATCGATGTTAACATTGCAGTTTCGTTAAGGTCAAAGACTATTAAATGGAGATGTCCAAGACAACAACAACAGATGTCCTGCAATGACAAGGGGCTGATCCAATCGGCGACGAATGAGGTAAATAATCGGGGGACGTCCGTCTTAAGTAAAAGACGTTCGTTTTGAGCGATGGACATCCATCTTAAGCGAGGGACATTCGTTTTGAGTGAGGGACGTCCGTCTTAAGTGAGAGACGTTTGTTTTGAACCGATGGACGTCCGTTTTAAGCTGAAACAACATCGTCTATGTCCTTTTTAAGCAAGGGACGTCCGTTGTTAGTTGAGGGACGTCTATTTTAAGCTGGAAACAATATCGTCTTTATCAGTTTTAAACAAGAGACGTCCGTTATAGGTCAAGGGATGTCCGTCGTAAGCGAGGGACGTTGTAATATCCCGATTTTTATATCAGAATTTAAAAATAATTAATTAGAAACTAATTAGAGATATTCAAATTAATCAAATAAATTATCGAGATATTACCAACGTTGTAATTAATATTTTATAATTTGGTAAACTTATTAGAATGACAATTAAAATTGAATAAAGTGGGATTAATTAGAAAATAGGTGAAGATTAAAGGAATTACTTAATTAAATGAAAAATCTTTTAAGTGAACCTGGTTTAATTTAATTCCATATGGCCTTCAGCCATTTGAAGAGAGAGAGAGAGAGAGAGAGAGAGAGAGAGAGAGAGAGAGGGACGAAAGGCAGAGAGAGCGATCAGAGAGCTGAGGCGACGAGTGACGGGCAATCTTTGGTGCCGGAGTTCAAGCGACGATGGGCGAACGGGGATGACGGCAATGAGCTGGGCTCCCTCGCGGCGTGCACAATGTTCGACTTCCGGCGTGATATAGCGGAGTTAGGGCTCGGAAAGGGAATCCCGACGGGGCCGCGAATTGCCGTCTCTGGTAAGTCCTTCTTTGTTCAGTGATTCTTTCCCTGTATCCTGTCTTGGACGAACGATGTCAGTGTAGAATTTTGGAGATGAAATTTGGCAGCGGCTGGCGAGGGATGAATTGGGCAGAGTTTGGTTTGCTGGAGAGTTGGTTCGGGTCCGGTTCAATTGGTCCACCGATTGAGCTGGCTTGTTCAGTTGCATTAGCTGGCATGAGTCTTCCACATGGCACCTTCCTCTGTGTAATTCGTGTGATTGAATCGGCGCATCTCTGGGTTATAAATAAATGGCAGCAAGCAGGGGATGTATTCTGGCAGCTGAGGAATTCGGAGAAAAATATGAGCTGTGTTCTCTGGAAAGTACTACACATCTGGAGGAAGAATGAGAAGTGGGAGTTGACAAAGGAGCTATTGGCTTTAGTGAGACAACAGAAGAAGAAGGAGAAAAGCACAGATGCTCTCGGGTCTCCAGAATATGATAGGTGAACCTCTCTGGAGGAACGAAAAATTGGGATGAAGCTCCCTGCTTCTAGCTCAGGTATGTTGACTCCTTAGTTTTTAATGTGAAGGATTAGATGATAGCACTGTTGGTTGTTTGGTTCTGCTGTGGGTTATTGCTGGTTGAGATTTGGCATTTTGTTGATGAAGTCTTGTTCTGACAAGTTGGATAAATCCTCTAATTAGTTACTGCTTTAGTTCATTCTAAATTAATGGTTGTGATTGAGGATTATGAATGTACTTTGTGGTTCAAATGCACTCTTTTTATGGGTATAGCTCTCTGTATATTTGATGAATAGCTTCTGCTTCTGAATTATAGTTGATGCTTATGGTTTATGGGAACAAATCTAAGTTTTTTTGATTTATGTATTGGAAAGGGTTTAAAGAAATATGTTCGAGAATAAAATCAAGGATAGACTATTTGTAAGAAATATAGTTGAGGGATAAGTTAGAAAGTCTGATGCTTGGCTGAAAGTGCATAAATGCTATGTTGGTTAAACTAAGAATGAGTTGTTGCTAAGTTGGATTGATTAATTTACGTACAATTTGTCAAGAATCATTGGCTTTTGTTGGGATTGTTTATTGTGAAGTAATAGTTTAATGTTGGTTTCTGCCACTTGATTTATTGGTTAAACTGAGAAGAGTGAATAATGTACGTTACGTCGTTGTTGGCTCTAAGTCTTGAATGCTTAAGGTTATGTGACGACGACTTTATAAAGTATTCACTTGATCATTTTGTATTAACGTAGGCGCATTAACTGGTTCACTACTCTGATGTGGGAAATATGATTTTCTGATAAAATAATATTCGGTTTTATAAAGTTACTTTATTAGGTCACATTGATGGAATGAGCAACATTGTGGGTTATGCTATTCTGTTATATTTGTTAAGGTATTGGAATTGGTATTGTGAAGTTGCTAGGAAATGAAATTGACTAATGAGATTTATTAAATGTTAAGATTTAGGGGATTGTTTTTAATGCATAGTCGTTATGGTTTTAAAGGTACGAAGAAGAGAGAAGAAACAGAAACGTAATGGACGCCAAGTAAGTTGATATTGATTGTGCTTTAGTCTTCGGACCCTACATTGCAAGAATTAGGATTGTGTGTTGTGTGTTTACAAGATTTAAGTTCTTTTAATGATGTGTTTATTAAACATTTATTGCATATAGGATTGTATGAATCCACGTGCATATTGTATGACATAATAATCTATGTAAATAGGCGTGTGGGGGTTCGGGAAAGCAATAACCTCCCATTGTCATTAGATCCGTTGGATGGACTATAGAGACCCTAGGTTAGTGACATGGGATACCAGGGTTCATTGCCTCCTGTTCTGAAATCCCCAACGTTCTCGTAACAAAAGGGTGAATACCGGCATGAGAAGTACTTAGATTTCTCCTTTGTGGAGTCACCTGTTATATTGTTTTCATGGCCCTATGGTGTATGTCACTCTTGGTTTAAATTGCATTGTATGGTCATGCCTTGCATTGCATTTCATTTTATCACTTACTGAGCGTTAGACTCATTAGTTTGGGTCTTGTGATGCAGGTACGAACGAGCAGCATATGAATAGGTTAAAGACAGTTGATGAAGGAATTTCCCGGGTGGATCTTGTGGCTGGCTGGCCTAAAGAATTAAAGGAAAAGTATTTGAAAAAGAGTTTTGTAACTTATTTCTTATTCTTTAATGTTTTGTTTTTATTCTGCTGCATTTTATTTGAAAGTAAACTGATAAAGATGATAAAGGTGAAAGGAAACTGAGAAAAGTGAAAGTAAAGGGTTTTAAAGATCATGTTTAATAAAGGGAAAAGACTCTGATGTTTTTATGTAAAGAAAGTTTTAAATTTTACACATTTTAAAGAAAGAGAAAAATACGGGATGTTATAGACGTCCTTCGCTTAAAACGGATGTCTCTCAACTTCTAAGGGACTCTCTCGCTTAAGATGGACATTCCTCTCTTAAAACGGACGTCCCTGAACTTTTGAGGGACGTCCCTCTCTTAAAATTGACAAAGACGACATCATTCCCAGTTTAAAACGGACGTCCCTCAACTAACAATGGACGTCCCTCACTTAAAACAGACAAAGACGACGTCATTTCAGCTTAAAACAGACGTCCCTCAGTTCAAAACGAATGTCTCTCACTTAAGATGGACGTTTCTCTAGCAATCTGGATCAATAATGTTTTCTCTCCGACAGGCTGACAACACAGAGGAGGGTAGAAGTCACCGACAAACGTCTTTCACCGGAGTAAACTTCAAAATTCTTGAATGTTCGATTTTGTTTTCAATCGCAATGTAGAATTTAACAGTGAAATTTATTTTTCTTGGAGGACTAAGGGTTTAACATCACTTTGGAGGTCGATGTCGACATGCGAGATCGACAGTGAGGGCAAATTTTAGGATGGATTTGAACGGACTTTGACGTAAGAGTGGCTGCGGCGTTTGTCACTACAATTTTGGATGGAAAACATGAAGGGAATAAAATCAATACATTTTTGTTTTGTCGTGGAACAAAATCAATACATTTGATGGCAAACATGACAGCAATATTTGTGGTGATTTTTTTTTCATAGTTCAGTGGTTAATTTGTTAACAAAAAATTTTTAGTGATTAACTTTTCATTGATCATAAAGTACATTGATTGATTTATTATGTTCCCTTTTATTAATTTATGCTACAATTAAGATCAAATGAAGATAGTTGTGATAAATTATTTCATTTAATTGAGTGATAAATGATTTTTTCTTAGAAGCAAAATCATAATTACAATAATATTTTACATTATCTTTAAATTATGATTAATTAAAATAAATACATGGAATAACCTTATGGGCTTGATCCTAATAAGCCTCCTTCAATAACATTTGATGCAATAGAGTTATGGAAAAATGACAAATCAATCATCGTATTGTGTGATCAATGACAAGTTAATTATTAAACTATTTTTGTTAACAAATTAACCACTGAACTATGAAAAAAGATTACCGCAAACATCGCTGTCACGTTTGCCGTTAAACGCATTGATTTTGATATGCAACAGATCGTGTACTATTACGCTGTGAATCGATATTTGTAAAAATAATGTTATAATATTGATTGTCCGCCACAGATCATATACGACCTACCGCAGATTGACTATGATCCATGGCGAATTGATAATGATCTTCGACGAACATTCGTACTCTCAAATCTTCGTTTCACACTATTTAATCGATACTAATGGATTCTCGTGCAAAGAAAATGTCAATTCAAGTGAAACGGTGGTCCGTTGCAAGCTCAGCCATGCCCACGAATATAAATGACAGACTTGGGTCATGAACGAAGTCGGATTGCAATCGATCTTATTGTCAGTCAGTTGCACAACAATGTTTCCGCCGTAGTGCAAGGTGGAGCACCCGCGATAGAAGGTGCAGCAACTGCGGGTGAAGTTGGAGGACCTGCGGCTTGGCAGAATTGAAGCACAAGCCGAGGTTAAAGCACAACCTCAACCTAAAAAACGGCTGGTAACATGTGCACTGGTCCGTTTCGAATCCGTTACAGTGGGTTTCCACTCCCCACTCTTCATGATAGCCAACGTGAAGGAACGGTATGAAGTTGATGTTAAACACCGTTCAATTATTGTTTCTGTAAGAGTAGATTTCGAGTCATTGGTTGAGTTGGAAATTGAAGAATTGTTTGAGGGGGCTGACTTAGCCGATTTGTGCCGATTGGATGGAAGTTACTGTGAGTGGATTGTCAAACTGTTTTATGCAAATTTGAAACTGTCCACCCAACCATTAGAAGTCCAGACTTACATGTTTGGATGGGAGTTGAGGCTGACTCCTAACGATATTAACGTGCTGCTTGGATGTTTAATGGATGGACTAAGTGATCACTACTACCACGTGTCCAGAAGCCACCTTTCATCAAATGAGAAAAAGGTCTAGCAGTGCTTAGATTGTTGCACCGTGATCCCGAGATTGAAGCGTACAACAAGCCAAAGTCCAATGACTTGAATGTCATAGCCCGAGTGATCCACATCATCATGATGCACACCATTTTGCCTCGGGATGGACATCGAGACCATGTTAGCTACATGGATCTCTATTTACTCGAGAAGGTGTTTAATAGGAAAAAAGTGGACATTGACTTTGTTATTTTGAGTCGCATGTACGAGGTGATCAACAACTCGGTCAAGAGTCTGTCATTCAATTGGCTAATTCAAAGGATTGTTGAGCATTTCGGGTTACCGATCTCAAAGGAGGAGCCGAGAATCGAAGAGAAGGCCACTGACGACCACAACAATTAAAAGTGGATTAAATGAGGCTTAGCAAATTTGAAGTGGTATGGGTATGCAAGACTCCATTCAAGCTCGCCCCGAAGGAGCAAGCTACAGTGTCCCCCCCCCCCTGCGCGCAGTTGTACGGCCTCCACTCCCCTCAGTGGCTCAGCCTCCAACCCTCTCGGAGGAAAAACCTTGAGCCCCTTTGGAGGAATAGCCTCTAGCATCACCTCTGCAGCACATGGAGGATGATGCTCTATAGTCGATGACTCTGCTCCCTCCTTAGACATCTCATTTTACTTCGATGCCAGATGTCCGACTGGATGCGCAGAATGGAGAACTGACTTGTCTGGATGGAGAAGCTCCATCAAATGGGCTGAACATAATACAAATGATAGAGGAGCACCATCAAATGAGGCTGCTGCAAATGCAAAAAATGGAGGAGCGAGCAGAGAAGCACCATCATGAGATGTTGGCATCATTCCACAGAATAGGGTAACGAGCAGCCCCTCCACCATCATCTCTAGTAGCCTCTCGAGCAACCTCTTGAGCAGCCTCTCCAGCGCCCTCTCCATCATCCTCTTCAGCAAAAAAAGGCACAGACGGCTTGTAAATTATTTAGTTTTTACTCAAAGTCCATTATTTACTTTATTTGTGTACGATATAATAACGTGTTTGAAATTTGCAGCACCATTACCATCAGAGGCGAACCTGCTCCTCCTGCTGTGCTTGCCAAGGTGCAGGAGACAAATGCGTTTGTGATACGTCTTCGATTTGGTTATCTATATGTGTTTGCACTTATTCTTGCCTTATTGGTTTAACGACCTCTTGTCAATGTTTTTTGCAATCAAGTGAATTGATGGATCTTTTCAAGAAGCTTGTTGTTGGAAATACTCGGAAGAACCAGGAGACGTGCACAATTCTTTTGGGAAAGCTGGTCCTAGATGAGTACACCATCATTGAGATCATCTTCCCGCAACAAGAAGAGATGACAAACACGGTAAAAATTATGTTCTGTTACATTAAGTAGTTCAGAAGGTGTTATCTTAGAACTCATTTGTGCGTTGCGTTCTTTGTATGCAGTGCTATACGGTGAACAAAAAAGAATACTTTCAAGTTCAAATGGAAAAATCACTCCTCACAATAGGGTGGATTCACATAAGTAAACATCTTGCTTTGCCAGTTTGTCGTTCATGTTTCAACAGATATAATTTGTGTTTCCTTTGCATTTTAGTCACACCCAAAGCAACCGTGTTTTATGTCATCCGTTAGCCTGCACACTCACTATTCTTACCAGCTATTGCTGTCTGAAGCAATTTCAATCATCGTAATGCCAACTAACAAAGAGTGGTATATCTTTTCCCTGTGTAGATTCATATTGCTTACCGCTTATGTGCTGATTTTTCTCTTCGCATTTCAGCCCGCACGACATCTTTAGGTGTATGAGTGAGGGGTTGGGGGTGTTCCGAGATTGGAAGAAGAAGGACGACTTCCACCATCATGATGATGTACCCGCGAAAGGTACGTTGTTCGCTAAAGCATTCAACGTATACGTGGACTCGCAGTTGCATTTTAAGATCATGGATTTGAGAAGAAACCTGGCAAGAAGATAGCTTAGGGTAGTTGAGATGTGTAGGGATACAAGTTGAGATACTCATTTTGTTGTACATAATAAAAAATTATGTTTATGTTTATGTTTTATTTTGTTTACTTGGATAAAATCTGTTTGGAAAATATCTAGCTTGGATAATATATGGTTTTTGATAATGTCACTGGGGGATAGACTAAAAACAAGATAAACTCTTGCCAAATTTTCAATTTTTTGAAAGAGAAATTGACTCAAACCATTCATTCATCATCAACAAACAATTAACATGTTCATTGCAACAATTTAAGCAATTTGTGCATAACACCAAAATATACAAGGTAGGGGAAGTACGTCTTTCCACCGTGGAAATTTGACATTTCACTGCGGAAACACATAATTCCAATGCGGAATGTATGACGTTTCATGATGAAATGTCAACTTTTTGTGGTAGAATGACAACTTTCCGCTGCGGAATGTCAGCGTGGTCAATCAAAAAGTGAGCGCAGTCGAATGGCTGAAATACAGATTCAAAATTTTGTTTACAAATTCACAATAAAGTACACATTCAAAATTTCGTTCACAGATTTAAAATGAAGTACCGATTCAAAATTGCATTTACAAATTCAAATAAAGTACATATTCAAAATTTCATCATCAATTCAATTACAATCATATCGTGTATATGTGCATTACAAATGCAAACCAAAATAACCACCCCGCATTCTTCGTTTCCATGGCCTTTTGGGACATCTCTACATTACAATTGTGGTTGAGGACAACAAACATAATGTCAACTTTCCGCTGTAGAACGTCAACATTCCTCTGCCTTGTATGTTTTGATGTTATGCACAAGTTGTATATTTCGGTGTTATGCATTCATAATCAATAACCAAATTATCAATTCCATTACAACCATATCATGTATATGTGCATTATAAACCCAAACCAATTTATCAATTCAATTACAACCATATCGTGCATATGTGCATTACAGACGCAAACGAGATTATCAATTTCATTATTACAAGCATAGAATATACATGTGCACTAAGAATTGGTGTGTCCTGGGTTGGTAAAATGCAACAATAACTTGTTGTTCATTTAAGTTTTTCATATATCTTTGCCCACCAACAATCTCACATAGCTGAAATAGGATTTGAGGAAGTAACTTGTCATTCATCTAACCACATCAAGTATTTGTATTGTTTCTTGAGGAACATCCAACTACCTCGAATAAACTGTTGAAGATGATGCATATCTGGTTTCGACGCATAGTTCATCTATTGATCCTGGCATGTTTATTCACTCAATCTCATTATCTTATGTTCCTTATTTGATGGACTTGTCGTGATTTGCATACAGGTTTCAGATGCAAAACCGATGCTCTGCTTGCCTTGCAAACTATCTGATAGTTGGCACCAGCCCCTACAAAGATTCACAGTATGCCCCACAGAGGATTGTCGTGCGTCGTTCTGCGTCCCTGTGCCCTAGTATATAAGATTTGACTGTGCGCTTTGGCGAGTTCACCGAGATCCACAAAATCCTCGGCAACGCTTGATACAATGTTGGAGTAGAGCTCAACGACGATGTTCTGGGGGTAAAGTACTACGATTTTCATGTTGAGCAAGATGAAGTTTTTGATGTTCGTAAATTTGGGAGCTATAAAGAGGTGAAAAAGCTGGAGGCTAGGTTTTGGTCATTGTCGGTGCAGTTACAGCAACACGTTCATCATAGAAAGGAACTCCAAGCACTTAGAGTCTTGTAACTATACCGACAATGGCCAAAACCTAGCCTCCAACTCTTTCACCTCTTTACAGTTCCCAAATTTACAAACCTCGAAAACTTCATCTTGCTCAACATGAAAACTGTAGTACTTAACCCTCAAAACATCGCCATTGAGCTCTACTCCAACATTGTTCCAAGCGTCGCCGAGGATATCGTAGTTCGCGGTGAACTTGCCATAGCGCACAATCGAGACTTATATAGTTGGCCACAGGAACGCAGAACGACGCACGATGATCTGCGGCAAATCATTATCAATCAACCGCGGATCGTAATCAATTCGGGGTGGAACGTGTCTCGTTCCATAGCGAATCATTAATATTATAACTTTATTTTTAAACTTTCAATTCGCAGTAGAATGAAATCAATACATGTTCGTTCCGCGGCGGAACGAAATCAATACTTTTAACGGAAAATGTGACAGTGATGCTTGCGAGAACTTTTTTTCATAGTTCAATGGTTATTTTATTAGCAAAAATAGTGTAGTGGTTGACTTGTCATTGAACACAAAATACGGTAATTGATTTGTCATTTTCTCTAGAGTTAATTATGATATTCTCTTAAAACATAATTTAATCTAAATTTTATATTTAAATTTATTATGAGAACATTTTTCTTCAAAAGTTATTGCTTATGTGTCGCACCCGAAAAATTTTCACAAATAATAGTGTAACGTGATATGTTGTAATTTAAATAGAATGAATAATGTCATAACAAGAAATTTATATATTGTGTAGTGAAGAGTTAAATTTTAATAAAGAGAAAAGATTTATTTTATTAAGCACATTACATGATTATGAAAGTTTGATGAGAAAGTGTAACGACCAAAAATTTATTTTTTCCAAAATTTCAAAACCCTAAAATTTTTCTCAAATCAATTAATAAATTAGGTTTGATTAAGTCGTTGTAAAACTCTAATTAATACTGGTAAATCTTTGAAATTTTTGAAATCATTGATTAAGCAAAAAAATTGAAGATTAACTGTTATGAGTATTTATTTAATTCATTATTATTTAAAACTTTAAATAAACTTTATTTAATAAAATACTTTCATTAAACAATTCCATTAAAATAATAAACCGAATTAAAATTTCATTTATTAATGAAATTAAATATGAAATAATCTTCAACACAATATTAATCAAAGCAAGTTTATATAAATTCAACCATGCAATATTTAAAATTACAGCAGAATTTATTGAAAATGATTTGAAAACTAAACAGAAAATTATTCCTCTAACCCGGTGACATCTTCTTCTATATGTTCCTCTACCTTTGGAATATCATCGATCAACCTCAAGCCTTCTTCATATAAAAATTCACCTAAATCACAAAACTAAGGGTGAGATGAACTCAGTAAGTAGAATATGTACTTACGTAAATTTAATTTTGTGTCTTACCAAATTTTCATGCTTAAAGTTACATACTGGTTAGAAATCATTTTCCAACCTTATAATGCGTTTAGGCTTTTATTAGTTATCTCAAAATTTCTATGTGTTCAGGCTTTCATTAGTCATCTCATCATGTTTTCTATATATTTCATCAGATTTATGCATTCATACTTGCATACAAGATGACCTACCAATTTTATCTTTCTTTAATCCTATTACAATGCCTAATCATGCGTGTACAGTTAAAATATCATAATTTAAATAATAGAATAAAGTTACAAAAAATAAATAATATTACGCTTTGTGATATAAGGTCGATGACCAAAACGTTGCAAACATATATATTTACTTACTTGGATTTCAAGAAAATAGGATTTTAGGAAATTTCCAAAGCTTTGAATACTTTTTATTGCATAAATAAGTCTTATAGTTAAAATCCTCCTTAAATCTAAAAAAAAATGAAATAATTTGGGCAGAAAATCTCCACTAATAAAATTCTTAGGCTGAGAGGAGTCGAAATTGGGTTGCCCTAGATGGTTTGAGAGAAATTAAGTTGAAATTAGACCTGTTTCAATTCGGGTCGGTTAAGCTAATTTGGTCCAATTCATTTTGGCAGATTTGGGTCGGTTCGTTTCAAGAAAAACTGGTCTAGTTCACTTCAATTTAAAAAAAAACAATCTTCTTCTCGGGTCTTCCCTTTCTTCTTCGCATGAGAGAGACTGAAAGCCCGCGGGGGGAGAGAGAGAGAGAGAGAGAGAGAGAGAGAGAGAGAGAGAGAGAGAGAGAGAGAGAGAGAGCTTATTCTCTCAAGTTTGCAATGAGAGGACTCTTCCTCTCATTGTTCATCGTTGATCGTTGTCGGTGGAAGAGAGTTCGGTCGGAGAGGAGCTTGCCATTGCAAGGTAGGCTTTGACTGATGGAAGATCTTCACCAAAGGATTCAGTCGGAAGTGGCTGCGAGTGGTGTTCAGAAGTCTTAGAGAAGCTTGAGGATTGCTAGAGGTGAGTAATTCTCTTCACGATGACCCTCTATTTATAGAGGAAAGATTTTTCAATTGGAACCCCTAAAATCTAAGTTTGTTTTGGATTTTTCAGAATTGCCAAACTGTTGTTAGGCTGTTTGTTGCATATATAGTTCTAATTCTCTCTCTGATTCTGAGAGATTTTTGGGACAAATCGTAGATTAGGGTTTAAAGTTTGTTTCTGATTTGGGGGAACTTAACCTGATAGTTAAAATTTTGAAATGAACCCTAGTATGCTACAATCTCCCCTCCTTAAAAGAAATTTTGTTCTCAAAATTTAAATTATTACTTGAAAAGTTCTGGGTAGACCTTTCTCATTTCCTCTTCTCTTTCCCAGGTTGCTTCTTTAACGTTCTAGTTTCTCCATAACACTCTTATAAGCAAACCTTCTTGTTCCTCAAATCTCTTTATTTTGAATCCAGAATTTGAATTGGTCTTTCTTCATATGACAAATCTGTGTTGATCACAAGGTCGAAAGATCTCATTGGTAGAATATGTGATGGATTAGGAACATATTTCTTCAACATCGAGATGTGAAACACGTTGTCCACATGTTTAAGTGATTCAGGCAGGTTCAACTAATAAACAACTTGTTCCAAAATTTCAAATGGGTCCACAAATCTAAGACTCAGCTTTCCTTTTTTACCAAACCTCATCACACTTCTTATTGGAGAAGTCTTCAGAAATACTTGATCGCCTATAGCAAATTCTAATTTTCTCATTCTTTGATCAACATATGTTTTTTGTCTTCTCTGGGCTGTAAGGATCCTTTTGCGAATCGAAGCAACAATCTCAACAATTTGCCCCAGAATATTTGGCCCAACAAGTATTTCATCTCCAATTTCGTCCTAATGCATAGGAAATCTGCACTTTCTGCCATAAAGTGTTTCATAAGGCATAATTCCAATCGAAACTTGGTAATTGTTATTATAAGCAAACTTCACTAGTGACAGGTTTTTACTCCAATCACCCTATAAATCAATAGCACAAGCCCTCAACATGTACTCTAGGTTTTGAATCATTCTTTCTGATTGTCATTCGTCTGTAAGTGAAAAGTTGTACTGAAGTTTAGCTGAGTGCCCATTACTTTTTGCATACTTCTCCAGAACTTTGAAGTGAAATGGATATCTCGATCCGATACTATAGAGACCGATGTACCATGTAATCTTATGATTTCCCTGATATAAAGTTGTGCATATTGATCCATAGTATATGTTGTTCTTATAGGGAGAAAATGTGTCGATTTGGTTAGTCAATCCACTATAACCCAAATAGAATCATGTCATTAGACAGTGTTTGAAAGTTCCATTACAAAATCCATAGTTATATACTATCATTTCCATTGAGACACCATTAATAGCTACAATGTACCAGTAGGTCACTGATTGCTTTGACTTACTAGCAGGTAAAACATCTCTCAAAAAATTTTGTTACGTCTAACTTCAGTCCACGCCACCAATAATGCTACTTCAAATCTCGATAAATTTTTGTTGCACCAGGATGTACCGAATATGAGGTTGAATGTGCTTCCACTAATATGACTCTTCTTAAACTAGCATCATCAAGAATATATTATCTCTTTTATACTTAATAATTCCATCTTCTAACATGGAAAATTTAGACTCCTTTCCAGCTTCCAATTTATCTCTTACTTTAACCAAGAATGCATCCCCACTTTGCTTGTCTTTAATTTGTTTGAGCAAGCTAGGTTGTAGAGTCATTGCATGTAATTTTTCAAGTAATCTGTATGGCTCTATCTCCAAATTGAACCTCTGCATTTCCTCAGTTAACCCTCTTGGAAAGAGCTATAGAGACGAAACTTGTGGCAAGGCTCTCCTACTTAAAGCATTGGCTACCACGTTGGACTTTCTAGGGTGATGATGATCTCATAGTCATAATCATTCACCAACTCTAGCCATCTTTGCTATCTCATATCCAGGTCCTTTTGAGTTTGAAAATATTCCAGGCTCTTCTAGTCGATATAAACATCACATCTTTCTCCATATAAATAGTGTCTCCAGATTTTAAGTGCATGAACCACTACTGCAAATTTCAAATCGTGGGTTGGGTAATTATTCTCGTAATCCTGCAATTGTTTGAAGGCATAGGCCACAACTTTGCCCTCTTGCATAAGAACGCATCCCAGTCTGTACTTCGAGGCATCACTATACACAACAAATTTTCTCGTGCTTGAAAGTATAATAAAAATTGGTGTGCAGATCAATCTCTTCTTCAACTCTAGAAAACTCTGCTCGAATTCATCAGTCTACAAATACTTGACACCCTTCCAAGTTAGTCTCGTGAGTGGGGTGTCTAATTTTGAAAATCATTCTACAAACCTTTTGTTGTATCCTCGAAGGCTTAGAAAACTTCGTACTTCAGCAGCATGTTTAGGCTTTTGCCACTTACTACTTCAATCTTTCCTAGATCTATAGTACGCCCTTCTTTGAAATTATGTGATTGAGAAAATCCACTTTTTCAATCTAGAATTCGCACTTGGAAAACTTCGCATATAATTTATCATGTCTTAAAGTAGATAAAACCGCTCTCAAATGTTTCTTGTGCTTTTCTTTATCCTTCAAGTAGATAAGAATGTCATCGATAAAGACAATCACAAAATCATCTAGGAACATCTTAAATATTTGATTCATTAAGTCCATAAAGGTGGTCGGAACATTACTTAATCCAAATGAAATTACTTGAAAATCATAATGGCCATATCTAGTTCGAAATTTTGTCTTGAAAACATCTTCTTCCTTAATCCTTAGTTGGTGATAGCCAAATCTGATTTTTATCTTTGAGAATATCATTGCTCCAGTCAATTGATCAAAAAGATCGTCGATCCTTGGAAGTGGATGTTAGCCTAAGTGTCATTAGACTTATTTGTTTTGATGATAAATGTGTTAATTGCAATCATAAGTTGTTTATTATTTAAATATGCTTAATAGTTTTATCATTATATTTATATTGATCTTTAATGAAAATACCCTTAATACGAATATTAATCTTCACTAACATATTTGCCTAAGTCTATGTAGCTTATATATTTATCATTGAGACTTAGAAGAATGAAAAAGAGAAAAACATGGAGTATAGCTCGACTTCAAAGAAGTGGTGGTCGACCAAATTTCTGGAAAAATGAAGGAGGCGGTCAGCCAATTTTGAAATGGTTGACCGGTCATTAAGACAGTAGGCTTGGTGGTCTTGCGATCGAGGAAGCAGTCAATGTGATCAACCACGAAGTGGATAATTGCTGAAGAAGCGATTGACCGATGAAGAAATGGTCGACCACAAAATAAGACAGATTTGAGACGAATTCTGCTATGCCTAAAATAGGTCGACCGGGGACAAAATGGTCAACCGCCATACTAGAATTCAAAATGCTAACATTCCAACGATCGGGAGGTGGTCGACCAAAATGGAGGTGGTCGACCAGGTTAATAGAGTTTATAAATAGAAGACACTACAAAGCTCATTCTAACCAAGCGAGAATCGAAGCAAAGTTCTGCCAAATTTTATACTCGATTCCAAATCAAACATAGAGTGTCAAACCTAGCTCTCCCATCCTAAAACTTGAGAGTTTACATTTGGAGAGCTTAGGTTATTTGTTTATATTTTTTCTTTTATTCTTCATTATACTCAAACCGAGGGTGATGCCCTAAGAATAGTCAAGAGAAGGGTGACGTCCTATGAATAGTCATTGTAAAGGTTTGATTGACACTCGTGAAGTCAACCATCACTAACTGAGGAGGTTAGGTGATTAAGGATCTCCAAGTGGGAAGCTTGGAGTGTGGACGTAGGCCGGAGTTGCCGAATCGTGTGAACAAATTTGGTTTGCATTTTCTCTATCCCTTAAACTCCTTTATATTTGTGATTGTTTGTTTATTTATTTGCATTAAATCACTTATGGTTCAGAGATTAAAATATTGCACAAAAAAGTTTAGCACACTTAATTCACCCCTCCCCTCTATAGGCATGCATACGGTCCAACAGAGGATATTTGTTCTTTATGGTAACTCTGTTAAGTTCTCAATAGTCGATGCACAGCCTCATATGTTCGTTCTTCTTTTTCACCAATAGCACCAGTGCTCCCCTTGACAAATAACTCGATTGAATGAATCATTTTTCTAACAAATTGTCAAGCTTAGCTTTTAACTCCTTTAATTTAGTTGGCACCATTCTATATGAGGCTTTAGCAATTGGTGTTGTTTCAGGTAGAATATCAATGTTGAACTCCACGTCTCCGCAGGCCACATATTTGAGAGGTCATCTGGGAAGACATCTGACAATTCACCAGCTACTAGTACTTTATCCAAGGTCATAGCTTCCTTAGGTTGGATACATATAATATTTGCCATAAATCCCAAACATCCAGAACTTACTCTAAGCTCGCATAGCTGATATTATTGAAATTCTTGAACTTTTTGAATCTCCGTGGAATAAGAATGGTTGTTCTCTAGGTAATTGAAATCTCACCATCTTCTTGTGGGCGTCAATAGTTGCATAGTGCATTGTTAGCCAATTCATTTCAAGAATGACATCGTAATCTTGCATTGCTAGTACAATCAAATCCGCTTCGAGCACCTTATCCTCATTAAGACTGTTACACCCTCGAATAGTAATTAGCATACATGATATTGCCCAAAGGTGTAGCCACTCCTAACTTATGCTCTAGAGGTTCTACTATCTCTTATAACTTTTTAAAATGCATAAGGGATATAAACGAATAAGTTGCTCCTAAATCAATTAATACAAAAGAAGATATGCTTGAAATTATAAGCAAACTTGTCACCACATATGGGTTCCCTTCGGCTTCTTCTTTAGTCAATGAAAAGACTCTTACAGCTATCTTGGTCTGATCCTTGACATTCATGAGGCAGTTGTTGATGAAGTGCCTAGTTTGACCGCATTTGAAACAAGTCATCACCTTTGCATGACATTCCCTAGTATGAGTCTTCTTGCATGTAGGACATGAAGGAATAGAAGACAGTGTCATCCGATTCACTAGCTCCCTCTTGATAAACTTAGTGGTTCCTTCACTGGGTCCATAAATCATTGCTTGCTTAGATCCGGCTTATTGCTACTGTGGTGTTTTATTCCTCTATGCCACATGACTAAACCTTCTTTTGTACTATTGGGTTTTGATGATATTTTGTTCTCCTATCTCCACATTCAATGTCTTTTCCAACACGACCGTAAATAGAGTTTCTTTCGAAGTAACAAGGTTGACATCTTTAAATATCTCTGCCCTTATCCCTTGAACAAAACGTTTCTCCTTTATCACCTCATTACAGATTATATGAGGGGCAAATCACGAGAGATGGTCAAACTTGTGCACATAGTCGATTACACGTCTAGTTTGCTTCAGAGTCATGAATTCCTCCATCTTTGCATTCTTGAAGGTGTCAGCAAAATATTTCTCATTAAATAAATCCTGGAACTGCTCCCATGACATGGGAGCGACTGGATGCATTACTTTTATTGAATCCTACTAATAATGTGCTTCCTTTATGAACATACAAGATGCACATGCCACCTCTTCTTCTTTTGCAATCTTAGTATGCTCAAATATTTCACCAATGATTCTGATCCAATCTTCAACAACTGCCATATCATCCAAGTTACCCTCAAAAGTTGGAGGATCTAATCTCGAAAATCTTTCATAATCAAGGTCTACTGGTCGAGACCTATTAGAGATTTGAGCTTGCACATTAGCCGCTTGAGCTTGGGCTTGAGTCATGACATTGGCCTCTTGCATTAACTATTCGATTTGCCTAGACTACCTCTTGATCAAGTCCATCATTTGATCTATAATTGCATCACACTCAACATTATTTCCTCTACGATTTGCCATAAGTCTACATCACAAATGTTTGTTCTTAAAAGGTATTTTTGTATATTTCAAAATTATTTAAACGATTAAACTAAAATTTTATATAATAAAGTTTTACGAAGTAAGGATTAATCATAATAAAATAAATTCTGAAAAGAAATACTTACTTGCTAGTAATGTTCCAGATGTAGATGAACATACAAATAGTTTACAGAACCTCCTAAACTTAGTGCTCTGATACCAAATGGTAAAGCTCCAAAATTTATTTCCCCAAAATTTTAAAATTTTAACATTTTTCCCAAATCAATTAACAAATTAGGATTGATTAAGCCATTGTAAAACCATAATTAACACTTGTAAATCCTTAAAATTGTCAAAATCATTGATTAAATGGGAAAATTGAACATTAATTGTTAGGAAGTATTTATTTAATTCATTGTTATTTAAAACTTTATATAAACTTTATTTATTAAAATACTTTCATTAAACAATTTCATTAAAATACTAAATCGATTTAAATTTCATTTAATAATGAAATTAAATACGAAATAATCTTCAACACAATATTAATCAAACAAGTTTATAGAAATTCAACCATGCAATATTTAAAAATTACAGCGGAATTTATTAAAAATGATTTGAAAACTAAACAGACAATTATTCCTTTAACCTAATGACGTCTTTCTCTGTATGCTCGTCTGTCTCTGGAATATCCTCAATTATCTCCAATGCTTTATCAGTAAAAAATTCACCTTTACAAAACTAAGGGTGAGATGAACTCAATAAGTAAAAATATGTGCTTACATAAATTTAATTCCATATGTTGCCAAATTTTCATACTTAAAGTTACATATTAGTTGGAACTCATTTTCTAAGCTTACCATGCGTTCAAGTTTTCATTAGGCATCTCAAAATCTTCTCGCGTTTAGGCTTTCATTAGCCATCTCATCATGTTTTCCATCATATTCATGCTCAAACTTGCATACAAGATGACTTACCAATTTTATCTTTCTTTAATCTTATATGAATGTCTAATTATGTATGTGCAGTTAAAATATAATAATTTTAATAATAGAATAAAATTCTGAAAAATAAATAATAATATTATGTTTTATGATATAGGGCCAGTGACTAAAATATTGCAAACCGATATCTTTACTTACCTTGATTATGAGAAAATAGGGTTTTAGGAAATTTCCAAAGCTTCGAATACTCTTTCTTGCCTAAATAAGTATTACGGTTAAAATTCTGCTTAAATATAAAAAAAAAAAACTTGAAATAATTTGGGCAAAAATTCCTTACTAATAAAATTCTTAGGTGGAGCAGAGTCGAAATCGGGTCGACATAGATGGTTTGAGAGAAATTGGGTTGAAATTGGACCTGGTTTGGTTCAGGTCGGTTCAGTTGATCTAGTCCGATTTAGTTTGGCAGATCTAGTATTGTTCATTTTTGGCAAACCAAGTCCGGTTCACTTCAATTTAAAAAAAAAATAATCTTCTTTTCGGGTCATCTCATTCTTCTTCGCGCGAGAGAGACTGAAATCCCACAATGAGAGAGAAAGAGGGAGCTTCTTCTCTCATGTTTGCGATGAGAGGACTCCTTCCTCTCATCGTTCACTTTTGATTGTTGCTAGTGGAAGGGAGTTTGGTCGGAGAGGAGATTGCCATTGCGAGGTAGGCTTTGGCTAATGGAAGATCTTCACTAGAGGATTTCAGCCTGAAGTGGCTGCGAGTGGTGGTTGGAAGTCTTAGAGAAATTTGGGGACAGTTAGAGATGAGTGATTCCCTTCAAGATGACCCTCTATTTATAGAGAAGAGTTTTTTTCAACTGGAACCACTAAAATCCTAGTCTGTTTCAGATTTTCGGAACTGCCAAAGAGTTGTTAGGCTATTTTTTGTATATAGAGTTCTGGTTTTTTCTAGTTCTGAGAGATTTTTTGAACAAGTCGTAGATTAGAGTTTGAAGTTTGTTTATGATTTGGGTGAGCTTAATCTGACAGTTAAAATTTTGAAATTGAACCTTAGTATGCTATAGAAAGTAAATTGAAAATAATAATGTGCAGATTTCCATGACCGCAAAATGAAATGTATTCGCGGAAGTGTTGGTGTTTGCTGGTGTGAAGTGGCATCTGCAAAGTGAGGTGAATTTGTGAGAAGATATGTGTATGTGATAGACAGTGATTGTCGAACAATGTAAAGACGTATCTGCGGAAGCTTTAGTGTTCGCGGAAGAGTTTGTGTCCGCGAAAGTGAGGTGTTTGCAAAAGCAAATGTATACGTGAAAAACATTGACAGACAATGTAAGGATGTATCCATGGAAGTGAGGTGTTCGCATAAGAGTTAGTATTCGTTGAATCATTCATATTCGCGGAAGTGAGATGTCTGTAAAAGGATATATATATATATGTGTGTGTGTGTGTGTGTGTGTGTGGCAAATAGTGATTGGTGGACAATTTTAAGAGGTATTCTGGGATGAGGTGTTCGCATAAGCATTAGTTCATGAAAGGAAATGTATAAGTGGCGGATAATAATTGGCAGATAGTTTTTAAAGGTATTCGCAGGATGAGGTGTTCATGGAAGCGTTGTTGTCCGCAGAAGCATTGGTGTTTGCAGAAGTGTCGGTGTTAGTGGGTGTGAGAAATCCTCAAAAGGATATGTGTACATGGTGGATAACAATTAGCAGATAAATTAGGAGGTATCTGCGGGATGAGGTGTCCATGATGTCCCCAAAAGTAAGGTGTGAAATGTGAACGTGGCGGGTATTGATTGGTGGACAGTGCGATTATAGCATATATCCACAGCTAATACTCACAGCGGAAGCATATGTATATGCTACAAAAGAACACGCGCCCACGACAACCACACGGGATACTCTAGAACGCGTTGTCTGCGAAATTTTTGGACTACAGATTTATAAAAATGAAGGTAAGATGAAATCCTAATCACCCATGCATTAGGAGTCGCGAAGTCTAGTATTTTTCCTCTCAAGCTCTTTAGAGGTATGTCAACTAAAAACTAGGATTTCATACGTTGGATTCATTCGTTGTTCATAAGATGGACTACGATGATGAACAAAGTAATAACAAAAGACATGTGAACTAATACTAAGGTTTTCGAAGAGGTGTATTGATAAATTTATTTTCTTTTTATTAACTCAATCTTCATTCATCTCAAAGAAAATAAACATGCTGAAAATAAGTTAGAGTGAAAGTTGGATCAGATTGTGAGTGAACATACTTCATTAAGAATTCAAGGTAAGTAATATTTGTATGCGTTTGACCTTTTGACCTAAATCATAAAGTGCAATACCAAAAAAAAAAAAAAAATTTTAGTTGGAAAAGTTGGAATATGAAAAGAAAAATAAAATAAAAATTATAAATATTTAAGAAGTTAGAAAAATACTCACGACCTTTAAGTAATAGAAATAAAAATTTATTAGAAGAAACAATTATTTTGAAGAAAAGGATGTCCGAAAGGATGGCAGATGGACGAAAAAAAATACTTTAGAAAGGTCAGGAAATGATAATTGTTGGATAAAATTGATGAGCGGTTGAGATTAAAGATAAATTGAGGTGTTGAAGGTCAAAATATGATGAATGTCAGCGAAATATTAGGATACCACTGGATTAATCAATGGAAAAATTATAGTCATTAGATTAGGAAGGCGAAATAAGCTTTTGCGGATTGATGCATTATGGGAGAGAAGGAAATACAGGAGGAAGATTTATCGTCAGATTAAATAAATAGATGGATTGTGGTCGTTAGATTAAGAAGGAATAAGAAAGATTCTTATGTGGATAGATGCTTTGCATAAGAGAAAAGAAGTGTGGGAGGGAAGGATAGCCATCGGATCATATAAATGGATAAGTTTTAGCCATTAGATTAGAAGGAGGGGTAGGAAGATGCTTCCGCTGAAAGATGCTTTGTAGGAGCAAAAGATGCCGCGCAGGAGGATTGATGGCCGTTGGATCAAGTTAACGGATTAAATAACGACCGTTAGATTAGGAAAAAGATGCTTCTGCGGATGGGAAAGATTCCTGCGGAAGAAAGAAGTGTCGTGTATAAGTTAAAATGCCGTCGTTTTGGATAAGTAGCAACATTGAACAATGGACCATGAGAGCATAGGCGTCGACGGTGAATAGTATTTGAGTGGAATGCAAGTAACTGGGATGCGACGTGGCAATCACTGATTGGTGAATATAGGGAATATTCGCTGGGAAAGATGCTTAGTGGGAGCGACTGTGTCCGCAGACGCTTAGGCATCGGCAAATGTGCAAAATTCACAACAAAAGATATTTAAGGAAACTGCTTTCGGAACTAATTGGACATTACACAGACACCTCTGGTTCACATAATCACAATGGATTATGATGAATTTAGTGCTCGCAATTAATTAAGTGTTGTAGTGGCCGATTGTGATTTATGAAGAGAATGACTCATAGTATAGAACACCGACTTATAACCTTTATAAATAGAGGTGTCAGTTCTCCAAATTGAATAATAAGAGAGCCATGGTTCCAGCTATTGAATTATTACAGAATGAAATTAAATGGATAGAGCAAAGAAAAGAAGAAATCAAACACACGATATAATGTGGTTCGGACAAGTTGTCCTACATCCACGGACGCAACTGGAATCCCTTTATTTTTGAAGATCAAAACCCAATATTCTTACAACCTCAAATCAAAGACAAAACTAAATCAAAGAATAAAGTGTCAGTGATTAGCCATAACACTAGAGAGAAAGAAATCATGCAAAACCACCGTCTCATCGGAACCTATTCTGCAGGAGGAATCTTCTTCTGTCTGAACACTTCTTCAGCAGAGCCCTTCTCTTCAGCAGAACCCTTCTCTGCCGAAGTTTTCCTTTCTTGAAGAAAATACCTTCTTCCAAGAAAATATTTCCCGATGGCCCTCTCTAACTTGTCTGAATCACCTTTTGCTTTTTCTATTTTTTTTTTATATTTCTTTTCCACCTGTACAACCAAGGCTAAAAGGAGAAAATGATATCCAGCTATAACCGTAAGCAATTTAAAATAAAACCAAATGAGAAGGAAATAAACCAACCAATAAAAATAAACCAGACCATAATTGAACCTGAACCAAACTTTACAATTCTCCACCTTGGTTCAAAGTTCATTCAACAGAAATAAAAGGGTACGTCACCAGCTCCACTAGGAGCTTAACTAATCCGGATTCCAACCAAGTCTAAACTTGGTTACGGGTAAAACCTTATTTAATGCATCAATAGGATTATCCTCCGATGCTATTTTATTTGCCTTCATACTTCCCTCTTCAATGATTTCTCTAATGATGTACAGATGCACATCAATGTACTTAGTCATTTCATGAAATGTAGGATTCCTCATAAGGTGGATTGCACTTTGACTATCACAGTATATAATCATATTAGAACTATCAATTCCAAACTCAAATGATAAACCCTAAAGATCCTTCAGTAGCAACAATGAATTCAGATTGAGTAGTAGATAATGCTACTACTTTTTGAAGACATGATTTCTAGCTAACAACACCTGCACACACAGTAAATATATATCCATAAGTAGATCGCAATGTATCTAGACAACCAGCATAATTTGCATAAACATATCTAGAAATAATCTCTTTACCAATATTATTCTTACCATATTCAATGCATAAATTTAAAGTGTTAGAAATATACCTCATTACCCACTTTAAATCGTGCCAGTGACACTTACTTGGATTAGCCATATACTTGCTGATAATATTTACTAAAAATGCCAAGTAAAGACGAGTGCATACCATGGAGTACATTATGCTACCGACAATATTAGCATAAGGAATCTTTTTCATAAAATCATGTTCTTCATCAGTGATTGCTCCATGCTTCTTAGATAATCTGAAATGTCCACCCAAAGGAACATTTACGCCTTTAAGATTTTGTAACCCAAACATTTGAAGTACTTTTCTAAGATATTTTCTTGAGATAAACAAAGAGTGTTCAACTTTCTATTCCTTATTATATCAATACCAAGGATGGGTTTAGCAGCCCCTAAGTCCTTCATGTCAAACTGTTTACCCAACTCAAGTTTCAGATCTTCAATCTTGGTTTTACTCCTTCCAGCAATCACTATATCATCAAAATATAAAAGTACAAACAACTTCACCTTCTCTTGATTCTTTATAACATAGACACAATTGTCATGTTTGCACCTATCAAAACCAATGGATGTGATAAAACTACCAAATTTCTTATTCCGCTACCTAGGTGATTTCTTCAATCCATACAAATATTTCTTCAGCAAACAAACTTGATTCCTATCCGAAGATTCAAAACCTTAAGGTTGATCCATGAATATAGTCTCTTCAAGATCACCGTGGAGGCATGCAGTCTTGACATCCATTTGTTCTAACTCAAAGTTATGAAAGCAACAAATGAAAGGAGTACACGAATTGAAGTTAGTTTCACTATTGGAGAAAAAATTTCATTGAAATCTACACTCTTTCTCTGAGTAAACCCTTTGGTCACTAATCTAGCGTTACACCTAGATTTCTCCACCCCTTCAATGCCCTCCTTCAATATAAATATCCATATGCATCCTCTAACCTTCTTATGTATAGGTCATCAACCAGAATTCATGTTTTATTTTTTCATTAAGAATCCATTTCTTCATGTATGGCTTTGAGCCAATGATCCTTATCTTTTCTGAATACAACATTAGAGAAGGATATTCGTTCAGAATTTTCCAAATCTGAAGCCACCATTAGAGCATATGCTATAATGTCGGCATACCCGAGTCGTTTTGTAGGCTTAATAATCCTCTTAGTTCTATCTCTTGTAAGTTGATAATCAACAGAGGTATCATCACTAAGAGAATCAGATAACTCATCCTGATTTTCCTGAGGCATCTCATTGTCTAGATTTGATCCTTGCGCCACCTCAATCTAAACTTTTTCATCCTCTCTTACAGGTTGATCAAGCTGTCTCTTCCAAGGAAAATCCTTTTCATTGAAGGACACATCATGACTTATCATAATCTTTGGATGGTTTTCTTCCATAGACCAAAATCTATAACCTTTAACACCTTCAGGATATCCTAAGAAAATACATTTCCTAGCCCGAGGTTGAAACTTTCCCTGTTTAATGTGCATATGCAGCACATTCAAAAACTTTCAAACCTCCATAGTCAGCAGGTTTTCCATGCCGTATCTCAAAAGGAGTTTTGAAATCCAATGCAGCAGAAGGACACATGTTTATTAAGTAGCAGACTGTCTTCACAGCCTCAGCCTAAAATGCTCTCGGAAGTCCAGCTGAAATTAGCATACACTGAACCCTTTCCAAAATGATTCTATTCATTCTTTTAGCAAGTCCATTTTGTTGTGGAGTATTACTCACTGAATGATGCATTTGAATTCCTTCTTCTACACAGTACTTATTGAATTGAGCAGAACTGAATTTCATCCCATTGTCAGTTCACAGTTTCTTTATCTTCCGATCAGTTTGATTTTCAACCATTTTCTTCCAACTCTTGAAAATGTCAAATACCTAATCTTTAGTTTTCATACAGTAGACCCAAACCCTCCTCGAATAGTCATCTATAAAAGTCACAAAATAATGAGCTCCACCTTTTGAAGCCACTTTCTCCGGTCCCCACACATCCGAATGTATATAATCCAACAGCCCTTGAGATGTGTGACGGGAATGAGTGAATTTAACTCTATTGCTTTTACCTAATATGCAGTTCTCACAAAATTTCAGATATGAGATCTGATCTTTTCCAAGCATATTCTTCTTTTGTAATTCAAGTAAGCCCTTTACACTAACATGTCCAAGTCTTAAGTGCTATAAATCAGTTTTGTCCCTCAAATCCCCTGTAGCAGTATCAGCTTCACCCACAACCGTTGTCCCCTTAAGAATATATAATCCATTATACAGTTCTTCTTTCATAACAGTCAAAACCCCTTTAGAAATCTTAAGAACCCTAGAGTCAATCCTCATTGAGCCCCCACTAGCATCTAGCATTCATATTGATAGTAAATTACGTTTCAACTGAGGAATATACCTAACCTCTTGTATTGTCCGAATACAATTGTCAAACATTCTAATTTGAATAGAACTTTCTCCCTCAATCTGACACTGCTTGTTATTTCCAAACAATACATTACCGCCAACTGTTCTATGGAAATTTAATAACCAATCCTTCTTGGGTGTCATGTGAAACGAACACCCGGAGTCTAAGACCCACTGCTCACTTGGTTCCTGTACAGAAGCAACCAATACATCAGAAGATTCATAACCATTTGAAACAACTGAGGCATCCTCTTGTTCTACCTGCTTTCCAGCCTGATTCCTCTTTCTCTCAAAATAGTCCTTTTTAAAATGTCTTTCTTTATTACAGAAAAAACACTTCTTCCCTTATTTAGACTTTGACCTAGATTTACCCCTAACAGTCAACCCCTATCTTTCCAAGTTATCCTTAGAATCTGTTCTCTTTTGTAATTCCTTGGAATTCAGGGCAGCTTTCATCTCTGCCATGGTCAAGGTTTTCTTTCCATAGAGCATTGTATCCACAAAATGCTCATATACTTTTGGCAAAAAACTCAGGATAATAATTGTTTGATCCTCCTCTGCAATTTTGACTCCAATACTATTTAGGTCCAAAATAATTTTATTGAAATCATCCAAATGTTTTCGTATCTCTTTAGAATTCTCCATAACTAAAGTATACAATTTCTTCTTTAAATATAGACGATTAGATAAAGACCTTTTCATGTACAAGGCTTCTAATTTCAACCAAATGGACAAAGCCGATTTTTCCTCTGTTACCTCTCGAAGAACCTCATCAACGAGGCTAAGGAGGATGGTACCGTGAGCTTTTGACTCGACCTCATTAGCCTTAGACTTGTCTATGACAGAGAGTCTCTCAATGGCGTCGGCGTCTATCGCCTGAGCCAACCCCGATGAACAAGGAGAGCCCGCATCTTGACACACTAGAGACTAAAATCATTTTCTCTAGTAAATTTGTCAACCTCAAATTTAGCCATGATAAATAGAAACCCCAAAACAGAAACCAGAAAGAAAAAAAAATACAGAACAATTCTTGAACCTAACCTTGAAGCCCTAAGTTGCTGAATAAATCTGAAGGTCGCGTGTTCGATCCACGCTCACTGCACCAATTGTTGAATTATTACAAACTAAAATTAAATGAACAGAGCAAAGAAAAGAAGAAATCAAACACACGATATAACGTGGTTCGGACAAGTTGTCCTACATCCACGGACGCAACCGGAATCCCTTTATTTCTGAGGATCAAAACACAATATTCTTACAGCCTCAAATCAAAGACAAAACTAAATCAAAGAATAAAGTATCAGTGATTAGCCCTAACACTAGAGAGAAAGAAATCATGTGAAATCACCATCTCATCGGAACCCATTCTACAGGAGAAATATTCTTCCGTCTGAACACTTCTTCAGCAGAGTCCTTCTCTTCAACAGAACCCTTCTCTGCCAAAGTTTTCCTTTCTTGAAGAAAATACCTTCCTCTAAGAAAAAACTTCCTGATGGCCTTCTTTAACTTGTCTGAAGCACCTTCTGCTTTTTCTATTTTTTTATATTTCTTTTCCACCTGTACAACCAAGGCTAAACGGAGAAAATTATGTCCAGCTGTAACCGTAAGCAATTAAAAATAAAACCAAAAGAGAAGGAAATAAACCAACCAATAAAAATAAACCAAATCATAATTGAACCTGAACTAAACTTTACACCTGCTATTCTCTAAAGTGTGAAATAGTCTTTGAAGGTCAGTAAAGTTGTTTAAGTTTAAGTGATATTATATTAGATTATTGTGAGTTGGAAACAGAGTATGTTGGTAAATGGTTTTATTCATTAACCTGTTTTGATATATTGAAAATTTGAACAAATTATAAAGACAGTAAGATTTGAACAGAGAAGGTTCTATGCATCAATCGAGCTGAATGATTTTAATCACTTTTGTTATATTATTATGGATAATTAAATGGAGATTTGGATATTGATACTCTGTTGGACGATTAAGTGGAACTTTGAACAATATTTAGGCTCTATTTTTGGATGAAACAAGTATGACCGAAGTGGTTGAATTTTTAAATGGAATTAACATGATTAATTATGGATATTGGGAGTTTAGGAATCAACAAAAGTAATTAATAACTATAGGGATACTAGCAAATATTGTGATATATTTTAAGTCTCTCAACTCAAAGAGATAAACTAGATAATTTCTAAGACCCCAAGGTAAGTAATGATCTCATGTGTTTGGCCTAACGACCTACATCACAAGATGTTATAACTTAAGTATTTGTGATTGATGTATTGATAGTATTAATAATTTTGATAATATGTTGTTCGAGGATCTGTTGTATGTTTTGATATTATGTTGTGATTTAAAGTTATGTATGTAACATATTTTAAAGAAAAATAATCATACATATAAGTAATAAAGATAAATAAAATTAAAGAATTTGATTGGGTTTACTAGTGAGTCTTCGAAGGTCATGACATAAAATCTTTGAGTTTTTTATTGAGGTTGGGATGGAAAATCTCCAGTGAGTCTTCGGTTGATTTCAAGACGGATAATCACTAGAGAGTCTACGATTAAGATCATGATGAATAATCACTAGAGAGTCTGCGATTGAGATTAGTATGGATAATCACTAGAGAGTCTGAGATTGATGACAGGACGAATAATCACTAGCAAAGTATTGATTAATGTTGGGATGGAAAATTATTAGTGAGTCTTCGAAGGTCGGGTTGAAAAATCTCTATTGAGTCTTCGCTTGGGGTAGGGACGAAAAATCTCTAGTGAGTCTTCGATTGATTTCGAGACGGATAATCACTAGAGAGTCTGCGATTAATGATGGGACGGATAATTACTAATGAGTTTTCGATTAATATCAAAACTGACTTTAAGGAAAGAATAATAATAAAGAAAAGAAAGCAAAGAAAAGAAATTTTAATGTTTTTATTATTTATTTCTCATTACTTACTGAGTGTTAGACTCATAGATGAATTTTGAGATGTAAGTAAAATTAGACAAAAAGACTGATAACAAAGGACCACGTAATTGATGGAGCATATTGATGAGGAGCACTTGAAGTTGTTACAAAAAACCATAATTTTTAAAAAAGAAAATGAATTGTAATAATGATTTATGATTTGATTGTCATTGGTTTATGAAAGATAAAAGACTTTTGCTATGCTACAGGAAAAAGGAATAAAGGTTTAACAAAGGGAAAAAAATGTGACCCAAAAGACTAAAATTAAAAGAAAAGAAATAGGGGTGGTACAGTGCCGAGGCAATGTAATGTTATGATGTTGTTCTGCTTGTGATGTCTACGGGCTATTGGTCGAGGATATGCTTACTGCTTATTGTTTACTATTTATGTTTGAGACGTGGATCGATGATATGCTTACTACTTGTTGTTCATTATTTATATTTGAGATGTTGATCGAGGATATACTTAGTGCTTATTGTCTAATGTTTATAGAATGATGTAATGAATTTGGAGATGTATTGTTGTTTGTCATGCAAATGATAATAGGTCAGACTGTTATTATATGTTACATTTTGTATGTAGGATCACATGTATATTTCATGCATCATTAAAAATGTTTTCACTAAGAAAGACTAAAAGACAGACTGAATAAATGTAAATAGTTATTATAGATGAGGTTTGAGTTGGCTGTCTGACATGTGGATCTAATGGAGTCACTCTCTCCCTTAAATTGTATTACCTACAACAACTGGACTATTAAGTGGAAGAAAAATGAAAAAATGATGACTAAAAAAATACATGTTTTTACAAAACTGCATCTTATATTCTTGTTATATGTGCATCTCTTACTACGCGTTAAACTCATATATGAACTTTGTGATGTAGGTGAGAATGATTTTACTGAGATACTTGATGATTTGAACGAAAGATAGTTGTGGTTCAATAAGTACTCTCATGGACAAGGTTGCGGCGTTGTTGGTGCGAAGTTGGGTGAAGGCTAAAAAAAGAGGGATAATTTTAGGAATATTTAATAAGTTGTTGTGAAATATTTTTATTTGAGTTATTCTTCAATTGTTTGGAGATTAAGTCAAAATATTTTACAAATATTTATATTTATTTTATATTGGATTTTAACTAGCTTTGAATTTTTAAGACTTCTGCTGTCATATTTTAAAAATATTGTTTAGTTGTTGTTTTCAAAAACATAAAAATGATTTGATTTAAAAAAAATGGTGAGAAAAATTATTTACGCTACGAAGCGTTACCTTACATTCTTTCCATATTTTAGATACTTCAACCTTGATTTGTCCGAAACTCGCAATGACTCATGGTTTTTTTCTTCACTAGATAAAAAATGTGCTATCGATTTTCACAGTTTAGAGAGCGTGATAATTGATATAAAAAAGTTTGATTTATTTTCATCTAAATAAATTGAACAAAACAAATCATATCGTAATATAATATTATTCACTTGGATAGAATGAGCCTACATGGAGCTCCTCACTTTATTATTGTAGTTCACCTCAAAAGTTTTTATACTACTTGGAGATAAAATCATACTTATGAACTATCATTGTCCACTTTTGTCGTCTGATACAAGATTAGACAATTTATCTGCTCTTTTGTCTACCCTCTAAAGAGAGTTTCACAGTCACTCCACCTTTTTGAGTCCAATATCTTCGTTACTTACACTTCTGGCTAAGTTTTAACTCTGATTAATTGTTGAGTCCAAGGCTAAAACCCAAACAATTTTTTATATGCATCTTTGTATTTAATTGTTTTTTGTTGACCCGAACATTTATAGTTAAGTTCATTGATAGAAATTTATAAAAATATTATTTAACAATAAAATTGAAATTGAAATGAAAAAGTTGAAATTATGTTAAACTAATAAATTTTGTAGTATTACTATTTGGCACAAATCGTTGGGCGAAACTTCCAATCGGATCCGGATACAAAGTTTCGGGTTTTTCTCGCCAAATAATTGAATTGAGTCGCGTAGAGCAGAGAAGAGAAAAAATTACGAAATTTCTCTACGATTCGACGTTTGGTATCAGGGTCTCTGTCTGCAAGAACGTTGAGAGGGATAGTTAGAGGACGAGAGAGATCTGTGCTGCTGAGTTTGAAAGAATTCATATTTCCAAGTAATTGGGAGAATTGCATTCATGGGTAGGCTTCTGAATCTTAATCTGTAAAGAAATGGAAAATTTTCTATCCACCAAAGTATTTGGGGATATGGGGTCGAAATCGGAGACTCCAGTTTGGAGCCATGTGTGTGTTGTTACTTCGTTTTCCCAATCGGAATCTTGGGCTGTTCTGTAATCCCATTTCTGTTGGGCTGTCAGTGTAGAGTATTTTAGTTGATGCAATGTTCATATGCTTCGCTTTTAGTTCAAGAGCTCTTTGAATTTTGTTTTTACGTTTCAAGATTAGTTTTCGATTTGTATTCTTAATTGTTGGGATTAATTTGGTCTTATGCTTGTTATTATGTGGGCACAGTGCAAGGGTTTTAATTTGGTAGTTGTCAATGTTGTTTCAGGTTTGGTCTTCGAAGCCCAATTTTGGATTTAAATGCACCCATTTCAACTTTTGTGAACTCAAGGTTGTGGATTGAAAGTTTCCTCTGAAGAATGTTGAGAATCTGGAGATACTTTTGTTCAGATTCTTTTAAAGTGCTGTTGTGATCGGCCATTCTTGTTATATGCGTCAATTGGTGAGGTGAGAATAATATTTGTCATAAGATGGCTGATGCTTCCATTATATCTGAGGCTGCGGGATCAAGATTTAGTTCTTTGGAGCTCATTGGAATGGGATCATTTGGAGACGTATATAAGGGGTTAGTCAGTGCATAAAATGCTGCTATTTATTCTTCGCCACTACATTATATTTTGGAGGAATACTACTTTTTTGAAATCCCTGAATGCATTGCGAATAAAGTTTTTCATGTTATTTGAGTTCTTCATTTGCATTTTGTGGTTTTCTCGTGCTTTATAAATTTTTTAAGATTATGGGCTGAATGCTATGAATATCGTAATACTTATTCACATCGAATGCATAGCGCGTTCGAAACAAGTTGGTTTCCTCCATACATTTTTAAGTCACCATCATAAAGAGGATAATTTATTAGTGATAATTATTATATTTCTTTTTTCTTTTCTATGTGGTATTGTATGCATTTGTTGTCCCCATGTTACCCGTTTTCGAAGAGTTCATTTACCTCAGGCTGATGGCTTCAAGTGAGAGTTTATTAATGCAGCATTACACTTTAACATTGCTAATATAATCAAACATTAATTGATGATAAGGTTGATGGAATTCAATGTTGTAATAGCTAAATGGCAGTGGCGAAACACCTTATGAAGGTCTGTGCCATGTTTGATGCATCAAAGAAATCGGGAAACATTTTTTGAATTCTATCATGGATGATATCTTTATGCTTGCTGCACCGCGTGCAGCATTTTAGAATGTCTTAGGGAATACATTTTGCTGTAAATAAAAGCTAATAACATTGGGCATGTCTTTGTCAGTACTAAAAAGGCTTGCACAATAATTCTCTAATTATTCATCTAAGCCCATCATAATCATTAGTCATGATTTATGTTGAGTTATCTGAAGAGGAATCATTATCTTGACAAGAGTGAGACGTGGAGCGACCTTAGGCATGTCCATTAGTTGGATAATTTTCGAGTTTCTCTTATATTCATGTAACTGGTTTTGCTCTATCTTTTAATAATAGGATAGCCGTTAGATTTGTAGATTAAGAGAGAGATAAAAGTTATAATATGTGTGATTATAGTCATGAATTTTTTCTGTGATTCTTAGTGAAGCGGCAACAGAAAGTCGTAACTCATTAATGAGTGAACCACTATAAAATTATTGTGTCTTTCTCCTTTATCTTTGTTTCATCATGATTGGCCTCACTGCATGCATTGGGTTTAGTTTCAACAGTTTTCATCTTTTTAAATATTTTTGATGATAAGTTTGTGCTGATGGTGTCTTTAAAGTGGTATCAACATGGTTATTTCTTGATGATTTAAAGACTTGGTAGTGTTAATTGGTAGAAATTGAGTTATTTTCCTCTTTTGAAGGTTTGATAAGGAGCTCAACAAAGAAGTTGCTATAAAAGTTATTGATTTAGAAGAATCGTAAGTACAATTTCACTCTTTTTGAGTTTTGCCTTATAGGTTCATAACCAAAAGAGTAATTGGAGTAAACACACACACCCACACCCACACCCACACACCCACACCCACACCCAAACACATGATTCACTATGATTATAAAGTCTTTGGGTTTTCTCCAATTGGTGTATTCTAATACATAAATTTCAATTATAAACTTCTGCAGAGAAGATGAAATTGAGGATATTCAGAAGGTATAACTAGCATAATCTTGAATTATTTAAACGTGAACTAAGAGTATTGACCATCGCACAGCTAATCTATCTCAGTTTTTTGGCAGGAAATTTCTGTATTGTCACAATGTCGATCTCCTTATATCACAGAGTACTACGGTTCCTATCTTAATCAGACTAAATTATGGATAATAATGGAGTACATGGCTGGCGGCTCTGTTGCAGACTTGGTAGGCCATTTCCCTTTTCCATTCAGTCTAATGTTGTTGAATTTTAGAATTCACGAGACTTCTCCCTTGTCACTTCTCATTTTTCTCCTATCAGTAATGTTTTCGCTTTAGATTATTCAGAAGTCGGAATTTCAATCAAAGATTTAATTATCACTGAAGAGTGCAATTCGAGTACACGTCTTTGACATAGCAAGCTTAACTTGTAACTTAACTAATAGTTTTGGTTGTAGGGAAATCATCAACCTCTGACATGGGATTTTCTACAGATTCTAGTTTTGCAGACCGTGGGACATTTAAGCATACTTTGTGATTTAATATTTATACAAGTACTGGATGTATGGTTTCATAACGCACATGCTTTGCAGCTTCAATCAGGTCCGCCATTGGATGAAATGGCGATTGCTTGCATTCTACGTGACTTGCTGCATGCTATTGATTATTTGCACAATGAAGGAAAAATCCACCGGGATATCAAAGGTTCCTTTTTTCTTCCTAACGTGTTATAACAATTTTTTTTCCATGTTTGAATGTTTATTGAAAAAACTCAAATCTCCTGTCAAAGGGTCACGCTAAATTCTCTGAGCAAAAAACAAAGTGAAACAGAGCGTGTTCAATGTTACAATTTCAATTTGTCTTTTTATTTTATCTGGATTGCTTGATGAAAAGGCTGTATCTTTCAATTTGCAGCAGCAAACATTTTGTTGACCGAGAATGGTGATGTGAAGGTTTGTTTTCATGCTTCAAAAAGACTGCAATGTGTTATGCAAGTTGATTAAAATTTTGCCTCAAAAAGCTGTTTGGGTTGCATTTCTCTTTTGCCTGGCTATAAAGTTATGTTTGTGATTCGCAACAGGTTGCAGACTTTGGTGTTTCTGCGCAATTAACTAGGACAATATCAAGAAGAAAGGTATTGTTGATTAGATATTTCGTCATAATTACTGATTAAAGAGAAATGGCTTATTTCTGTACAATTACTTACAATTTTCTTATACTAATTTGTTTTACAACATCCAGACATTTGTAGGAACACCCTTTTGGATGGCACCAGAAGTAATTCAAAATTCAGAAGGATATAACGAGAAGGTAATCATTTAATTTATTTACTTGCAGGTTTTAGCTATATGATAGATTTCCTATACGACTTACGTATAGCAGGAGGAAGAAAGTCAGTTTTGCCATCGCTAAAGAAGTAATAGCCGTATTAATTCTTGCATAATAACTGTCTAGCAGATGATTCGTAATAACTTAGAATGGTTTTTAAACAAAGAATACCTCTCATGCATTGAAAATCAGTGAAATTGCAGCCTAACAATTTTTATTTTGAGAACCTGAAGTCTCTCCACCTTATAATAGGTTATGAGGGTTATAAATGGAAATTACTTAGTTAGTCAAGACTAGATAAAGACTTGGGGGTATTCGGGATGAAGATATTGGATATTGAGTATTGTGTAGAGAGTCACTAGGGACTCGAAAGCCTAGTCTAAGTGTAGGAAGTGTCCTATTCAAGAATAAAGATTCTAGTTCCTATCACCTTATTCCTTCCACAATGGAACTCCTTATTCGTCCCCTTCTCCTCTATGTAAGAGACTTAGTTCCAAGTAACTGTTTTAGTGAATGACTATTCAAACTAGCTGGCAGTTAAAACATATGAACTGTACATAGAAACTGAAATGCTTGTATATGGCTATTGCTTATTCAACAACAATAGCAGAACTGACTTTTGCTAGGGACTCAACAACAATTATTTTTTATTTATCTATGAATCTAAGAATTGAGACTCAATCTAACTCTTCTCTTCATGAAAATCAAACATTACACAGGTTTTTGCAGAACTTTGAGGGTCTGCTCTGCCTCCCAAAGTCACATCAAATTTGAAATAAAAACCTAAACATTTCTCCCCTTCCAAAATAAAAACCTAACTATCCGTTTCTTCCCTATTCAAACCTATAACTATCTATTTATATATTTTCCATCTTAACATTCTATGCAACTTAAAAGAACACTAAAAATAGTACAACATTTATATCCCTCATCCTCCTTATTCGCGTATCGTATAAGAGAAATAAATTGGAGGTCTCTATTTCATAACTTTAACTCCCACCCAATTAACCACTTGTTCACAAGGGGAGTGGGGAAACTAATTCTCGCCTCATTTCTACACTATCCCCTCCTTGAACTTTCTAGACCCCCAGCAATTCTTCATCTTTATTCTCTTGACAAATCAAAATTTTTAACTTTTTACATTTGCATTGATGACCAATGTGGATCTCTTGTCGCATCAAAAGCACAATTCTTTAGCTCTCTTTTCCTGTAACTCTAAATCTGTTAGCCATTTGAATGGTTTTCTTCGACTTCAGAGTCCCAGCTTTATCTGCCACAATTTTTGTTTAGAATGAACTCGAATTCACCACTCTAGTTGTGCCATTGTATTGGCTCCAAACAAGTGTATTTTCTTCATATAGGGTTGGGCCTCTTACTGTTTTTAATACTTCAATTTTTCCTCAATTTTCTTGGCTGTCAACATTATGCAGTCCAATCCAACATGGCTTACATCCACATCGCCCCCTTCAAAAATTGGCATTTCATTCTGTCTTGTATAAATTTCCATGTGTGAATCCAATCCACAAATTTTGCATCATATCCTCTTTTCCCTTAAATCCTGCCTCTGTATTTCCAGAATCATAGTCTTTCTCTATCTCGTGCCTCTTACTGGAACGAAGATGTGACTCCCCATAGTCTTCTTCGTGTCTGAATTTCATTTCTTCCAATCCCTCCAGAATTGTTGATACACTCCTCTCCAACAATGAGATTTTCAGTATTCCTTTCCTTATAATTTCTATCTCTTGCTCACGGCATCCATCTTCTCACCTCCAGATTCAATGTCCTATTTACTTCCCTGCCATCTCAGAAAAAATTTGTGGTACCTATTTGTTAGAAACTCAACAATTATTTTTTTATTTATCTATACATCTAAGAACTAAAATTCAATCCAACACTTTTATTTATGAAAATCAGTTTTTACAAAAGTTTGATGGTCTGCTCTCCCTCCCAAAGCCTCACCAAAATTCCAAAATAAAAGCCTGACTATCCCCGATTCTGCCTCTCTACTTATTCCCTGTTTAAACCTATATCTAACTAATTATTTATTTCCCATCCTACATTTCAATACAACCTAGTAGAATACTAAAATAACACAACATTTATATCTCTCTTCTTCTAAGAGAATGAATTGGAGGTCTCTCCTTCATAACAACTTTCGTCCTCCTGCTGTACGAAACTTGTATAGGAGGTTTATCACTGTGTTATATTTCTTCATGTTGTTTCTATTTATTCTCTGTTTTCCCGTTTCTTTTGGTCTCAAGGCACTGGGTTTTGAACAATTTTATTCATGCAGGCGGATATCTGGTCTCTTGGAATCACTGCTATTGAGATGGCAAAAGGAGAACCTCCTCTTGCGGATCTTCATCCAATGAGAGTTCTTTTTATCATACCTCGGGAGAATCCACCGCAGGTAAATACTATTGTTATTGCAAGATGGAATTATTGTGGTTAGCTCAATAATCATTTTATACTTTTTATGTGTAGTTGGATGAGCATTTTTCTCGCCCAATGAAAGAATTTGTATCACTGTGTCTGAAGAAAGTACCAGCTGAGGTAAATACTATACTTCATGTTGCCTGCTGAGCATGGATATGATTTACTTAGTGATTACCCAAATTTTTTCAATAAACTGATGTACTAAGTTCTAACTGTTAATCTTATTGTAAGATGTGTTTATATCTATCCAATTATGTACTTTGGTCTCAGTTTCTTAGCATCTTTTATTACTTTTTTTGAATTGATAGCGTTTGATCTTTTTTTTTTCCTTTATTTTTTATTATGCAATGGAATGGAGAGTGTGGGTTCTGTTTGAAGAGAATTTCCGGAGAGGAGAGTGAGAATGTAGAAAAGTAATGACAACCCTACATAAAATTTACTTTTTCAGATTGAGGCTGTAGCTTGTGCCTTTTGATAATCTTTTCTAAGAAAAACTAAAAGAACCGAATCCAAATACTCAACATTGTTCTGTGAAACGGATAAAAATCTGTTTTGCTTTGTTTTTGCTCTGTTGCTCACTTGTAATTATATTGTATTGTTTTATATATTCTATATTGCTCTCTTTCAGAGGCTAAGTGCCAAAGAGCTTCTAAAGCATCGATTTATTAGAAATGCAAGGAAGAGTCCAAGGCTTCTAGAAAGAATAAGGTTTGATGTTATCCTAATTGCCTCACACAGTAGAGTAATGATATCGTCTTTTCACTAGTATTTAGAAAAGCATGTCAGATTCACATATAGGAAGAGTCAAATTTTCCTCTTTTTTATTTCCTAAGCACCACTTAGTGCATTTAATTTTGTAAATTAATTTTTTGGCATTGATCATATTTTTCATTGATAATAGAGAGCGTCCAAAGTACCAAATAAAGGAGGATGCTGAAACTGTTAGAAATGGTCCTAGAGATATGGGGGAGATGTCTGACACAGTCAAGGCGCCGAGAAGTTTAATAAGAGAAGAAAATGCGCATATCAGGTGGGTGAAACCATTGACTAGTATTGGTTTTCCAAATGTTTAGTTGGGTTCTTATTGATTTGTTCTAGTTGCAGTAATCAGGGTAAAACCACAAAAAATGCTGGATGGGATTTTAGCATTGGTGGCTCACATGGAACAGGTACAGTTCGAAGTTCAGTTAAACCACCTCAAATTGGAGAAAAGAAACCTGAAGTTCCACTCTCTGGTGGAAACCTACGATTTGCTGCTTATGGAAATGCACTTCGTGATGCCCCTGAAGATTTTTTTACAAAGGATGCTCGAGATTTATACCATGATAAACGTCGGGAAGATGTTAGTGATGATGTAACTCTCTCTTTCTCTCTCACTTTGTGATATTGATTTTATTGATCAGTCAACTAGGATATCATAATACGGCTTTGAGGGTTCAACGTATAAAATGTTTTCCTGTATTTCATTCCTAAAAATGTTCTTCTCTGCTTGGTTTTTTATTGCCTCAGCTAGACTCTTTTCTGCCATAGTTTACACTACATTTTCTTCTCCAAACACTAAACACAGTTTTTATTGGCGAGGAAGTTTATAGGTTCCCTAATTGCTAAGAGAATTGATGATGATCCCATGTCAAATTAATTTGTATTGCTTTTTTACCAGGAAGAGTTATCAGTAAGTGGGTCTGGAACTGTTGTGATTCGATCTCCCCGAGGATCTCAGTCTACTGAATTCTTTAATCAAAGCAGTCTGGTATGGTTTAAGTTCTATAGGTGGAGACTTTTTTTTCACTGTCATTTTCTTTTACATTCTTACTGTTTTATATGCATGTAGTCGGGGAGCACTTACGCATTATTTGAAGATGCTTCATCTAGTGGAACTGTAGTTATTCGTGGGCAACATGATGATTCAGATTCTCCCCGGACTCCAAAGTCCAGACTTGGCCTTCAGGATAGGACTTCGACAGCCTCATTTGAAGACAGTGAATTAAACCTTTCAGAGGTTCTTGATATTTTCTTAATGTCATGTATAATATTGCTTGTTTATGCTATATATATATATATATATATATATATATAGCATAATTGTCCTGTTGGTGGAGTATTAAGATCCGTGCTTGTTTTCCCCATTTTTATCTCCATTTTGTTAATTACTTATGCTGTCCATATATATTTTGAATAATGAACTCAGCATTCTTCCAGGATTTATAATATGTTCATTGGTTGCTCAATGTACTTATAGACTTTTAACCCTCAAGAGCTTATTTCTTGATTGACATGCTTGTGCAGGCAAAGGCTGCAATTCAAGCAGGGTTAAAGAAATCAAATGCTAGAGAAAGGTCTGCACTTGGAAAAATTAATAATGACGGTAAGGAAAATCGAAGAAGAGGGGAAATAACCAGTAGCTTTGATTCTTCCAGGTATTGATAGTTGCAAATGTTGCAATATTTTTTTTGGTTCATAATATCTTCTAGCATATCTAATATGAATTGCTTTCTACTTAGACATTCTAATGAATCCTTAGATGCGCCAAAAGCATTTTCAAGATCGCAACCAGCAACTGAGACTGAAGAAAGTGCAAAAGTATTATCATCTTGTGCACCGTTATCTATTTTGCTCATCCCATCTTTGAAGGAGGTGATTTCCTAATAGATTGGTGGCCTTTTTTTTTCTTTTTTTGTAGTGCAGGCAAGCAGCTTCTTTCCATGATAGTATAAAATTGCCACTTTGATCTGATGCATTTCTAACTTATTTAAGGCATAATGGCAATATAATTTTTTTTTTTTCAAAATTTGTGATAGTATTAAGAGAAATGCTGCACAATTCTCGATGAACGACAAAAAATTGAAAGGGGCTCTGATTTGGCTTCTAGGATTCAAAAATACATCCTCAGTGGAAAAACTTTGACAAAACCCATGTTTGTGTTAATTCTTGAAATGATAAAAATTCATGTCGCTGTTTGTCCATTTTAATTTTAATTATGCTGCGTGATACCTTAAACACAAATATAATCTCTTCTGAATGTATTATCTTATGGTCTTTATCAAAGTTGGCATGAGCTTTTTCCATTGGTGTATATGATCATAGGCTGTTGGGGATGACTCTGAGAGATTATCTGTCCATGCAATTGCTAATTCTCTCGTAAATATGGAAAACGGGAAGCCTGGATCTTGTGAAGTGCTTGTCAGCAAGCTGCTTCAGCGTTTAGCAAGGTTTATTTGTTTTTCTTTTTCATTCTTTCGGCAGCCTAATGATTATCATCGTATAAAGTGATTTTGCTTGTATTTGCAAAGATTGAAATGGGAATTTATTTTACAGTTCAAAGGAATCTTCATTGAAAGACCTGCAAGAGCTTGGGGGTAGCATCTTCGCTAGAGAAAAGACGTCAGCAATAGCCCCTGAAGAAACTAAAAATCCAAATGCAGATTCTACCGACAAGAAAAGGCAACAGAGCAAAGAACTGAACTCCAATTCCAATTTAAGCCCCCTTGCTCGGTTTTTGCTCTCAAGGTACGTTGATTTTTTCTTGTTCCTCTCTCTGTTTCGCTGCGTGCTTGTGTTCGGCTTATCAAGATTGATTGAAATCCCCCCTTCTTCACATAAGACATGTTTCCCGTTTTTGATTTTGTGTAGTAATGTAATGTAATGTAGGAGATAGATGTTTTTTTGCTTGAGAAATTGTGTTGTTATGCATGTAACAATGGTGGGTGTCAATGTTATGATGCAGATGGCAAGGGCAAGTATCAAGGGATCTCAACCCAGCTTAGGAGAGACAAAGAAGCTAATTATTGTGTTTTGACGCTCCTGATTATCATTTGTTTTTGCATTTAAATTGAATGTACATATCATTTAAAGAAAATTTGAATTGTTCGTGGTGTGAAAAAGAAAAACATTTTTGTTTGGGAAAAAGGACGTGTCTTTTTTGGTTCCTGAATGCGATGATCATACCAGGAACGTGCATCTTTTAATCGACAAGAGCGTAGGATCAGAATCAGATCATAGCTTTACACGAGTTTATGGACCAATTTGGATCAAGTTTCTCAAGTTTTGGGCTAAATTCCTGTCTAAAATGGTGAACTGAACTAGAAACCTTTTTGGGTCTACACAGATGTATACCAGTTGGAGCCAGTATGCATGTCCTATTTCATCAAATACTGGAAGTTCACATTTACCTCAAGTTAATTCAAAATATGATATAAACCAAGATTTCACTCAATTTCAACCACATTACCCAGAAGATTAAGCCATGCAAGTAGGCAATGATGTCTGTTGCTTCAAAGCATCAGACCGTATCCCATCTGCACGCCTTATTTTCTCCATACCCACAGTTTCCATTTCTTCCTGGTCGGTTTCACTTTGGTGCTTCATATCTAACTGCCTACTTAACTCTTCTGGCCGGACTCAGTTTCCGAAAGGCGGCATGCAAAATCACAACTAAAAGTAACACAAACGTTTTAATAACTCGAAAAAAAAAAAGAAAGAATTTGCAGGGAACCTCACCAGTGTAGCTGACGCCAAGCGCACAGAAAAGAGCCATTTGAACACTGCAACATATCATTATAATCGCACTAACTGCAAAAACAATTTATGAATTAGATTTAACACCTCTGTCGAACATAAAACAATATTGAGAATATACCAAAGCATTTGCATAGGATGAACTTGCATTCTCAACTAACAAAGTTGAAAAATCGAGATTAACAGTTCATCGACGATCGACTCTGAAAAACCCGTATACTATTTAAAGGCTGGTTTGCACAGTTTTTTTGGATCGAATTAATTGATGAATTTCATTAGAATGCAGGTGGTAATATCCATCCTCCTACAAATTCTTCGAAATAAAGATGATGGCTGATGACTCCAACCATAATGTTAGTTCATTTGCATGAATAACTCAACATTATAGGTCGCTTGAAAAAAGAATGGAGGCCTCCAGCTTATCCATAATCATTTGACCTGCAAACCCCAAATCCACATTCCAGATAATACTACACTTTCCTTTATAGCAACTTCTATTAATCACCAAAATGGATTCTACTCCCTTTCGGGATAGAACTTCTGCATTTTCCATAAGAAGCTTCGATGAAACAAAAGAGAAATCCTCCAATAATGTTGGGGCACTTACCACATTGAGCAACACGAATCAAGCATGGCCAAATTACGGGGTATCGGTCTAAACCCCACCTATTACTACAAAACTTGAAAGCATCCCATAGTGCGAAACACGATATGACTCCTAACAGGGCAAGAGGCATTTGATACCTGTAACAACAAAACTACGGAGTTTTATAAGTTAAAACAGAAAGACATAGAAATGGGTTGGGAAAATTATGCAACATTGCAGGATTCTTTTCCACAGTCCTCCATTCTCCACCTTCACCATTGGAAAAAATTGAGTTCCTAAGGAATTTTTCACATACCGTATACCGTCGGATGGGGGAAAATATGAGATTTTCTAGACAGATCACGAATACTACATTTTGAACCCACCTCTTCCTTGCATATTCAAGAGCTCATGAAGAGTAACATCAAATAATAATACCTATTATCATAATTTGAAGATCCAGTTATCGAAGAACAGCAGTCATTGCAGTTGAAAATTAATATGTTAGTCACTCAGGATTAACTCATAGTTAAAACTCTTCATTATTACTGAATAATTCATTCTGTGAGTATGCCTTGCCAAAAGAACATAAATTACTAAAAATGTTGGTCTTTTGAGAATAGTTCATCATTGAAATCCGCTTATAGCAATATTCAATATTCGAATTTAAGGCATGCAACCAAATAAATACGCAAAAAAACAGAAGAACGGATAGAGAATAAAGCACATACAAAGTGCAAGCGACGAAGAGAAGAAAGAGCGATGCATAGTTGCGGGCGTAGCGCTTGACATTCTCCTGCACTCTCAGACGAGCCTGCGCCGGCGAGGAAGGAAACGAGTAGGACCCACAAAAACCGATAAGCCCAGAAGTCCACGACGGAGTGTCGCCCGAGAAGTCGTCAGCAGCGAGCTTAGCAAAAGGGTTGAGAGTGAAAAGGGAAAGGAGAGTCCCGATGCGAGAAAACAGGGAGACAAATAAACCAGTGGCCAAGGCCGTAGAGGAGGAGGAAGAAGGCGAAAGGTTAGAAGAAGAGGAGGCGGCGTTAATGGAGGTAGAAGTTGATGTTCTTTGATCGACAATTTCGAGGTAGCCTGATTCGCGAAGCCATGAGTCGAAGGCGTGGTCTGGGACGCTGAGAGATAGAGGGTTGGATGAGAACACCATTCCCGACTGCAAATTTCTCACCTTTCTTGGAATTGTTGAAGCTCTTTTTTGGTCTCTAATTTGATCTGTTCCTCTTCCTCGCCTTCCTCCTCTGTTTTCCACTTTTCAATTTCCATAATTTTAGTCTTAATTACAGTACTAATTAACGAATATATCAATAATTAAAAACAAAATATAAAATTAAAAAATTAACCTAACATTATAACATTACTCATAAATAATAGAAAAATTAACAAAACAATCACTGAACTATAAATCAATGACAAGACCACTAAATATTTTTGCTAACAAATTAAACACTCAACTAAAAATAAATTACTCAACTATTGCCGTTAACAACAAACTTACTTTGAAAATGAAAGAGTAGAAAATTTCCACTCAAAAATGTCTTCTAACTCGTCGCACACTATATGAATTTCTTCGTTTGTTTCAAAATTAATCACATTATTAATTTCGTCTACATTCAGGGTTCTGCATTGTAAATTCGATGAATTTATGATTATCATACATTTCACCGTCAATTTAAGAGTTTCTGTATATCTATAGGTTTCTTTCAGTGCAGACATGATTATTCTGAAACCATTGGAGCTTAAATAATGTACAGAAACAATATCGTCAAATTACTTAGAAGAATTCACAGTTTGATTAGAAAGACATTATGTTGCAGCTTGCCTAGTGAAGACTAGGATGACCCATGTAAGGGTCCGACCCATATGAGTAGGGGTGCACAATCTCATATCGCTTGAGACTTGAGAGGTTGGAAAATGCATGGTTTATAAGTAGTATTATCCTCCTTATCTAGTACACCACGTTTTGGGCTAACTCCAAGAACAAAACCGTGCGGATTTCAACCCAAAGCGAACAATATTGTACTAGGAGGTCTGAGGGACGTTACAAATGGTATCAGAGCCAAATTTGTTAGCAAAAATTATTTAGTGATTGACTTATCATTGATTTTATAGTTCAGTGGTTGTTTTGTTAATTTTCATAAATAATAAAATAAAATATTAATTATATTATTTAATGAATATCATATTAAATACAGCCCTAAAATTAAGACATAAATCAACTATTATTCAAATACTGCGCACAAAATTCCGCAATCTCATCTTCACGAGGGAACTGGGAAGTGAAGTTTGCCTTTGCAGCCAACTGAACTTTGCAGCCAACTGAACACCGCGTAGCACAACGCCGTCGCCGATTGCCGAAGTGAAATTGTAGAAATGGTGAAAGTGGTTCAAAATCCAAACCCATTTTTTTCACTCACTTCGAAGTAAATCCCCGAAAGGGATCCTGAAGTTATTAATGGCGGTCAGTCATTTTGCCAAACACCTTGCCGGTGCTCTTTTTTCTTGCGCTTGCACTCAGATTCACCCTTTTCCTCTTCTACTTGCTCGCTCTTGTTCTTTCTCTTTCTTGACTCGCCAATCTCGAAAGCTATGGGGCCCCACTTCAGCTTTTATCCTAAAGAGTTTTCCTTCTTTTTCTTCTTCCGTTTCTTCTTCAACTGAGATCGAGTCTTCCTCTTCCAAGTACTTTACTGTTCGTATCTGGTGCCGAAAAGAAATTGTGGTGAGCTGCATTCTGGCCTTTTATCATCTGGGTTGGTGTTAACTTCTTTGTTTTAGCTTCCAGTTTGATCACAATTTTGAGCTTATCTATATCTCAATTCTTTCTCTTTATGGTTTATCAAATTAAGCCTGTTTACTCGTATGTTATTTTTTTTTAAACTATCAGGATACGCTTTCAGAAGCTCTTTTATGTTTTGGTGCAAGTTCTACCAGTGTGGATGAAGAGGATTCTTCTGACAGCTCTGACGAGGTAATCTTTTTGTCACATTTACAGAAGATTGTAATTCTCCTGTTAGTGCCATAAGAGTCAATGCCATCTATCAATTGTCAATAGAGCCGTGGAAATAAGCAGTGGCAAGACTTTGTAAAGTAGTCAATTACGTTTTTTACGTTTTCTGTTTCCATAAGTTCTGCATCATACGAGTTATAAACCATTCTTCTTTGGAGCTGATCGTAAAGAATCATGTGTTTGATAGAATTTTAGATGGCTTATTTACGTGTAATTCTGAACATTCGATTAGGTGTATGCTAGCATTTCACTAGACATCTAGTCTCCTTCTCTCTTCTCATCCACATTCTCTCATAGGCTGGTTCTTGAGAGAAGGAAGAGATTAAATGAGTTGGTTCAGGATTATCTTGCTGGTTTCTTCTCTCTGCAGATTTGCGTTGATACCATATTCTCGGATGGGCACGACATATCAATGAGCATTTCACAGGCTTCTGATTCGGTTGGTCTGAAAGTGATACCACATTATGAAATCAAAATTGGTAAAGAATGCGACTGGGTTAAGAAAACTCAGGTTTCTTTTGTTTCTCCCATCCTCTTTTTGGGCTGCCGTTTAGTTCTAGCCAAGTATATGACGGTTTTTTGTTGGTTGTATTCTCAGAGAGGAAGCTTTGTAGTTTTTTCTGATATAATCAAAAGCAGATCCAAACTTACTAGTAATATAACCTCCACAATTGGTCTCTAAATAATGAAACAAATGAATTAACCCAAGTTGCAATTGGTGGTTTTGACCTTACATCTGCATCATTGCATGAATACTGCAGAAAAACTATATTTTTGGTGAGAATTTGATTATTTTTTTGATGGATCAAACCAAGATATGATTGCTTACATTCAAGGTGCATGTAAAATTTGGTTATTTTTTCTCAAATTTTTGTTGAATTTTTTTGGTTCAACGCAGGAATCATTTAATCCAATTGAAATAACCAAAGGACTTTGGATAGTTCCACAATGGAGAACACCACCGGTATATCTTGGCGTTGGATTTAAGTTTATTTTTATTATTTTCATTGTGGAAGGGATGCGGATGAGTAGTAACAACACTAGTTGTAGTAGGATGTCAAAGCCACAAACATAGTTCTTAATCCTGGACTAGCATTTGGAACCGGAGAGCACCCGACGACAAAGTTGTGCATATTATTACTAAGCAGCCTCGTAAAAGGAGGGGAACGTGTCTTGGACTACGGCACCGGTTCTGGAGTTCTTTCAATTGTAGCTCTCAAGGTATGAATTCATCTTCATTGAATCAACTCTTGGTACTCTATGGATCAAAATGAAAAACTACATTTGCTTTTCTTTGCCACTTTCATCATCAACTTGCTAGCTTGATTACTATGGAAGAATCAAGCAAAATCTAGTAAAACCAGAAGCGACGGGGGATATAATGAACTGTTTTTGAATCAATCTAGAAGCCAAACATTTGTCATCCTCAGCTTTATATTATAATTATGAATGCAGTTTGGTGCTGCCTCATGTGTTGGAATTGACATAGATCCACTAGCCATTGAATCGGCTAAGCAGAATGCTGCTTTGAACAATATAGGACCGGAAAAGATGAAACTACGACTGATTTCTACCATGCTGGGAAGAGAAGATAAGGGAAAGGAAATTGAGAAGTATGATTTGGTTGTTGCCAATATTCTCTTGAATCCTCTCCTAGATTTGGCACATCATATTGTCTCCTTCGCCAAGCCTGGTGGAATTGTTGGTCTTTCTGGTGTTCTGTCTGAGCAGGTAATATTCTTTGCACGAGTGACTGATTTCACGAAATCTTAAAAAAACCAGTGATGATTCCCTTCAAATCATTACTTGATATTGTGACCAATTGACCATATTTTTTGGCTCATTACATTTTGAGGTAAACTCGATATGTTTGTGTTTGATGCAGGTTCCGAGTATCATAGAGCAATATTCTCAGTACTTGGAGGACATATCTGTAACGGAGATGGATGATTGGGGATGTGTAAGTGGCAAAAAGGGAATAAATCTTGGGTGAAGACTGATGAAATTACATCTTCTTGAGGACAATCATGAAAATACGCTTCTTTAACTAACAAATTCCATATTTGTATAAGTTATTCGGATGAGTTGGCCAAATCTTTTTCATTTCTAGAGGGTATTTTTCCCTGTTATGTTATGCACTTATCATAGTACAGGTATTTTAAGTGTCTTTTAAAGTATTTATTTAATTGTCTTCTAATATTATGTTTAAGTTTTTTTATTTAAAGGGAATAGAATATCATGAGGAAACATTTATAATTTGGAAAAGTAGTCAAGGAGAACAGTTAGTAAATTCTTCATCGTCTCCCTATTTTGTAATTTCATTACGTCATTTATGAAATTATACGAGAATCGTATCACATACTCAACTACTATTGAAAAAAACTGAGCTACAAAGTCATTCCATCACAGCAAGATGAGAATATAAACTCAATTCATGAACCTCTCCTAATCTATCCATCATAACAATGCCCATAAAAGTAAGAAAGTGCTTCAAAATTTAGACTGTAAACAACTAACCCCTTCCACAAGTATCAATTTCACTACTGAAATATCAAAATCAGTATCATTCATTAGTAGCAACAGCTCTGAATCACCGCTTCAGCGGCCTCCTACTCAGAGCAGGCGCCTTCTTGGGAATATAAACCTTGTAACTCACCTGAAAAACAAAAAAAAGTTCACAATTCTGCAACTGGCTTTGCACGTTTGCATTAAATACCCACTAATTGCAATCATTTACTTAAAATTGTGCAAAAGCTATATTAGTTTATATCCTCACCTCCACCATTTCACCACCCCGCATCACAGACATTGTCTTCTGCTCAAATTGTGAGCCTTCGATACTATCGTTTTGTGGTTTAGTCGAGTTATTATTCTCTCCGGACATTATTGATAGGGAAGAAGGTGGCTGTTCGTTACCATTTGGGTCATTGTTTTTTTCTTTACTTTTGATTATAACTTGATCAATGCCCTTCCCAACTGCTGAATAACTAGAATCCTGCTTAAATGCACCGCCACCATCACTTCTATCTGAAATATTCTGTGAAGAAGGAGCAGAATCACACTGTCCTTTCTGTAAATTGATTCCTTTTATTGCTTCTGTAGCTACAATGGATTTAGAATCCTCCTCCTTACATGGCTTTGAACAAACCATATTTGCATTATCCACTTTTAAAGCCTCCTGATCAATCACCTTATCACCATCTTCAGGAAATTTAACATTACATGACTCTACTTTGACCAAGGATGAATCGTTTGCATCACATTCACCCTCAACCTTCTGATTGGCACCAGTTTTCGTACTTTTCTCTATCCCACCTCTGAATCTTTTCAGATTTTCCAGAGCCTTCTGTCTTAAAATCAGCTCCATGTCCACATCATTTTTACTCATAGTATCCCCAGAGAACTCGGTCTTTCTTTCATCGACAGGACCTTCTGTCCCCTTGCTTTGAAATTTACTATCCTTTCCGGTGTCACCCAGTTCCAAGTTTCCAGAATTAAAGATAACTTCTACTTTTCTCCCAATATCTTGCATCGGTTCTTCCTCAAATGCAGAATCACCAAAGGTGATCTCTTCTACTCGCTCTTCATTATTATATTCTCTATTTTCATTTCCTTGAATGACAATTACTGATTTAAGTCTTTTCGAATTGTAATTGCACTCAACAATCTTTTCCTCATCGGCTGAATAGTGGCTTCTTTGACTGCATGAACTGTTTGGAGAACAACTCCTTGATCTATATCCTCTATGTTTATTCACACTTTTAGAATTCTCCAAATCTCTTTTCTTATTGTGTTTCTTTGCAGATCTTCCTCTATCACTATCAAACTCACTTTCAATTGTTCTACTGCTCTCACTTCGGCAAGTTGAGCAACTTCGAGACTCAGAACTGAAGGAACTGATGCTTAAATCTCGCCTGCGCTTCTTTTTGGAGTTGGTTTTCTTTTTCACCTCATCATAAGCATTTCTCTTTGACCTTTTTCTTCTCAGAAGAGAATAATCTTCACTGCTTGAAGACTGCCTTTTGGCCCTCTTCTTACCATCTTTTCGGGTAGAAGAACGGTGTTTTCTCCTTCTATAGTCATCTTCTGAGTCTGAAGATGAAAATGTGCTTGAGCTTCCATCAGATAAAGAAAGAGAATCATCTCGATTCTTAAGCTTCTTGGACTTAAGCTTCCTACTCTTACTCGTTTTTCTACTTTTCTTCATTGTTTGAGTAAAAGAAAAACACGTGAATTGGAATCAAATCAAAAGATCAAGAAATGAAGCAGACAGGTATCTAAAGCATAATTAGACTCGTTCTCAGAGAACAAATCTAAAAATTCTCAACTTGGTCACCGAGAACATATTGAATACTACAGAACAAATACAATTGCTGAAAAATTTTCATCCTGTTTCTGTCATTGTCTTCAATGACTTCTATTGAATCCGACCATTATTATATTATCCATCAAATTAAACATTTTCAATAACGATCAGCCTATCACAAAGCAATAATTCTTAATATATTATGTACCATTTCACATTTATCAAGTTCCTCGGAAACCAAATAATTGCAACAGAAAATTTCAAAAGGCAACATAAAAGGTAAAGAAATCCAAAACTCAGAGAGAGAGTTAACGAGAGAGAATACCTTAGAAGATATCTTGGAGCGTTTCTTTCTACGAGAAGAAGAAGACTTTCCCATCTAAAAGTCCAGCAGCAACCACCAAAAAAGAAAGACAGAAAAAACAAAAAGAAAATAGATAAAGCGGTAATAAAAACAAGAAGAACGATAATCAAAAGCAGAAACACAATATCGACGCCAATTTCTAGAAGAAATTAAGATGTGGAGAAGATCATCTCAGCTCCAATTTTTTTTTTTTCGAGAAGAGAAGCAGGCTGAAGCAGACGTTTCCGGGTTTCTCTTCGGGAGAAAGAAGAGATCGAGGGAGACGATTATGGGGGTGGGGTTTCCCCTTCACCTAACCAACAAGTGATCTTACCCAGTTAATCATTTCCACGCCACCGCAGGAAATCCTTAAAAATAAACCTGCGCTAGATTAAAGAAAAATAACCATTATTCCCCCAATTTACTGAAATATAACCCTTTCGAAGGCTTAAATAGTCATTTTCCATCTTTAAAGTAAATTTATGAATTAAATTTTGAGTAATTTTTTCTTTTTACTGGGAAAATATTTTTTGGAATACTTTATTCTAAAATTAAAAACTAAATTAAATTGATATCAATGATAATCTCACTAATTAGAAAGTCATTTTTCATTCAATTCATCAAATATCTATCTAATTATATTACTCTAATTTTCACTAAAATACTTTATTGTAAAATTCAAAAGCAAGTTAAATAATTTTGGTGGTAACTTTGCTTATTCCACTAATTGAAAAATCATTTTCCATTAAATTCAAAAAGAGGTCATTCATTTTAGACATCATCAAACTAATAACATTACATTTTGACATCACTTATGTATAAGATAGAGTAATTATTATGTAATATTAGAAGTCATTTAGAAGGAACAATTTATAAACCTTGTTTTTTTTGAACAAAATACCCCTCGAATTTTTTACTATAAAAAGTGCATAGACTTTTTTATGATTCTAATTTTAGTTATAATGAATCTCGCATATTTTACTTTTACTTTCTAGATGTTGTGATTTCTTTTTGGTGCCAATTCTTCTAAATTTAACCAGAAAATAAAATGCATAATTTTCTGTTGGGTCTCGACCAGAGGGATTAAATAATAACAAAGATATATATTTGCCATATTTTGTTCAATAAAGTATCAGTGAGAACATAGATATTGTCTTAAAAATGGAAATTTGAAAATAAATATATATAACCAGAACGTGTCTCCATACTTTGCTGATCATTTCTAATGCATCTGACTTCTGATAATCTAAAATTTCACACCACCAAGTGGTCAATAACTTGGATCAAAGCCCCTACATTTATCATGAAATCGACAGGCTATAACAACCATTCAAACAGTCGCAAAATGCCAAATTCTCAAATATATTCAGTACTAGATATGGTTATGTGTACATATCTCCATGAAAATTGAAGTTAATACCTCAACCCTATTCGGCATCGCTCATGCTGGGGCATATATCGATGTAGAAATCCCTGGGAAAATCTAGCTCATCCACGATCCTTCCTCTGATTAAGGAGTAAATATATTCATGCTTTGAAGAGACGAAAGATATAGACTTGTGAAGAATATCAGGAGGTGTCGATCAGTACCTTTCGAGGACGAACTTGCCCTCCTTGTACTTCTGGCCCTTCTCGTGTGCACCCTCCTGGATTCAAAAAAGAATGCATACCAAAATGAGAAATAGTAAGCCCCTTAACTGGGTTTTTCCACACACACACAGAATGAACCTTGCACCTTTGATTGGCACAAGAAAGTGATGTAAATTAACCATGTTTCGAGACAGAATGGGAGGAAGAGATGAGCGGAGAGAGTAGAGAGAATATATAAACTTGCAGGCTTGATTGTATATATAAAAAAAAGGTCATAGAGAGAGAGAGAGAGAGTACATATTTCCAACCAACAATTTGGCCACAAGAGCAGCAAAAGATGTCTATGACCGTGTGCACTCCCGAGAGCATCATTCTCTCCTCGACAGCTCCGAATGAGATATTGACACTGTACAAAAACTCCAGATGAGACATAAACAAGCAAATGACTCTCTCTCCCTTTTCACAAACTGATGAGGAAACATATCAAAATGAGACATAAACAATCCCTCTCTCCAAATTACAGCTTTCTCACACTATTTACTTCAAATATAAAAATCTTTTCTCTCGCCGCATCTTTGCCATTTTAATCCATTTGACATTGATGTTCTTGCGTGCAGAAAATATTATATATCAAACTTATAATAGACGGTCTAATGCATCTTCATGCTCTCCACCGAGACCATCCCCGTGATTCACAATGTCGATTCAATTGCAAAATATTGCTGATAGCACCATTCATTGCTGCATTTTTCGTTTGTTTCTTCTTCCTTTCTGAACCCATCTTCAAAGATTTTTTTCCCATTCTTTCAGTGTTTCACCTTGTCCATGTCGAAACCACCACCTCAAATACTCTAAAATCAAATGAAGGAGGTCAATTCAAATCAAATGGTTGAGGATTTGCGGAACATCAGGGATACATTCAGACTAAATGAGAAAAGACCACCGCTTCGGAACAGAACCTAACAATAGTGACAATGTAACATACTAGGGTTTAAATTTTTGAATTTCAAAACCAGAATCTATGCTAGCAGATTAAGTTTTCAAATTTTGAATCAAACTCGGTTTTTTATCCCCAAATCAAAAATCAATTCCAACATACTTCAACCATAATTTGTGTTTTGCCCTGAAAATCACTCTGAATGAGAGAGAAAATCATAACTTCATCTGCTGCAACAGTTCTCTCAAAATCCGAAACAGGCTCAGATTTTTGGAGGGTTTCAGTTGAAAACCTCCTCTGTAAATAGAGAATTGAGGCGAAGAAGAAAACTCACCTTTTAACTCAATCTCTCTATTGCTCTATTTCTACCTTCTCGGCGAAGAAGAAATTTCCTCCATCAGTCGAGTCAGTGCGGCAAAACCCTCCCTCTGGCGACGAGTCTCCAGCAACGACAACCAGAGTCGGAACTCTCTCTCTCTCGAAACTCTCGGGCACTCGCGAAGAAGGAGAAGAACTAGGGAGGAATTGTTTTTTTTTTTTAAGTTAGATTGAACTGAATCTACCCAGATCGAACCTGCCCAGACCGGTCCAAATTCAACCCGAAATTCTCCCAAATTTTTCTAAATCAATCCGATTTCAACTCCGCTCTGTTTAAGAATTTTATCGGTAAAAAATTTCTGCCCAACTCTTTTCAAAGATTATTATTTTTAGAAGGAATTTAACCACAATTAATCCTTTAAGCTGACTAGATTATTTAAATGCTAAGGAAACCCTAGAATTCTATTTTCTCAAAATCCAGGTAAGTAAAGATATAAGTTTTTCAACGTTTTGGCCATTAGCCCTACATCACAAAACAAATCTTTATTTAATTTATTTTGCAACTATATTGTATTCTTTTGATCTTGAAATTTTAAATGTACAATCATGAATTGATACTGACATACGATTAAAGAAATATAAAAATTGATAGGTCATCTTATATACGAGTATGAATGCATAAATCTGATATAATTGACAAAAAAACATGATGAGATGACTAATGAAAGTCTGAACGCATGAAAATTTTGAGATGACTAATCAAAGCTTTGAACGCATGAAAAATTTTGAGATTGCTAATAAAATCTTGAACGCATAGAAAATTTGAGATGGATAATGAAAAACTGAACGCATGGAAATGCTACTTTAAGTATGAAAATTTAGTAATGCATGAAATTAATTTAATTATATACGTATTTTTACTTACTGAATTTATCTCATCTTTAGTTTTGTAATATAGGTGAATTTTTAACAAATTATGATTTTGGGCTGATCGAGGATATTCCAAAGGTAGACGAGCATATAGATGAAGATATCGTTAGGTCAGAAGAATGATTTAAATATCATTTTTAATAAATAAATCTTGATGGGAATTTTATTTGAAGGATATTATTGGAATTTTATTTAGTACTTTCATTAATAAAAGGGTAAATGACAAATCAACCATCGTGGCTTGAGGTCAATGACAAGTCAACCACTATGGTATTTTTTTTAACAAGTTAACCACTCACGTATGTTAAAATGACAAATCCAACATCACGTAGACGTTTAACGTTAAAATGCCAACGTCCGAACGCCAGAACGACGAGCTCCGGCGTTTTGAAGAATTCAGAACTCCCAACGCGGGGTATTCTGAAATTTCTGAAGAATTCAGAACGATTTCGCGGGGTCTCATCTTCGCAGTCTGTCCATTTCTGTTTTCAGACACAGCGAATTTCACGGTCTCTTATGACTAGAGACCGCGAGAAATCGCAGTCCCTGGGACAAGGGACCGCGAAATTCGCGGTCCCTAGTTTCTCCAGGACCGCGAATTTCGCGGTTCCTTGCTCCAGGGACTGCGATTTCTCGCGGTCTCTAGCCATAAGAGACCGCGAAATTTGCTGTGTCTAAAAACAGAAATGGACAGATCGCGAAGATGAGACGTCGCGAAATCATTCTGAATTCTTCAGAAATTCAGAACGCCCCGCGTTGGGCGTTCTGAATTCTTCAAAACGCCAGAGCGCGTCGTTCCGGTGTTCGGACGTTGGCATTTTAACGTTAAACGTCTATGTGATGTTGGATTTGTTATTTTAACATACGTGAGTGGTTAACTTGTTAAAAAAAATACCATAGTAATTGACTTGTCGTTGACCTCAAACCACGATGGTTGATTTGTCATTTACCCTTAATAAAAGTATTGAAACATGTTTTGGTATTTAATATTATATTTGTAGAAATTTTCAACTTTATTTCAGTATTCCAATAGAGATAATTTATTTAACGTTTGATTAAAGATAAATTAAATTAAATAGATAATCCCTAATAAATGTTAGATTTTTTTCCCCTCAATTAAAGATTTTGATAATTTCAAGAACTTTCAAATTTTAATTAGAGTTTTAAATAAACTAATTTAAACTTAATTTTTCAATCAATTTGGAAAAATTTAAGGTTCTGAAATTTAGGGAAAATCAAATTTTGGGGTGTTACAGACAATTAGCGTACTCGTATGTTTCTGACAAATGCAAAGGAAATTTGGGACTCTATTTGCTGATTCTTTCAAATGCTCGAGATGCAGCTCAAGTAAATGAGATTAAGATTAAAAAAATATTGGCCAATTGGGTTAAGACAATGGTGACTGGTATTTGAAATCCACAGGACACAGCCATTTTGAAGAATTTTATTGACAAGTACTGGGTACATGACTTCTTGCCTGGACTTAATCCTGAATTTATCACTTGAGGATTCATATACTTAGCAATGATAAATGAAGGAGATTATTTCTATAATTCAGGCACAAAAAAGTTGAAGGAGAATTACTGGAAGTTAAATGGTAAGCCACCCAGCCCAAGTGGGGAATGGGTAAATTGACAAGGACAACAAAGCAAACCAATAAAAGAAAAGTGAAGGAGAAACGAGGATTCAATAGTGAGGAGATTGAAAAGCATGTTAGGATTCATTTGCTATAACGTCTTCCAGTCCTTCCAATACAATATTATCCGCTTTGGGACAAAGCCCGCACGGTTTTATTATTGGGATTAGCCCAAAACGCGTTGTTCTAAGTAAGGAAGAAAGCCTTACTTATGAACCATGCATTTTTCACTCTTCCAAGCGATACGAGATTATGCGCCTCCATTGATATAGATTGGACTCTCACATGAACCATCCTGTCCTTCACAAGGCGAGCTGCTACAATTTCTCCTTGTTGTGGACCCGTCGTCCTCATCGGCCATACTTCCAATTGGACTTTGGCTTTAATACCATTTGTAACGTCTCCTAGTCCTCTTAGTACAATATTGTCCACTTTGGGTCAAAGTCCGCACAGTTTTGTTTTTGAGGTTAGTCCAAAATGTGTTGTATTAGATAAAGAGCAAAACTTTACTTATGAACCATGTATTTTCTATTCTCTCAAGCAATGTATGATTGTGCACTCCCACTAATATAAATTAAACCCTCACATGGATTATCCTGACCTTCATAGGGCGCGCTGCCACATATGCACCTTCAAACAATGTTTGATATGGGAATTTCAAACAAAAAGAAATAAACTTGGAAGATTAATGTATTTCCTTGGAATTGAAGTTTCCAACTTGAGACAAGAAATTGTTGTCCCACAACAAAAGTATGTGACAGATATCTATGAAGCTGTATTGTGACAATAAATCAGCTATTAACATTGCTTAGAATCTCGTACAACATGACCCTCAAGACATATAGAAATTGATAGATTCTTCACCAAACAAAAGCTTGAAAAGGGCCTAGTCTACATGCCTCAACACACCTTCAGGTAGTTAATTGGCAGGTGTTTTAAACAAGGGATTTAAAAATGAATTTTTTTCATAGAAGACATTTATTTTCCAGCTCGAATTGAACACAAGTTCAAGTCCTAACTTTCATTTTTCCAGAAGGTATACTAAAAAGATATAGTTATGGTATAAACATAAGATATACTCTTAAAGTTCTGGACTTGAATTGCATAGTGTCATGGTAGTCAAGTAATCAGGAAGTAAATCACAAGATAAATAATTCAAATCAACAGTTAGGAAGTTTTTTTCTCTCACTGTCGGTTTCAACCTCAAATTCAACTGGTTTTATCATCAGATTGAACAACCTGAAAGTAACAGCTAACAAATAAATGTGTCCAATATTCGAAGAAATGGTGCATACATAAAATTGATAAGACCGATCAAATCACGACTAAACAGAAGATCGTATAGCCAGGATTATATAAGCAAAGATGGAAAGATTAGGAGCTTACACATTGTTGAACAGGTATGCTTTCCCCCGGCGACAATGAAAAGCCTGATCAAATTAAAGCCATGAAGTTAGACGATTAATCAACTCTTCCGCGAAACATATATGGAGATGAAATGAAGTACAAAAGTTCAAGTGAAGCATTCACTCTTTCAGAACTTATTACAAGCAGTTGGCGTGCACAAAATTTGCAACTCCATACAATAAAAGTCATAATCAATCAAAATAAGCAGAATCCTCTTCAGAGATCAGAAGGTAATAAAAAAAAAATAGAAAACCCATCCAAGAGAGAGAGAAAGTACCCTAGAGACAAGGTCTTCGGCAAGGGCCAAATGGGTTTTGCAGAATTTACATCTGTATGTTCTCCCTTCCACCTCCACCACAAATATCCTCCCCATCTTTCTCTTCCTTCTTTCCTCTCTGTTCTCCCAGCTACCAACTTATTTTAAAGGGGAAAGAGCCGAAGAGAGCCAAAATTGAGCTGACGCATCCTCTGACACTTAAAAGAAGAAAATGGTAGTCACTTCCAATTGCGGCAACGGCGACCAAAAAGTTTGCTTCGAACGATGAAGTAGATAGATAAAGAGTATGGCCTGCACCCCTGCCACCTGATGAGATCACATTGAATAGTTTGACGGTGACCTCCATTTCCTCCAATCTGCACAGAGATCTGACGCATGTATCTCGAAACTTTCTAAAATAAGCTGGATCCATTCTTTTTGGATTTTACCTAAATAAGCTCAGTTATATTGGAAGGGAAATTAGTTAATGAAAAGTAACAACTAAAGTGACCACAAAATATTTTAGTTAACAATTTAATTACTTAACTAGACAGAGTAAATATAATTCTCATGCTTACTGTTAAATATTTAAACTTTTATTACTAAATATAAATGTTTTAATACTATATTATGTGGCATAACGTTATATTTTTTGCCGTGGAATATCAGTAGGAATTAAAAATTATACTTGTTTAATGTTCCCTCGCACAGAACGTCATACTTTTCACCGCAGAATAACAACTTTTTGCCACAAAACGTCATGCGTCCTTCTGCCTTCTGTTGCCCTAGTACATATAATTGACATTCCGCACTCCGGTAAGTTTACTGATTTCCTTAGTGAACCTCGAATTCCTCGGCAAACCTTCGTACTTTCAGAGAAAATTTCTTCACTGTATCATCCATTCCAAGTGATTCTAGGACAACGAAATTGACTCTGAAGCGTAAGGGTGCTCCGTCGCAGTCTCAACCTCAACCTCAACCTTAGGCAGAAATGGACTCGGCCCTTGAACGCAGACGGTTTGCAACTAATTTCATTTGCGATCAGTTTCAACGCAATGTACCAATTGCGGTTGAAGTTGAAGCACCTGCCACGGTTGAAGTTGAAGCACCAGCCATAGTGGAAATTGAAGCACCCGCCGCAGTGGAAGTTGAAACAACTGCCGCGGTTGAAGTTGAAGCACCAGCTATGATTGAAGTTGAAGCACCAGCGAGGTTGAAGCACAACCTTAACCTGAACCTCACCCTCAACAATGACCAACATCTCAATTGGTCTGTTTCCAAATTTTTACAGACAGGTTCCACTCCCAGCTCTTTAGGACTGCCGCAGTGAATAATCTGTATAAAGTTGATGTTAAATATCGTTCAATTATTGTATCTAGAATAATAGACTTTGAGTCTTTAGCTGAATTGGAAATTAAAGAATTGGTTGAGGGGGCTGGCTCAGTCGGATTGTGCAGATTGGGTGGAAGTTTCTAAACAGATTGTCAAACTGTTTTATGTCAATTTAGAACTGTCCATCCAACTATTAGAGGTCCGGACTTACATGTTTGGATGGGACTTAAAGCCGACTGTAATACCTGGGATATTTAGCTACATGTAAATCTTGGATTAAATAAAAAGTAATAGTTTGGTTATTATGAAAATGTCACACTTTATCATTATTAGGAAGATAAGAATTTAATATAGGTTGTGACCGAATAATTTATGGGATAAATTGGTGGTTAGGTATGGCAGTTGACATTGATCGACCAGTAAATTACTGAGAGGAATTCGCGGTTGATCAATAGAAGCTGGCGGTTGATCATGGACACTAACCGATTGTTTAGTACACCCAACATTAGTCTGGAAATGTGTAACCGATGTTTGACTGTGCAAAGGGTCACTGGAATTTATACAGTTGCGTCTCCTCGTCACCTTCAAAGTGTTATAAAGTGTATTTAGGGGGCTTGGGGTTGAAAACCAGAAGGTTATTCTTCTGTGTTCTCTCTGTGTTCTTTCGGGTGTGTTTTGGTTCTGTGCTTCAATGAGACGTTTCGACAGTGAGGAAGAGCTACTGCTAAGAAAGGAGAAGAGAAGGATTAAGTGAGGTAAGAGATTATGCATGTTCTTTGTTCGTAAGGACCTACATCACTAGAGTAGGGTTTTGTTTGCTGTATGAGCCTTTGTTATTCTCTGCAAGTTATTGTTTCTGTGATGGTTTTGTTGTTCTTATGCTCTCTGTTTGATTAGGTTTCATATGCTAGATGATAAAAGATAATCTGTTGGTAATTAATTGTGAAGAGGAAATAAGTTTATATGATTGATAACCTATTTTTCTATGATTTTCCTTCCCTGTTAATAGGATTGCCCGTGAGGAAATGAGTTCTACATGTTTGTTAGATTTCTTGATTTATTCTTTGGGTTTTATGCCTCTGTTGATTTACTTCCTTGCATACAAGTTGTCTTTCTTCGGTGTGAACCTCATAGTGAATCTGTCTTCCTTGATAAACAAATCTGTTAATGATATATTCATGAAGAAATGGGTGTTGGGTGATTCTTTTAGAAAGTATGTCCCTGTGACAATTAGAACCTAGTGAAAATGTTCTAATTGGAATATACTCTCTGTGTGCTCTCTATTAAAATTTTAGATAGATGGAACCTTTTAGTATGACTGCTAGAATATTTATAGATGAAATTCACAGTGTAATTCCTTTCGATAGTAGCATTTTGTGTTCTTAATGCATGGTAGGAGTTTGTTGTATAATCATTGATGTTAATTGTAAGTATTTCATCAATAGACAAATTGTGAATAATATGTTAACATGTTCTGGAAACAACAATTGTGAATAGTATGTCAATAAATGGTGGACAATATGTTGATAATAACATGTGAAAGACCAAAGAATTAAAAGTGTGTTGTATTATTGCTAGAGTAAATGATATTATTGTTAGTGGAAGCATGCTTAGTGTTAGATTACAGTTGATGCATAATTCATGCTCATTGTTTGTTATTTGATTACATTATTGCTTGTGATATACGAATTGCTGTGTGACATTCATATAGGCATGTCAGTAGGGTTGCACATTATGCATAGCACAGAATAATAATGAACTTAATTGGCATTTTCTACATGAGTTCAGAGACTGAAAATGTTGCTCTCATGTAGAAAACAACCTGTTTCTGTGAGTTCAGAGATTGAAGAGATTGCTCTCGCTCAACGGGTGAGTGTGTTCGGAGATTGAAGAGGTTGCTCTCACCCAATTGTAAATAAACGTAAACGTAAATGGATTCATTTTTACGTAAGTTGAGAGACTGAAGAGGTTGCTCTCACGTGGAAACGAATCCATACGGTGAGTTTGGAGACAGAAGAGGTTGCTCTCACCTAGCGTATAAATCTAAAAGACATATGCATATAGAGTTGCCATAGGCATTGCATCTACATTTCATTTATATCTCTTACTAGGCAATAGGCTCATTATTTCTCCTGTGATGTAGGTATTGATTGTGATCCAAGTGAAGTGAACGTAGAAGAAGTGTGATGCGATGCAAGTTTGTGTTACCATGCGTAGATCAACCTCAGGGGTTATGGCTCGAAAGAATAAAAGTTGTTTAAATTGTTTAAAGACTCTACGTTATGGTTTTTAAATATTCTAAATTATGTTGTTTTTGGAAAAACAGTTTAAATGTTTTAATTATTTCGCATAAAGTTATTAAATGTTTTCTTCTAAGTAATTTTAAAATGACCAAATTTTATATTAATGTGCAGTGGATATATGAAAATGTATAAACAGAAATGTGATGTTACATTGACTCCCAATGATATTAATCTGCTCATTGGATGTTTCATTGAGGAACCAAGGGAGGAATATTACCACATGTTTTGGGAGCTAGATTTCATCTAACGAAGAGAAGGTCTAACAGTGCTTAGACTATTGCACCGTGATCTCGAGATCACAACGTTCAAGAAGCCAAAGTCTAATGACTTGAATGCCAAAGCCCGAGTGATCCACACCATCTTGATGCACATTATTCTACCTTAGGATGGACATCGAGGCCATGTTAGCTGCATGGATCTCTATATGATGGAAAATATGTTCAACCAAAAGAAATTGAATATCGGCATGTGATTTTAAGTCACATGTACGAGGTCCTCAATAACTCGGCCAAGAGTATGCCATTTAATTAGCTCATTCAAAGGATTGTTGAGTATAGCGGAATATCGGTCTTGGATGAGGAGCCGAGAATCAAAGAGAAGGTCACCAACATCTACAACAAATTAAAAGTGGACCGCATGGAGATCTTCAAAGTCGGAGGGGAATGAGTATGCAAGACTCCATACAAGCCCACCTTAAACACTTGAACAAAAGTTTCTCAGCCTCTAGCTGCCTCAGTTTGTACGACCTCCACCCCCCTCAGTTGTACAACCTCTAGTCTCCTAGGAGGAACAACCTCCACCAACGCCTTTGCAACGCATAGAGGATGATACTCTATAGCCGATGACTTTGCCCCTCCTCAGTCATCTCACTTTACGTCGATGCCTAAGAAGATTGCCGGCTAGATGTGAAGAATGGAGGAGCAAGCGGAGGAGCGGCATCAAATGGTGTTGGATTGAGTTTGAATGATGGAGGATTGACTTCTAAGAATGGAGGATCACCATCAAATGGGGCTGCACAAAATGAAAATAATGGAGGAGCGCCATCAAATGGGGCTACACCAAATGCAAAGAAAGGAGGACTAAGCAGAGGAGCGCCATCGTGATTTGTTAACCAAATTGCAAAGAATGGGACAACGAGCAACCCCTCAATCATCCTCTCCAACAGCTTCCCGAGAAGCCCCTCCAACAACCTCTCTAGCATCCTCTTCAGCAACTGAACGCGCAGACTGCTAGTAAGTTATTTAGTTTATATGCAAAGTTCATTATTTACTTTATTTGTATGCGACGTAATAAGGTGTCTCAAATTTGCAGTACCATTGCCCTCAAACGCTACCCTTTTCCTCCTATTGTGCTTACCAAGGTGCATAAGATAGTTGCTCTCATTCTTCTATCGACAGGTCCAATGCAGCCTCCACCACTAAAACTGTAACACCCCGAATCTTTATCAGAATTTAATAAGTATAATTAGATTATAATTTGGGGATTTAATTGATAGAAATCAATTTAGGAAAAAGAATTAAAAAATTTAAATTGAACCACTAATAATAATCTTTAAACAATATTTGGAATAAGTTAGGAGTTAGAAATTGGGTCGGTTAATATTTGATACGAATATTTAACACATAAATATATTTTAATATTAATTAATTAGGATTAAAATGAGAAAATTAAAAGAGAAATTAAGTAAAGAAGGGGGGAAAGAGCTGAACTGGTTCAGCCAAACCAGTTCGATTCAACCAAACCAGTCCAAGAAATAATTTAAAAGAAGAAGAAAATCAGGTTAAGGGAAATATTTGGTTTTTTGCTGAAGAAATAGAGATGAGAGACGCGATGAGAGAAAGTGTCACACCCCCTTTCTCACAAGGCGTAAACGGGCGCAGCGCCCGAAAGGAGGTTTCTGGGAAGCCTCGCAATAGGCAAACAGCCCGCGCGCGGGGCTCACACCAGGCAGAAACAGGCATCGACAGTGAGCGCGCCGCACGCACTGCAGAGAAGACGTCGGTAGGCATTCGGACAGGGTCGCGAGAAATGCGGGACACGTCAGCAATTCGGACAAGGCTCCGAGAAACACGGGCCACGGTGGCACGGACAGGGGCGGCGCACATTCCAGGAAGTGTGGAGCTGTCTGAAAGCCTCTCTTGGTTGGGCCGCAGCAGCCTACTGGGCCCAGTGGGCGTAGTGCATCTGGGCCAGGACACTGCGCGCCAACTGGGCCCAGCCAGCGCCCCAACTGATCCCCAGTGCGCCAACTGTGGGGCAACACACACCAGATTGGAGCTACGGGTTAGGAATCCTAGTTTAAGTCGAATTGGGTCTCCTTTATGCCTATAAATAAGACCCTTGAGGCACCAACCAAGGCATTGGTAATCGTTGAGCGATTAGTCATCCTTGAGAGAGTTGTGGTGTTCCGAGTGGCGAGAATTGTTCCTAGTTTCTTTGGTTTGGAATCGAAAGAAAGGGTTGGGGGCCAGGCTCCCGTAAAGAGTTTGTGTTCAACGAGAGGAGGCGACAACCGAGAGTATTCGGAGAGAGGCTGGTCGTAGTGGGACTACGGCGCCGCACACCTATTCGCCCTATTCCGCACGGTGAAAAATTAGGGGTGTGACAGTTGGTATCAGAGCAAGAGTTCGAGCAAGAGTTCGAGCAAAGGTTTGAGTAAAGGTTGCTCCTTTTTCTCTTCTACTCCCAAGATCCACTACTCAATAGGTTTTTTGATCAATTCACGAGGAGAATGGCGATGGTCGAGGTGCTTGCAAGGCTTTCTCGATTAGAGAAGTTCACGGGGGTTCGTGAAGCAAGCGATGAGGAGTCCTTACGACTCCAAATTATCTCCCTAAAGATGGAAATCGACATCCTCAAAGCTTCGGTAAGCGAAGATCTAGCGGCGGCGAAACAACTCACACGAGAGGAGCTCGCACGGGTCGATAGGGAGGTAGCACAGGTAAGCGCAACGGTAGCGGCAGCAGGTGGCACGACAAAGAAGCTTGGCGCAATGGCTACGCAATTTAAAATTATGGAACCGAAGCCCTACAATGGCAATCGGAACGCAAAGGAGTTGGAGAATTTTCTATTCGACATAGAACAATATTTCCAAGCGGCCGGGATCGAGGAAAGCAACAAAGTTATGATTTTTAGCATGTATCTTGCTGGGGATGCAAAGCTATGGTGGAGAGAACGTCTTGACAAGGAGCCGAATATCATTAGTTGCGAAGTTCTCAAACGAGAACTAAAAGAGCGATTTTTACCCCTCAACGCCGAGTGGACAGCAAAGGAAGCACTAAGGAAGTTGCGACAGACAGGGTCGGTTCGTGACTATGTTCGAGAATACAGTTCCTTATTGCTGGATATCCGGGACATGCATGAAAGTGATAAGTTATTCAACTTTATGGCTGGACTTCAACCATGGGCGCAAACAGAGCTGCGACGGCATGGCGTGAAGGATGTGTCATCGGCAATTGCGATTGCCGAGGGTTTGGTGGACTTCAGGGCCGCCCCTACTTCAGAGAAGAAAAAGGGAAGGGACGACAAGCGAGGTAAACAAGGTGGGCATGACAAAGGTAAAAGGACAGAGGGATCTAAAGGCAAGGGATCTAATCAACCCCAACGCAAGAAGCACCAGGGTTGCTTTTTATGCAGTGGGCCACATTATGCTCGGGATTGTCCTACTAAGGCGGCAACATCTACCTTAAGGGTCCAGGAAGAGAACTCCGAAGGAGAGGAGAAAGCTCGGATGAACCCCATTCAACTGGTGAATGCCCTAACAAGCAGTCAAAAAGTGACGACAAGCGGACAAGCAACAACGGCGTCTGGCCAAACACCGCCAATGCAAAAGGGCCTAATGTTCGTCGAGGTGCAGGTCAATGGAAAGAAGGTGCGTGCGATGTTGGACACCGGGGCGACCAACAACTTTATCTCGCAGCGGAAGGCGGGAGAGCTCGGCTTGGAGGTGACCAAGAGCACGAGCTTGATTAAAGCAGTCAATTTAGATGCCTAGCCCATCAAGGGGACGGCGACACCCCTGCTGAGAGTAGGCGAGTGGCAGCAATCATGCCCTATGATGATTGTGCCATTGGACGACTTTGATCTTATATTGGGCTTGGAGTTTTTCAGGCTAGCAAAGGCAACGATACTGCCACATCTTGGAATGATTCTTATCCCAGACGAGACAACACCCTGCATGGTCAAGAGTGAGAACCGAGGCAAAAGCGTGATGCAATCATCCCTACAGTTGAAGACGGGAGTTCGGAAGGGGGAGACAACCTTCTTGGCGACACTACGCGAGGTCAAGCAGAACCAACTGGGGGAGATATCATCAGAGGTACGCGCAGTGTTGGACAGATATCGGGACGTGATGCCAGCGGAGCTGCCGAAAGTGTTGCCACCAAGGCACGCTATCGATCATCACATCGAGTTGGAGCCAGGCGCGGTGCCGCCTGCACAGGCTCCCTATCGCATGGCGCCATCAGAGTTGGCGGAGTTGCGATGACAGCTGGACGAGTTGTTGGAAGCTGGTTACATCCAACCATCCAAAGTTCCTTAGGGGGCACCGGTGCTTTTTCAGAGGAAGAAAGATGGCGCACTGCGCATGTACATTGACTACCGGGCATTAAACAAAATCACCATCAAGAACAAGTATCCTATTCCAAATGCAAGTGATCTATTTGACAGATTGGCAAAGGCGTCATACTTCACCAAGTTAGACTTGAGATCGGGGTATTGGCAGGTGAGGATAGCCGAGGGTGACGAGGCCAAGACGGCAATGGTGTCGAGATACGGATCGTACGAGTTTTTGGTTATGCCGTTTGGGCTAACCAACGCACCGGCTACTTTTTGTAATCTTATGAACGACGTGCTCTACGAGTTCTTGGATAGCTTCGTGGTGGTCTATCTGGACTATATTGTCATCTACAGCGAGTCCTTGGAAGAGCATCTACATTACTTGGAGACAGTTCTGAAGAAGCTCAGGGAGCATTCTTTATTTGAGAAGCGGGAAAAGTGCGAGTTTGGGGCAACAGAAATCAACTTCTTAGGCCACTACATCCGAAAGGGAGAGATTCGCATGGATGGTGCTAAGGTACGGGCGATCGACGGATGGATCGTGCCAACAAAGGTAACCGAGCTAAGGTCTTTCCTTGGCTTAGCCAACTATTATTGGAGGTTTATTGTAGACTACTCGAGACTGGTGAATCCCTTGACCAATTTGTTGAGGAAAGATAAACCATGGGCATGGACGGACGAATGTCAAGAGGCATTCGAGCAGGTGAAGAGGGCGGTGACAACGGAGCCAGTGTTGAGGCTTCCAGATTTTACTTTGCCATTCGAGGTGCATACAGATGCGTCAGAGCGTTCAGTGGGCGGAGTCCTGGTTCAAGATGGACATCCGGTTGCTTATGAGAGCCGAAAACTAAAGGGAGCTGAGGAGCGCTATTCAGCACATGAGAAAGAGATGGTGGCGGTTATACATTGCTTGGTAACTTGGAGACACTATCTATTGGGCACACAGTTCACCATGGTCACAGACAACGTGGCCAATACCTATTTCAAGACGCAGAAGAATCTCTCACCAAAGCAGGCATGATGGCAGGAGTTCTTGGCAGAGTTTGACTTCACTTGGCTACATAAACCAGGGGCTGAGAATAGAGTGGCAGATGCACTTGGCCGCAGAGAATATGCGGAGCGCATAGCAGCGATAACTGAGGTTCACTCGAATCTTCTCAAGAAGATCAAGGCAGCATCTACAGAAGATGTCGCGTACTTGCGACTTGTGAAGCAGGTACAGGACGGGTCGGTGAGGCGATATTGGCTAGAAGACGGCTTGTTGAAAGCACGTGGTGACAGAGTTCTAGTGCCTAGTTGGGGCGGGGTCCGCCAACTTCTCCTGAAAGAGACACATGACACCCGCTGGGCGGGACACCCGGGCGTCGAGAGGATGCTCGCTTTATTATCACGAGACTACATCTGGCCGAAGATGGAAGAAGACATTGAGCTCTATGTGAAGACATGTCTAACTTGTCAGGTGGACAAGACGGAGAGGAAAAAAGAAGCAAGGCTACTTCAACCACTCCCCATTCCAAGCAATCCATGGGAGTCGGTCTCGATGGATTTCATCACCGGGATGCCAACGGTGGAGGGGAAAGGATCTATCATGGTGGTGGTAGATCGCTTGACAAAGTACGCCGTGTTCATGGGCGTACCAAAGGCATGCACCTCACAAGAGGCGGCAGACTACTTCATGAGGTTCGTGGTTAAAACATTTGGGTTGCCGAAAGATATTGTGAGTGATCGAGACTCAAGGTTCACAGGGAAGTTCTGGACTACCGAGCTAAAGTTCTCCACGGCAAACCATCCCCAGACAGATGGGCAGACCGAGCGGCTCAATGCATTATTGGAGGAGTATTTGAGGCACTTTGTATCGGCGAGCCAGAGAAATTGGGTGGATCTATTGGATGCAGCTCAATTTTCATACAACATTCATCGGACATCGACCACGGGAATGAGTCCCGCGGAACTTACTTTGGGATTTCAGCCGGCGACTCCAGCCGAAATTGCACGCAGGAAGGAGCAGGGCCCCTGTCCAACAGCCTACAGGTACGGACGAGACCAGACAGATCTGTTAGAACAAGCCAAAGAAAGTTTGGGCAAGGCCCAACGACGGATGAAAAAGTATGCAGACAAGGGGAGAAGACCACTAGAGTTCAAGGAGGGGGACCGGGTCCTACTCAAACTCACACCTCCAATATGGAAGAAGGTGACATCTCGGAGATATCACAAGGGACTTCTTCCCAAGTATGATGGACCATTCACGGTTATCAAAAAAGTTGGGTCGGTGGCCTACCAATTGCAACTTCCCGACAGACTCAAATTGCATCCTACATTCCATGTAAGTTTCTTAAAGCCCTATCACGAAGGAGATAGAGTTCAGAGATTGAGGGCTCCACCCGGGGTGCGAGTGGAATTTCAAAAGAATATTTCCAAGATCTTTGATCATCGAAGCATGGGAGAAAGTTCAAAGAATAGGCGCAGGCAATTCTTAGTTCTATGGGAGGATGAAGATGAGGCAACGTGGGAGAATGATAAAGACTTATGGCAATTTGAAGACGAGGTGACGGCTTACTTAGATTGGGCGTCGACGAGGCCTTCGACTTCATCTAGTGGGGGAGGATTGTCACACCCCCTTTCTCACAAGGCGTAAACGGGCGCAGCGCCTGAAAGGAGGTTTCCGGGAAGCCTCGCAACAGTGCGCTGGGCGCACTTGCCAGACAGCCCGCGCGCGGGGCGAGCAGCAGGCAGAGACAGTAAGTGCAGAGAGTAGCGGCACGCACGGGGCGCACGCCAGGCAGACACAGGCATCGACAGCGCGCGCGCCGCGCATTGCAGAGAAGACATCAACAGGCATTCAGACAGGGTCGCGAGAAATGCGGGACATGTCAGCAATTCAGACAAGGCTCCGAGAAACACGGGCCACGGTGGCACGGACAGGGGCGGCGCACATTCCAGGAAGTGTGGAGCTGTCTGAAAGCCTCTCTTGGTTGGGCCGCAGCAGCCTACTGGGCCCAGTGGGCGCAGTGCATCTGGGCCGGGCCCACTGCGCACCAACTGGGCCCAGCCCGTGCCCCAACTGATCCCCTGTGCGCCAACTATGGGGCAGCGCACACCAGATTGGAGCTACGAGTTAGGAATCCTAGTTTAAGTCGAATTGGGTCTCCTTTATGCTTATAAATAAGACCCTTGAGACACCAACCAAGGCATTGATAATCGTTGAGCGATTAGTCATCCTTGAGAGAGTTGTGGTGTTCTGAGTGGCGAGAATTGTTCCTAGTTTCTTTGGTTTGGAATCGAAAGAAAGGGTTGGGGGTCGGGCTCCCGTAAAGAGTTTGTGTTCAACGAGAGGAGGCGACAACCGAGAGTATTCAGAGAGAGGCTGGTCGTAGTCGGACTACGGCGCCGCACACCTATTCGCCCTATTCCGCACGGCGAAAAATTAGGGGTGTGACAGAAAGAGAGAGTGACGAGAGGCGAGAGAGACGAGCGGCGATCGGGAGATGAAAACAGAGAGGGCAAGCGACGAAGATAAAGGCGACGATGCGATCGGGTCCATTCCGGTAGGCTCGGGTGCGCGACATCTGGCATGTAGAGAGCAACTACATGCATCGTGAGTCGCGACTGTGGTCGCGGGTTGGGTGATGCAATCGCGGGTTGGGTGATGCAGCCGTGGGTCGCCGGTGCTGCGTCAGAATGGCAATGGCGGGTGATTGGTCGAGGCGTCGGGATGGTTGGGCTGCGATCGATGAGTAGGAAGCGGGCGATTCGTGAGGGGCAGCGCGAATCCGGCAGGTACATCCAATGACCCAGGAGACCCGACCTGGGTGCTCCGATCGAGTACTCAACCTGGTTTGACAGCTGGGGTTGGCCGTTCTTGGATTTCCTCTGGTAACTCGTTCCTCCTTCTCTGCATTGTTGATTTCGGATGTTGCTCTCTGTTTCCTTTCATTTACTGCCCTATTATTGGTCAATAAGTGGATTATGCTCTCTGTTGGTTGAGGTCCCTGTTGTCCTTAAGATATTGCTTCTATTGGGTAACTCTGTTAGAAGTGATTATATATTGGTGATTGTCTAGATGAATTTCAAAGCATATATTTTGTAAGATTGAATCGTTCGATTGGCTGCCTACTGTCATTGAATGTGAGAATATATTATGAAGTTGGATATTGTGATTGGATGCTAAAGTAGTTATTGAATATGCACAAGGATTTGCGAGGATTAAGTTGAATTTATGCTCTGTATGTTGTACGTGTTAAGTGTTATTGCATTGGATTGGCCACATGTTCTCCATGACATGATAATTAGTTAGTTTGTGTCTTGCTTCGCTGTATTAGTATTACAATTTTGGTATTGGGATAGGTTATATTCTATTTAGCATCAGAGAAGAACCTAGAATTTGTACAAGTTAGAATATGTCATTAATAAGTTGTAATGTTTTAATTTTGAAGGTGTTGTAAAAGAGAAGAATGAATAACTACTAAATATGCGATAAAGACTTAAGGTAAGGAATTGGGTGTGTCTTGGCTATTTAGAGGCCCTACACCACAAGGGAGTGCGTGAGTTTAGTGTTGATATTATTAAATGCTTGCTGTGATAGTTGGTTTATAGATGATTTCTTGCTATTAACTCCGTGGATGATTATTGCTGCTATCTTAATTGCTGATTTCTTGCTATAGATATTCCCTTTGGTTGTTAGTTTTGTTAACTCATGACATTTATTGTAGGTTCTATGAATTTATGCTTAAGTTGTTAATGCCCTGTGGAAACCCTTGGTTGATGACCTTGTTCCTTTATTTTATGCTTTGAGATATTTTGCTTGTGTTATTAGTGTTGTGATTGGTTTCTTTGTAATGAATGAACAAGGAATGAACGAGTAGTGCTTAGACGAATGAGAAATGCTTAGATGCTTTGATGAATGAATTAAACCTGAAGATCCTAATTTGAATTGCTTACTGTTTAAATTCTGTTTAGCTATACTTTATTAATCCAACATGTTTAATTGCTAATTAATTTAGTTAATCGCAATTTCATTGAGCATGTTAACCTAGTTAGATTAAATTAATTAGATTAATTGTACTCATTGCATGTTTCCTAATTAGTTCAATTAATTAATTTGTTGTCTAATTAATCAGTTAATTAACCAGCATGTAAATTAATAGACTTGAGAATGTTTAGCTAGGTGAGCATGTAAGTATGTTAATCAACTTAAGCATGTTAAGTATTAATTAAGCATGTTAAATAACTTAACTAGAATAATTAATTAGACCTAAGCAGCTTGATCAACTTAAGCATGTTAAGTAATTTAAGTATGTTGATTAGTTACTTAAGCATGTAATTAACTAGGCTGTTTGACATACTGTTGTTATTCCTTAACTACCATTATTCTGTGACAGATATTCTTTCTTTATTTGGTGTGCTTTTCCTTCCTACAAATACATGCTTTACCTTGATGGTTCATTGATGAATGATTTCTGCTTGGATGAATGAGTTAAGAATGTAAAAGAGTTAGAATGATGAGTCGAAGCATGAACGAGTTATTATTGCTACTGTCTATCTTTCAATATCTCTGCATATATTGTTCCTGTCGTTTCCATTATTCGATGCATATATTTTCTGCCATTACCGTTGTTTAAAGCCTTTGCGTTAACTAGGCCTTAAGCATATATAATTATGAATAAACTGAAACCTGAGCATGTTTAATAAATTAAACTAGTAAGTGTAATTACTTATCGAGCATGTTTAGTTAATTGTGACTCATTGCACGTTTACTTTATTGTCTCATATTGCTCATTGCTTTCAATTCAATACAAATGTTCCCTGTTGTGCGTTTTTAAGTTCTATTATTTCTTATATGTGCCTTCAATTTTAGCTGCTTTACTTTTAATGCAACTGTTGTTTACTTTTCGTATGTGCGCAATTATTATTAATGTTATGATATAAGCATCATGCATTGTGTTATGTTGAGAATGTATGGTCATGCATCATGTTAATAGAAAACTCGTACGGAGCGCCACTTTGGGGTGGTACTCGCACATGCATGAGTGAGGAAAATAAAATGAACGGATGCAATGAACGATAATGAATGATGCAATGGGGGGTTGAAGGGTGGATGGGTAGTTCGGATATAGGCCACATAGGGTTAGAAGCTGATCAAACTATTCCATCACATACATGTTCCTTCAACTTCTAACTCGATGTACGAGTAATGAATGAATGAATGAAACGTAATGAAATGATTAGTTTTGGAGGCTCCCATTCCAACAAGGACTAAAGAGAGGCATAGCATATGCATTTTTCTTTTTTCCTTACTAAGTCTTTTAGACTTACAGTTTACTTGTGCTGTAGGTATACGTGAATGATGAGAAAAACAATGAACAAATACAAAGCAGTCGATGAAAGATTTACACAGGCAGAGCTTGTTGCTGGTCAGGCTAAAGATGAGTAAAGTATTTTGTAAAAGTAGCGATTTACTTAGTGTGTCTTATTTAGCGTGTTTTAATTAAAAGTTTTCGCTTCCGCTACTGTTTTAATAAATGATTTTCATAACGAATGTAATGAATGGATTTTGACGCTCGGTTTTGGCACTCTGATTATGAAAGATATTAGTTATCTTACAAAAGTTTTAAATTTTGCGTATTTTTAAATGTTATGAAAAACTGGGTCGTCACAAAAACTATGCGCATGGTATATCTTTGATTTGATTATTTACGTGTCTGCACATATTCATGCTTTATTAATCTGATAGTAACTTGTCAATGTTTATTGCAGTCAAGTCAACTATATTAGCCTAAATAGTGTTAGACTTAATTGTTTTGATAATGAATGTTTTGATTAAAATTATAAATTGTTTATTGATAATTATACTTAATTGTATAATCATTATATTTATTGTTATATTCATTGGAAATACCCTAAATATGAGTATTAAGTTGTGATAACATATCTATCTAAGTCCATGTAGTGAATATGTATCATTTTGGGACTTGAAAATATTAAGGATGACATTTAGGAGGAGTAAGGTCGAGTATAATGGAGGATCTAGTTGACCAAAATCACTCCACAAAGGCTGTGGTTGAGGACGTGGTCGACGGTTCGGTTGACAGGAGCAACAAAAAATGTAGATAGTGCACTCCCATTTAAGCTGTCGACAAAGTAGTCGAGGACGTGGTCGATGGGACTGACCAAAAAGCTATACAAATTACTCCCATAATATTTGGTTGAGCACGCTGGCGAGGACCTGGTCGAACCACATGACCAAAAGAGTACTCTGAAGTGTTTTGGAGGACAAAGCGGTCAACAACGCGGACAATGAGTTCAACCAAAATTGTACACAGATTACTTCGAAGAGTTTCGGTCGACAGAGCAGGCGAGCAGGAAGAAAAGTGGTCAACTGAAGATGTGCAAAACACGCAATAGTTAGTTTTTAACGGTAGGTTGTGGTCGACCAAAAAGGTTTTGCTTTATCAAATTGCTAGAGTCTATAAATATAGGACTCTCCAAGGCTCATTGTAACGAACCGAGAATTGAGGTGAAGTATTGCCAAATCTCATAATCAATTCTAAATCAATTAGTGAGCTTGTAACCTAACTCTCCTCACCCCTAAACTTGAGAATTGCTTTAGGGAGAGTTAGGATTTAGTTTGTGTTTACATTTTCCAATTGTACTCCAACGAAAAGGGTGACACCTGACGAATTAGTCAAGTAAAAGGTGACACCCTGAAATAGTCAAAGAGGAAAGGGTATCGCCTTAGGAAAGAGTCAATTTGTAATAGTTTTTTTGACACCCGTAAGTCAAACTCCGCCAATTGAGGAGGATTGTAATAGTAAGAATCTCCAAATAGAATGCTCGGAGCGCGGACATATGCTAGGGTTGCCGAACCGCCTGAACAACCTTGTTTTCATTTCTAACCCTTACTCTTTACCTTTATGCATTGTTTGTTTAGTTATATGCATTAAATCACTTAGGGTTTAAAAAATCGAATATCGCATAAAAATGATTAGTACGCTCCCCCTCCCCCCTCTATAGGCAAATATTGATCCTACAAACTGATGGATCTTTTCATGAAGTTTGTTCGTACAAATACCCAAAATAACCTTGAGACGTGTACAATTCTTTCAAGGATTTTGGTAGGCTTTTTCATTTTTTATCGTTAAGTGTTTTGGACTGCATACTTAGGATATTTCGTCTGGTGTTTTCATTTTCAGGTTTAGGATGAGTACCACATCACTGAGATCATCTTCCCGAGCAAGAAGAGATGGCAGACATAGTGAGAATTACGTTCTGTTACATTAAGTAGTTTAGAAGATTTTATCTTAGTACTCATCCTTGCATTGCGTTCTTTGTATGTAGTGCTATGCATTAGACGAAGAAGAATACTTCAACATTCAATTTAATAAGTTACTAATGACATTAAGGTGGATTCACATAAGTAAACATTTCTCTTTTTGGTTTGTCTTTCATGTTTGAATAGTTCTAGTGGTTTACATTTCAGTGACACCCAAAGCAGCCATGTTTTTTGTTGTCTGTTGACCTTCACACTCACTACCCTTACAAAGTGTTGCTGCAGAAGCAATTGCAATCGTCGTAGCACCAACTGACAAAAAGAGGTACATCTTTTCCCTTGTGTAGATTTATATTGCTTTCCGCTTATATTCTGATTTTTTTCCTTTGCATTTCAGCCCGCACAACATCTTTCGGTGTACGAGTGGGGGGGTTAGGGTTGCTCTGAAATTGCATGAGAATCGACTTCCACCCTTACGAGGAGCTACTTGATAAGAGTCCCTTGTACGCCAAAGGGGATCGACGTATACCTAGACCCGCAGTTTTCATTTGTGATCACGGATTTGCGGAACAAATTTTGCAAGAAGGCAGCTCCGACTTAGTTTAGTCTAATGTGTAGGGATATAGACTCATTGTCATTTGTACTGAATATTTATTCATTGTCTCTTTACGTAGTTAATTGTTTTGACTTGGATAATATATGTTTTAGTCTAATGGTTTGATTTCTGGTTTTGATAATGCCACATATGGGAGAGACTAAAACAAGGAAAACTCTTGCAAAATTTTCCTTTTTTTAAAGAGAAAGAAAGAAACTTTACCTCAAATCAAATTATCCAATTCATTTAATTCATCATCGACAAACAATTAACATATTCATTGCAACAATTTAAGTAACATGTTCATAACACTGAAATACATAAGGTAGAGGAATGCTGACGTTCCGCCAAGGAACGTCTAGAATGCCCCGCGTTAAATTCAAATGATTTTCCTTTTTAAATTTCCGTGTAAAGATTTTTCATTTTATTTAATTAAAACATACGAGATGAATTATATTAAAATGAGCGAGATAAAATAAATGCATAGAATAAATCAAAGTAAATGCGAAAACATAATAAAATTCAAATACGTTTTGAAAATTTAAAACATGAGTTAATAGTTTTACAAACTTTATTCGATCTCAAACCATTTTAAAACAATGTTTTGCTTCAGGCAATCCATAACCCTTTTAGGTCGATTCAGCTGGGTAACCCAAGTGCTCAACCGGTAATGCCTCCTCCTCTACTCCAGAAATGCTAATCTCCTGACAATCACCTACACCACAAGCAAACTATGAATCTAAGGCCCAGCAAGAAATGATGATGCAATATGATATACATCTGTAACTGATTATGTCAGAATGAAATCCACAAAAACTGTTCTTTACTCATGGTTATACACTTTAACTCATACATCGAGCTGGGATATTGGAGGTTCCGTCATAAGGAGAGTGGCCGCTAGTCGGCATCTAACCTTTGGATAGACAGGCTCTCGCGACCAAATGAGGGAAGAGCATAATCTCGAGTTTACCCAGTTATGATTCGAACCACCTCCCCAACCTCCAATTCCCTTATATTCATTTAACTTTATCCATTTTCTCTTACGTATGAATACCAACCCAATTGTGGCATTTCCTAAAGTTTCTATTATCATGATGCATGTCAATACAATATTAGAATTACAACAATAAACAAATCAATCCATTCATCAAGAATTTACAAATCTACATCACAAAGAATTCCTAAATTATGGGAGAACAATAGAGGTACTTAAGTATTATCATTCTTAAATTTGGTAGAAAATGACAATGAATAACAGCGGAATCACAGCGAGATAAAGTGTAATTACGCTTAGTTTTTGACAGAAAACAATAGTAATTTCATAGCGAAATAAAACGTACTATCATGCTTCTGATTTGACAGAAAATAACAGCTAAATAACAACGAATCCACTGCGAAGTAAAACACGCAAACGTGCTTAGTTTTCGACATAAATTAATAGAGAAACATGCTAGATATTTAGCAAATGAAACGTGCAAACATGATGAATTTTTGACAGAAAATAACAGAGAAACATGCCAAATATTCAGCGAATGAAATGTGCAAGCATGCTGAATTTTCGACAAAAATTAACAGAAAAACATGCTTGATATTCAGCGAATTGAAACATGCAAACATACTGAATTTTCGACAATAAATAACAGAGAAACATGCTAGATATTCAGCGAATGAAACATGCAAATATGATGATTTTTTGACAGAAAATAACAGAGAAACATGCTAGATATTCAGCAAAATGAAATGTGCAAACATGCTAAATTTTTTACAGAAAATAACAGAGAAACATGCTAGATATTCGATGAAATGAAATGAAATGTACAAACATGCTTAATTTTTGACAGAAATAACAGTGGCAAAATCATGAAAAGTAAACAGCGATATGTAAGGCATTACGTAATTAAAAATTGAAACAAGCAACAATAGCGAGATGGATATCAAACGTGCTTGATGCTGGAAGAAAATACAACGGAAATTAACATTTAAACATGCCTAGAATTGAATAGAAAGCTAACAGCGATTTCATACTATGTTTTTAACCAATACTTACTCAAGGATTTGCTGCATATAGGAAGGTGAACATGAGTAATAAAATCACAGTAACAACAGAATTAAATAACTAAGCGTTTCCTAAGTTAGCAACGAAACTATAATCAAATAATATTTTAAATAGACTACAAACATTCATATCGATCAAGAACCAAGTGACAATCGAAAGTTACAAACACTCAATATCGATCAAGAACCAATCAAAACCTACGAACATTCAATATCGATCAAGAACCAAGTGAAAATCGAATAACATTCTAAAAGAGTTACAAGTGTCCAATAATCAATCAGAAGTGACCAAGAGCTAATAAAGCAGCTAACAATTTCTCATCTTCACTAGGAAGAGACTAATACCAATTTGTGCACAAGTTTATGCATCGATTAAACAGAAAATTGTTCAGACCAAGCATTATCAAGAATCAAAATCATAGAATTCAAACAAGAAAACAAACATGACACTACTTGTGGTGTAAGACCTCCATTGGCAAAGAATCTACTCAATTTTTTACCTCCTAATTACCAGTTGACGAAACTCACAGTACATGGGAACAACACAACAGCATGTCGTCCACCTCCAGCGGCGATTTCGGCTCACCAACGCACCCAAAGCACAATTGAATTCCTCCTTCACTCACCCTTGAATGCCCTCCAAACAAATTCACCAAATGATGCTCCCGATATCATTGATTTATAAACGAGAAATGATTCTCGCAGGGAGTAGGGGTTGTGGATCATGGAGAGGGTGATGGAAATTCACCTGAATTAAGGGAGGAGATCCAATTGGTAGTCTCCACGTCAAAGCATCATATCAGCGCGATAAAGATTTGGTTAGATCGAGAGGATTTATCTAGATATTGAGTACTCCATTGGTTTTAAGAGGCATGATGTCTGTAATGCCATATCTAATCAAGGAAGATTAAAGTCCACATATGTGTTTGTTTGTGGACCATGTGCATCATACTCTTGCATAAGACATTACAAATAAAATTAGTATAGTTAAAATAACACATGAAAACATAAGTGTAATAATGTGCTCACCTATGTCTTGGGCACTATGTTGGAAACTATCTCAAGGACTATGTCAGGAACTCTGAAACCCATAAATATGTCTTGCGAGCTTCCTCTGCTGCCTCTACCTTTGGACCTGTAGCGGCTACAAGCACTTGTTCCACCTTGACACGTGTGGGAATTGTGCCCCACACCGGCCACACGTCATGTTGAGATGTTTCCTGGGCAACACTGTTCGGCTTCGGCCCTCATCAACATCCCTTATTCTTTTTTTTTTTTTTTGCGGCCATCTATGACGTCTCTTAAATAACGATGGCATAATTGGATCAGTGTCCGTCAGAGGCCACATGATATGTCCACTGATCGAGTGGACAAAGTGGGAGTGTATCCTCATGTATGTTTCTCAGTGGTAGCACTCATGCACAAAGTCTTCGGGAGATCTCCTCATAAATTGCATACATGAGACTGCATGAACATACAAGATGTCAGTCAACTCCCACCAGTAACAATTACAAGTACGCCTGTCCAAATCAACACAGTACTGTTCGTTACCATTGCTCACCTCAAATTGGGCAGCGCCTAAAAAAACAGGACTTCAATTTCGACCTGCAAGTTGTAATCTGGCAAGCCAATTCTTGATTTGCAGACTCAAAAGGTCCGTCCACTGCACCATCTTTTCGTGTTTCTTAATGATCCTACACATGATATCCTTTCTTATAATCTCAAACATACTGAGAATTGGTTTGCCTCGGGTTGGTAGGATGCAAACTGTAACGACCCAGATTTTTCGTAAATCGTTAAAATGCGTAAAAGTTTGAAATTTTTCTTTTTAAAACAAAACGTATCAGAGTGCGTCTAACCGGATCGCTACTGACTCTTTCTTTAAACTTGTTATAAAAACCAATTGATAAAATGTGCGGAAGTGTTGTAAAATAAATTCTTGCAAAACATGGCAGAAGCGTAAATAAATCATTCAAGAAGGAAATACTAAACAATTGAAACACTGCTTTTACAAATGAAACTGATAATTAAACCCTGTGTGATTACAATCATCTACTCATCTTTTCCTTGCCTGGCCAGCCCCTGAGTCTCGCGCGTGCAAATCATCCATCCCTGCTTCATTATGTGTTTATCGTCTACTTATTATCTGTTTGTCATTTGTACCTACACCACAAGTAATACATGAGCCTAATGGCCCAGTAAGAAAAAAGGTTTAATGCAATTATGTTTATGACTTTCTTTAGTTCATTTGGAATAAGGGCCACCCAAACCAATCCTTTCATTAGCTGTTTAACATTTTATTACTTTACTTTAAGTCATTCGTTCGTTACTCGTACTTCGAGCTGGAGATTGGAGGACCCATATGGAATGGTATAGTCTTGGTCGGCTTCTAACCTCCTGTGTGCAGCTGGTCCCTTTCCCGACATGAGAAAGGGGCATAGTCTAGTGCCAGGCTAGATCCGAACTACCCATCCGCCCCCAACTTCCTTTTCTTTTCTTTTCTTTTCTTTGTGTCTGTGCCGGGCTAAGCTATCGGACCATAGAGGCTTTTATTATCTTACCGTTTTACTCATTTTCATCATTTATCCTCACTCATACATGTGTGCGTACCACCCCGTGGCACGCCCTATTAGTTTCTATTAACATGATGCATGACCATACATTTTTAACCTACCATGATGCATGATGCTTCACGATATAACATTCATAGAAATTGAAGTGCACATTTAAATAAAGTAACAGTAATTGAAAACACATATAAAAGAATAGCAATAATTGAACGTGCACACAAGGACAAATAATAACAACGGAACACCCGAATGAAGTACAGCATGTGAAGGAAGCAATTATGGAACTAATTAAAGAACGGGGAACATGCTTGGATATGTAAATCACAAAAATAAAGAAATATAACGAATTAACCACGACGTGCATATGAAAGCAAAACATAATTAAGTTAACATGCTCAAGAAGGACTATAATTATCATCTAGTTAATTATCCTAATTGACTTACATGCTTGGATTCATTATAATTAATTAGCTAACTAACATACTCACTAGTCGACCCAGTTAATTGACATGCTTACTAATTACAATTAACATGCACACTAAGAAATCACGATTAGTTAATTAACCTAGTTAATTAACATGCTTACTAATTATAATTAACTTGCTCACTAAGTGATCGCACTTACTAGTTTAGTTTATTAAACATGCTTAAAGGATTTTAACATATGCATGCATAACACTATCGATTCACCAAACAACTTAACTTAGTCAATAATTAAACATGACATGACTGGATCGATTAACAGGCTAATATCATTCCAGACTATTACGTACTCAAGTTTAGTTAATTAAACATGCTTGTAATTTCACAAGTAATAGTTAACTAATATGTATGGATTGATTAATAATTTAATCGATTAATCAAACAATCTAATCCATTTAACATATTGCTAATATCACAGGCATGCTATCTAGGAATTAACGATATGTTAGATAATGAACATGCTTGTCTAATTAGTTATTCTAGTTAGTTGACTACTCTAATTAATTGTTATGCATCAAGAAATGATTAAGTTACTTCAACATGCTCCACTAGTTAATTAACATGCTCACTAGATGGTTAAACACGAGTAAGTCTAGTTAAGTCTATAATGGTGAGACTAATTGATTACTCGAGTTAATTAACATGCTCAAAATTATTAATTAATCAACTAGTTAAACATGCTTAGATTAGTTATTTGACAACTAGTTAATTAACATGCTCGATTTATTTATATGTTCAGGATTCTAGTTAATCATTCTAGTTAACTCTGGTTAAGTCAATTAACATGCTCTAGTTACTGCTCAAGGTTTAGTTGTAAATTAGTATGTCATGTCCAAACTAGTTATTGAACTACTAGTAAATTAATTAGATTAATTAACATGCCCACCTTTTAATTAACAAGTTGTGTTAACTAAATGTGCTTGGTTAAGGAAAGACACTTATGCAGAACAATATATGTATAGCATTAAGGAAAGCAGTAAAGAGAAGCAGTAAAGCAGTAACAAAATGGACGTAATCTTTATCAAGGAAACTTTTAGCTCTAGCTCTTTCATCATTTGCATCATCACACAATCATTGATCATTCATCACAGCAATTCATCACATTCAATTAAGGTAGAACATTTGTTGCAAGGAAAGTAAACTAGCAGTAAGAAAAATACTACGAAGGAAATTAAGACCAATAAAGAGAACGACTAAAGTCAACAAAGGAATTATCATAGAATTACCAAAACTATAGAGCACTAACAAGCTATACTGTTCATTAACAAAGAGACACACTCACACACACATACTTGTGGTGTAGGGCCTCTAAATAGCCAAGACACACCCAAATTCCTTACCTCAAAGTATAACGCGCATTAGCATTCCGTCGTTATTCTTCTTCCTCTTTTTAACACCTTCACAAATACTTTCACAATTAATACCAATATCAATATTTCCTAATCTTATCTAGGCATAAAACTTTCCTTAATATCACACAACAGCTTCTAAACAACCAACACCATACAGGTTTATAACTTATCCCCAACCACTAACACCAAAACTCATTCTCATATCATAATTTTAACCACTTAGAGTTGACAATAACAGAACAATAAACCAATACACAACACCTCAACCAACCCATAACAAGGAAATCCACCTTCCAGCACATAAATTAAACCATAAAAGAGGATAACATTTATCATTGCAACTCTTCATCCATTTAACATAGCAACTTATCCAACAATAGGCAACAAATCCATAAACAAAAGTGAATATCCATTTAACTAAGCAACTTATCTAACAATAGGCAACAAATCCATAAACAGCAGTGAATATCCATTTAAATGAGCAACTTATCCAACAACAGTCTATACATTGTCCAAACTATTGAAATAGCCGAGAGAAACTCACCAGTAGATGGGGAAACACTCAACTCAGCCAACCTAGAGGAACAGAGGGAACCCGAGAGTTCTCTCGTCCAGCTTCTCCATCCATCTTCTTTGTCTCACGTTTGTCCCGCTCACTCGAAGCTCCCTCAGCTATGTCTCACCTTCACAGCCTCTCATCTCCCCCCGTCTCATCTTTGTATATCACCACTAGAGAGGGGACACTTTCTGCCAAAGCCTAGGGTAGAGAGTGACATTCTCCCAACACGCCTGACCAACCCCTACAGGTTTTCTGAGTGTGCTCCCCACGCCGGACTTGCTGTCAACTTCATCAGAACAAAACCAAAGGAAGAAAGTACCTGTTCGGTCCAAAGAACGGTTGGTCCAGCTTCAACCGCCCCTGCTGCCATCGACCCGAGGTTCGAGTCGCAGCACTCGATGCCAAACCTTGCCATTTCGTCGCTCTCTCCATCCATCGTCATTGAGTATCAACGGAAATCGTTGGACACCGCAGCACCGACGCCAAACGACGACCCAAGCTTCCCACATAATAGTTCCGTGAAGTCCGACACTTCGACGGAGCCCTAGCTGTCTCGAGCTGCTCCCCGCTGCAACTGCTCGCACCTCCGACCGCAGCGAAGGAGCCGCCCGGGCATGAGCCAAGCTCCGACAACGTTTTCCCCCCTTCGCCGGCTCTCCCTTCTATCCCTCGTCTCGCCTCTCTCGCTATCCTTAGGCTTCTCTTTCGCAGAATGGCCTTCAGCCATTCTGTTTTCTCCCTTTAATTGGTTCGCCCAGCGAACCAATTTTTAATGGTGTGAACCGATTCTGCTGAACCGGTTCATGCCACCCATAACACTTCTCAATAATTAATCCAATTTATTTAAATCCCCCTACATTATTAATTCCAATTAATCTTATTTAAATCCCCCACGCCAGACTTGCTGTCAACTTCATCAGAACAAAACCAAAGGAAGAAAGTACCTGTTCGGTCCAAAGAACGGTTGGTCCAGCTTCAACCGCCCCTGCTGCCATCGACCCGAGGTTCGAGTCGTAGCACTCGATGCCAAACCTTGCCATTTCGTCGCTCTCTCCATCCATCGTCATTGAGCATCAACGGAAATCGTTGGACACCGCAGCACCGACGCCAAACGATGACCCAAGCTTCCCACAGAATAGTTCCGTGAAGTCCGACACTTCGACGGAGCCCTAGCTGTCTCGAGCTGCTCCCCGCTGCAACTGCTCGCACCTCCGACCGCAGCGAAGGAGCCGCCCGGGCATGAGCCAAGCTCCGACAACGTTTTCCCCCCTTCGCCGGCTCTCCCTTCTATCCCTCGTCTCGCCTCTCTCGCTATCCTTAGGCTTCTCTTTCGCAGAATGGCCTTCGGCCATTCTGTTTTCTCCCTTTAATTGGTTCGCCCAGCGAACCAATTTTTAATGGTGTGAACCGATTCTGCTGAACCGGTTCATGCCACCCATAACACTTCTCAATAATTAATCCAATTTATTTAAATCCCCCTACATTATTAATTCCAATTAATCTTATTTATCTCGTAGATCTCATCCTCCCCCCCCCATTTCCTCTGGCCAAAGGCCATTTGATGAAATGAGGGCAGAGCCGAACTGGTGCAGTTATTAATAATAAATCCCCACTTTCCTTTATTTCTTTAACTAATATTAAATTTATATGTTTAAATGTTAAATATTTGTACCATATATTAACCACCCCAAATTCTAACTCCCAACTTATTCAAAATATCGTTAAAAGATTATTAAGGGTCCAATTTAAATTTCCTAAATTGATTTCCATCAATTAAACCTCCAATAATTCTCTTAAATTATAAACTAATGGTTATGTCCTTTGTAATACCCCAATAAACATTCGATAATTCCAAATACCTTTACTTAATTTTCAATTATTCTTAATAAATTCTGATATAAAAATCTGGGGTATTACACAAACATTGAATGACTCACTCAAGTTATTCAGGCTTATGTCGCACTTTGGAATGGAGGTGAAAGCATGTTTGGCCTAGAATCTAGTATCTATTCCTCGTAGATATTCGTGAGCTAACGTGTCAAGCAAAAACAACTTCCTCATCTCTCTCTCAAAGTGTGTTGATGTTGTGGCTCTAGAAGCTCCTCACATTGCATTATTGAACAATCTGTCTTTAAATTGTTTTTGAAAATTTACATATAGGTGTCGGATGCAAAAATGATACTCCACTTACCTTGCAAACTCTCTGACAGCTAGCACCAATCCTACAAAAACTAACAATATGAGTCAAAAATTTGTACACAACTCATAACATAAACATAGATGGCAAAAGCAATCAACCGTACCTTTTGTCGGTCATAAATGGTTGTCCACCCATTGCCGGATGGGATGTTTAGATTCTTGAGAAACAATTCCAAAAACCAACTCCAAGAATCCCTACATTCTGCTTTAACCACCGCTACGACAATTCGATAAATTCCATTATTCCCATCGATGCTAACAGTAGTGAGCAGGTGGCCCGGAGTCAATCCTTTCAAGTGGCAACTATTCAACCAAATAACCGGTCTACCACAGTTCAATAGTTCAATCTTACATGCAGCCAAACATATATACATCCTTTTAAATGTATTCATCTCTAGCTAAATATGCAGCAAGCTTCTAGGATTAGACCTCCGAATCTCTTCGGCATACGACTATATGAGCTTGTATTGCTCATTATCATCTCCTTCATTCATTTCTCTGGCTGCATTCCTTGCCCTTCTAGCAAGGCTAAGTGTAATGTTCATGTTAAAATCCTTTTTGACTGTCTCAATTATGGAAAAAAGTTCCCAGTTCGCCTGACTTTTAAATATTTCCAAGTAATGTGTTGCCACTCATTTTGTAGAGGCATGACGGCTTTGTCACAACCCGTTTTACATTTATCCTTTCATCCATCATATTTATTTATTTTTTTTTAAAAATGTATGAAGGGAAATGAAAATAATAACGGAAGCAAATCATATTTCAGAAGATACATTTTTCACATTAAAACTATTAAAGTATTCTTAACACACTTTATATATTTTCATTACAATCACATTTTAGTGAGTCACAACCCATAGGTCAAAATGCACCATGTAACGAAAGCGATCATCATGGCTATGCTCCTTCCACTGTAGTCTTATCTGTCACTCTATGTTGACTTCATTTGGATCAATTTCCTCACCTACATCACAAGATTAAACTATGAGTTTAACGTTTAGTAAGAGATAGAATGAAAATGATTAATGTATGCTCATGCTGAGTCACTCATGTCATTCATTTCATAAAAGAACCTATCTTTTATGTTAATTATTTATAGCCACATAGCAGTCTAGAATGTTAAAGATTATCAGTACAAGAGAAAAGATACATCCTAAGGTCCATCTTGGGCAGAATCGTCACTCAATCTTGACTAGGGATAAGATACATAATTTTGTAGTTCTCCCAAGTAGGACCGTTGCTGATCCCCCAAACCTTCAACGTCTATTTACATTTATTTAGTCAATTTCATTTACATTACAATGTATATGCATGCCAGCAATATCATATCATACCTAAATCATGATGCATGACGTATATGTATTTCATTCAACATTTAAACTTATGTTCAACAGTTTATCATCACATTACATTCATTAACATTACCAAAGTGATACATTAAACAACATTATCATCACCAAACTAACAACCTATCAAAACAATGAATCAACAACACTACAAAACAATACAACCTACTATCTTGTGATGTAGACTACAATGGTCAAACACATGCATATCTCTTACCTTAGTCCTTATAGATTTCCTCACTTGGAGTATCTTTCTAAACAATAATACATTCATAACCAATAAACAATTCATTAAAATTCAGGATAGAATCATAATCTTTTAGGCATGCATTCTATCCCTAATTTTCTCACCTATATTTGATTAATTATAACTTCTACAATATTGAACAAAATCCAACAATTCTAGAACCTACACCTCCCTTAATATGTCTTTAATAACATATCAAATTGGCCTAACCTAAAAATTTTGGGAAGGCAATCAACAATCATCAAAGACTTAACCTACCTGATTTCAATCTTTTCATCCATTTTTACCCTATCTTTCTATCATAATTTCATAACCTTATAAAAATTCTTAACAAAACCATGGAAAAAATTAACATACCTTAGCCCTCGAAGAAAGAAAAGGAGAAGAGCTTTGGAGATATTCTTGAGAAGTCTAAGTGTTCAGCCTTTAATCTCCAAGCTTTTATCCTTCTCCAACTCCAAGCTGGAGGCGCAACTTAACAGGTATGCCTCAAAAACCCCTACCTCCATTAGGTCCAATTAAAACATGACATTCAACAAGAATCTAGGTGACCTTATTGGTCGACCATTTTTTCTTTTAAAACTCTTTTCCTTCGTAAATTTTGGTCGACTACTTCTGTACCGATCAACTATTTTTCTACTCGAGAGCCCCCTATTTTTAATCTGAAAATATTTTGGTCGACCACTTCTACAATGGTTGACCATTTTTCAACCCGAGAGGTTCTGTTTTTAATCTGTAAATATTTTGGTCGTCCATTTCTATATTGGTCGACCACTTTTCTACCTGAGAGCCCCCAAAATCTAATCTGTATAAAAATTGGTCGACCAATTTCAATTTGGTCAACCACTTTACCCTTCAAACCTCCCCTAGTCACTTGAATCTCCACTCCTCCATAAGACAACATAAAATTCTCAATTCATATCACATATCACAATTTCAATACATTTATCTCATGCATCTCTAATTTCACCCACATTACAAATAACAAAAAACATTGCAAAACAATTATTTACATTGAAAACATAGAATTTTTTGGGTATTACAGGCTTTCCATCTTTCTTGAGCAAGTGTGAACATCGTTATAGCTCTTTTTTTGAAACATCATTTCACCTTGCATTTTTAGGCGTGCATCTACCACGTGCATCCTTCCTGGCAGACAGTCCTCAACCGATGAGAGTCACTGTGGATGAATTTTATTCTGTATCCATTTTTCAACGCATGATTGACGATTTTTTCTCTAATTTGATACAATGAACTATGCTCCTTGCCAAGATACATACCAGCGAATGTGCATTCTGCTTGTGGTGGTCGTCGATGCCTACTCTCTCCCATGTCCATGTCTTCGTCACTGGATTCGCATAATAAACAGAGCTCAACCTCGTCTATAGTTACCGAGATGGAATGCACCAGTATAGTAGCTTTGTCTCCAAATGCATGTACATAATGTGTCAAGACTGTGGACATGAACTCCACTTCAAATGGGCAGTTAACGGATTCTTGAACACTACCAGATACCATTGGTGTTCAACAATTACTAACGCTTCAACTTCACCTGGATGCAGTACACTTCAGCTCTCAGAAAGCTCTAGGGTTCGATAATCGCTGAGCAAATCATTGAGGAAATCGCTTTAAGTGTAATGTGAATTTATATAAGGCAGAGGATGCATGACGTTTTGCGGCAGAAAGTTATCATTCCACGTGGGGGAATGACGTTACGCACGGGGGAACATTAGACAAGTATAATTTTTATAATTCATACTGATGTTTCGCGGTGAAAAGTATAATGTTCCGCCGCGAAACGCCAGTATTGAAACCTTCATGTTTAGTAGTGATGTTTAGCGGATGAATGTGTAGTGTTCCACCGCAGAACAAAAATTATAACGTTTAACTATAAACGTGACAGTGATGTTTACGGCATCTATTTATCATAATTCAGTGGTTAAGTTGTTAGCAAAAATACTTTAGTGGTTGACTTGTCATTGATCCCAAAATATAATGGTTGATTTGTTAATTTTTCTATTAGAAATAATTAATCGTATTATTTAATTTAGAAAAAATAATAATGTATTAGCTATATGCATATTGCATAAAAGAAAATATTGAAATCATCATGCTAATCTCAAGAGCAAAGTTGTGAGAAATTCAGTACAAAGCAAATAATATTGTATTGAGAGGATTAAGAACGTTACAAAATTAATCAAGGATTCGTGTGGGATAAAAATCTCATAGTTGTGTAGACTAGCACTCGAGTTGATTTATTTTAAGTTTTTCATAAAAATAATTCATTAAAACTATAAATTTTATTTAATATAATAAATAGAGCTTATTTTAAAAACTTAGTGCTTAAACTAAATAAGCTTTGAGTTACGAATTTATGTATTAAATTATACTGAAGTCATCCTTCCAAGCATTTATTAATACTTATTTTGTAATGCCTTAATTTGTTTTATTTACACCATAAAATCCATTTGGTGAAGTGTCTTTTCTGGTAGCCTTAGCTCCTGCAATCACATATCCACCTTCGGTGGTTCTTTCTTTTGCTCCCTCAGGCTACGGGGTATTAGCTGATGTTCTCTTATATATCGTCATATCTACATGTGGTTTAGGTGAAAAATAAAAATTTTAGTGTAATGAGAGAGGTAAATACTCGTAATAACAAATGTGTAGTATGTCAAAAGTGATTAATAAACTAGCAATGAACTTGAGATAAAAGAACAAAAAAATTAACTTAAGGTTATTTGTGTCTTCGCCTCAATTAATGCTACTCTTCCAGCATTTCACAATATTTATCAATAATTTAAGCTCTCTAATAATATTTTGTAATTAAAATTTTTAATATTTATCAACAATGATTTCGGAGTAGTTGCTTTCATTGTCTCCAAATCTCTCCTTGGTTGGTTTGATTCTTACGGAGATTGGGCTGTTTCATAAGTTTGTGAACCTGACAATGATTTTGACAAGTTTACTATGTATGACCTTGTAACATCCGAATAAATATTTTTATAAAAAACAAGAAAAATATTTTAAAAGAAAATCAGTGGAATTTTTATAATAATTAATTAGGAATATTAAAGAAAAATTATAATTTGCCACGGTTTAAGAAGAAGGAAGGATATCCGCGAAAAATAAAGTCACTAAAGGAGGCAGAGTGTGGATATTCGAAGTGCATAGTAAGTGGAAATGTTAGTGTCCGCAATGAATAGTTGAATGACTAAATTGAGGGAATTAAGTAAAGTAAACGATGTTGTTTCGTTAACTATTTTTGATAAAAATGTATCCGCAGAAGGAAAATGTTATGATGAACAACGTAGATTGATTGGATAAAATAGTGGATGAAAGAAGAATAGTTGGATAAGAGATAGATCGTAGGATCAAGTTGTAGGATTAAAGTCGGACCGTTAGATTAGAAGAAAGATATTTCCGGGGACGGGAAAGATTCCTTGTGGGAGGAAGTGGCCGGGTTCAAGGACAAACATTGTCATTTTAGGATATATAACTGGTCTGCTATGGCGAACGTTGCAACGGTAGCGATTTATTAAGTGGAAAAGTCACAGTTTTGGTTAGTAAATGTCAGCGAAAGGAAGTAAACGATGTCGTTTTGAATAGGTAACTCACGTTGAATAGTGGATCTACAGGAGCGTAAGCGTCTGTGGATTGAAAGGTGTCCGCAATAGGAGGTAAGCGTCGTCGTTTTTGTAATATCTCGATTTTCGTAATAGAATTAACTAAAGATAATTGAGAGATTAATTGGGTGTAATAAGACTACTTGGATAATTATGGGAGATTTATTTGATGAAATAATTATTGAAGATTTGTTATATGAAAATTTTCAGGATTAGTGAAATGAGAAATTTGGTTAAGATTTATTAAGGATAAATTAAATGGGGAGTAATTAAATAAATGTGATAGTGAAAATAAAATAAAAATGATAAAAATAAGGATGGAATGTCGATGTTTGGAGAAAATTGGCGATGTGGCGTTTCGGTCGGACTACAGTCGACTCCGCCGTCAAAGAGTTCGACCAAAGTGCATTCCATGTCACATTTGGGGTTTTCGGTCACACCACGGTCGACTAATGGTTGAGTTGCGAACATGAAGGTTTTAAATCTGTCAAATTTGTCAACTTTTTGGACGATTTGCAGTCATGGGTTTCGGTCGATGAACTCGATCGAAAAATGGAATTTAGCAAAAAATGAGCAGTAAAGGGTTAAACCAGTTCATCGTGAACCGATCCGGTTTGAAGACAAATAGGAAGAAATAAATTATGATTAATTTTCTGAAGAGAAAGAAAATTAAATTAAAGGAATAAATAATAAGTAAATGGAATTAGGATATAATTTAATGAAATGAATTAATTGATTAAAGAGATGAATGAGGATGAACTACTTTTATTGGTTGGTTCGGTTCGCGGCTGGTTGATCCAGTCTGTGGTAAAAAGAAAACCAAATGGCCAGAGAAAGAGAGAACTAGAGAGAGGGAGACGAAGGGAAGGCTTGGCTTCGGCATTTCTCCGGGGAGAAATCTCCTTCGCGATCGATGCTGCTTCACGAGTGAGAAATTGGTCACAGGTGTGGAGTAGATGCGAACTTGGACAGAAACATGGCGTTGGAAGCTTGAGCATTTCGTGCGAGGGTTGGCCGAGCTAGAAATTGGAGCTGCGAATTCGTTGTCGAGGTAAGTCATTCGTTTGTCCTATGTTTTCTTTTCTTGGCATTCTGTCTTGGACGAAGTTGGCCAAATGTGTGAAGGAAATTGCAGGGATGAATTGGGCAGGGACGATTTGGCGATGGCAGGGGATTTTGGTCGGACTGCGGTTGGGCTTCGGTCAATGGCTTCCTGCTTGGTTGTTAACTGGTTCTGTGTGAACCCGGTCCATGAATTGTGTTCTGGCCGACTCAATATTTCAGGATACTCCTCTTCGACAATTCAACGTGATTCTTATAAAAGGGTAAGGGACTTTCCACGTGGAGAATGAGCAATGGACCACCCTCCTTGAAGTAGGTGATTTATCCACCAACCTTGCGTCACTGGAGGTTTCCTTCTGTCTATAAATCAATGGCAGATTATAAAGAAAGGAAATTGATAGTGAGGAGAGTTGAGAGACAGAGAGTGAAATGGGTGAAGAGGAAGAGCCGAAGGAGGGTCTAGAGCTTGCTGGTGCTTTGGGTTTGCTGGTTTTGTGCTTCTAAAGGATGGAGGAGCTTTTTCTTTCGGTGTTCATCAGGTAAAGTTCCTTCCTTGTTGTTGGTCCCTATTGATTGGACACTTTTGTTGAAATGGTGATATGTTGTGATGAAGTGATAATCTGTTGATGGAATTAGTTGATGAATTATTGAATGAATGCTTTCTGTATCCTTGGACTTGATGTGTTGTCGAGTGACAATGTGAGGATTTGTTGGATGCTAAGTTGTTGTTGGGTGGTCTATGATTGGATAAGTATTTTGTATATTGTTAACTGGACATTAAAATATGGATTATTCTCTGTTGATGATGATGGTATTGTTGTTTCTTTTGATTTCTCTGCAATTTGTTTGGTTAACAACCTGTTGGGCATTCTGTTGATGACATATATATTCTGTAAAGCGGTTTTGTTCTTGGATTAGATTCTGCGGAGATAATTTTGGAGAAAGTATGCTATAAGAAACTGGATGAATTCTAGTGCTTACTGTAGAAATTGAAATTAGTACGATCTATGATGAGTTAATGATGTTGTTGTTTTGGTTCATAGGCCCATTATTCTGGATGATATATTATAGTTAGGGATGCTTACTGTCTGTGATTTGGAATAAAGTTGAAATCTCTATCAGTTGGAATTGTAAATATGCTCTCTTAGTTTTGTTCACCCTTTGGAATAATAGTTACAGCTCTATTGGTTAAATTGGTCAATGAACAAAAAATGTGAATTAATTAAGTGATAATTGAAGAATTAAATAATTAACGAGTACTAACGGTATCAAGTTGGGGTTCATAATTGGTAAACATTGATGAATAAATGTTGATTATTTTGAAGGTATTAATGGGAGAAGAATTGTAATACCCAAATGATCCTTCATGTATTATGTAAAAGATTTTATTTAATGAACGAATATTTTATAAATGAATATATGTTCTGTAATCATTAATTTGGGACTTGGTGTGGTGTAATTGATGAAAGAAATATTTTGAGAAATTTTAAGTGGAAAATTGTCACGGATTATGCATTTCTACATTTTTGGTCGACTAGCGGTTGTGGCTGGGTCGAATGTTTCGACCGAAAACACATTCGGGTGACCCCCCTACGTTTTAGGTCGTACCGCGGACGGGGTTTAGGTCTGAGATTTTGACCGAACTGTGGTTCAGACTACATTTTGTGATTTTGGTCGACCCGCGGTTGAAGCTGAGTCGTGTGTCTCGATCGAATTTCATTTCGAGCTACTTCCTACGTTTTTGGTCAAGTCGGGGTCGAGTCCTTGGACAAATATCTCTACCTAAATGCGTTCCCGGTCACACTGGGGGTTTTCGGTTATACTGCGATCGACAGGCGGTCGAGTGCGGACGTGAAGGATTTGAATCTGTTGAATTAATTGATCTTTTTGGTTGATGTGCAATTGCATGTTTCGGATAAAGTTCTCGACCGAAAACGCAAATATAAAGCAAAATTGAGAATTTGGTCCTTATGTGGTCGATGGTCGGACGCCTCCCTTGACCAAAAAACCAACTTAAAGTGAGGAACCCATTTTTTATCAGTCACTCTCTCTCTCTCTCCCTCGACCTGATAGTTGTGGCTCACGTACATGGTGTTGGTTGTTTTGAACAGTTAACTTCCTATTTTGACATGGTAAAACATTTTGTAATTATAGACTTTTGTTGGGAGTAATGCAATTATGTTATGAAAATCTAACTTATATCTCCCCTCATTTTACTCTGATATATTTACCAATCAATCTTTACTCTGATTTACTCGTTTTAAATGAATTCAGTAAAAAAATTTATGTCACCAAATTTTAAAATAAAGAAAAATAGTTTTAAATAAATCGGGTCGCTACAAGAATAAAGTGCTAAATGCGTTATGGACCGTAGGTAAGTGATACTGCTTGTGTTTTGGTCTTCGGACCCTACATCACAAGAATTAAGACTTTGTTTGTTGACTGTTTACCGCTTTAATAGAATATTTGGGTTGTTTACTGTTTTACCAGATATTGAGCATGTTCCGTGAATTGAAACGTTGTTTCCTAGGTTTTTATTAGAATTATGTTCTTTTAATGATATGTTTAATAGATAAGCATGTTTCGAGGTTATATAGAGATATGATTGAACTGTATGCATTCACGAGCATCATGTATCATGGTTTTCAAAACGATACGAAAATAGTTTTAAACATGGTTTTGTAAAGATAACGAGAACGAATATTAAATTATAAATGGTAAAGTAAAGTAAAAAAAAGATAAAGAAAATTGAAAAGTTAATGTATATGTGGAGGTTTGGGCGGATTGTTCCTCCATGGTTTGAGGCTTTGGCATGTAACTCATAAAGAGAGGCTCAGTGGACGTGGTCCCTATGGTTAGAGGCTTTGGGTGGATTAGTCCCTCAATGGTTGAGTTACATTCCAATGGTAACCAGTTGAGGCTTTGGCATGTAACTCATAAAGAGAGGCTTAGTGGACGTGGTCCCCATGGTTAGAGGCTTTGGGTGGATTAGTCCCCCAATGGTTGAGTTACATTCCAATGTTAGATGGTTAAGGCTTTGGTATTGGACTCAAACACATGAATGGAGGCTTGGTGGACATGGTCCCCATGGTTAGAGGCTTTGGGTGGACTTGTCGCCTAATGGATGAGGTTTGAGTTGAATAACAAATGCAGAATAGTAAAGTAAAGTTAAGATCAAGAAAATGGTAAAAAAAAAAAAAGAAGAAGAAAAGACAGAAAAGAAACACAAACAGAAAACGAAAAGAGATTTTAAAAGCTGCATGACATGTGCCTCATACCTTTTATTTTATATCATTTACTAAGCCTTAAGCTCATTAGTTAAGTCTTGTGATGTAGGTACACGCATGAGAACAAGTTAAGAAGCAGTGATGAAGGATTTGCACGCGGAGATCTTGTGGTTGGCTAGGCTAAAGACATTTGCAAGAAATGGTTTGTAAATAATTTTGTAAAGGGTTTGTAAAATATTAAATTGTAAAAGAAAAGAATGATATTTCTTTAATGCTTTGTTTTAAAAATCTTCTGCCGTTTTTATAAAAAGAAAAAGTTTTAAATTTCACGCGATTTCAAAGATAATAAAAACTGGGTTGTTACAATTTTGATAAGTGAACGACATCATTTTGGTTAAGTAGCATGCGCTGAATAGTGGACTAGCAGGAGTGTTGGCATCCGCGGATGGAAACGCATCTGTGATGAACAGTACAAAAGTAGCTGCGAGGTAACATGGTGTTAAATGACTAATTGTTGAAGCGAATATTCACTGGATTGATGCTCTTGTGGGAGCAAATACATCCGCAAGCGGACACTTAAGCATCGTTTACAAATAATTAAATCCACAATGAAGGTTGATTTAAGAATCCGCCTTCATGATTAATTGGAGTTTAAGACCGATTACAGTAAATAACAATTACGAGTGGGATTTAGCTGAAGTAGGTGATTGTGACCGATGGTAATTAGTTGAAGGTGACAGTTCTCATGTATAAGTTGCAGTGGCTGATTACAATTGAAGGAGAGGTTGACTCATGGGGTTCTCCACCGCCTGGAAATCCTTATAAATAGGGGGCTTGTCTCTTCAACAGGGGAGAAGCAGACCACGAGTCTAGTAGATTTCAGATTGGTGAATTGGTGGAGTATTCCTTAGTGGTCTCGAATTGGAGTGCTTCGTGAAGATTTGACCGATAATTTTATGGGAGTGCACCAATTCTTAGCTACTGTGAGTCCGAGGAAGTAATTCAAAGTCATTGTGATTTCAAGGTAAGCAATTGTTGTGTGTGTTTGGCATCTCGGCCTACAGTACAAGATGCTAGGATACTAGGTAGAATCATGGTTTGTATAATTGATGATTACGGTATGACATATGACTATTAAATAAATGGGACATTGATGAATTGTATATCAAATTGTTGGTTTGATTGCATGATTTCAATACTGGACATTTAGATTTATTTGGATGAAATATTGACGAATTGTGAAATGACATTAGACTATTGGATTAATTGGATGGGGTAACGGTTGAGGATATGTTGCTCTGTTTAAGATTGATAGGGTCTATTATTGAGTTAAAGTTATGTGATTGTTGAGAATCCATTTATATAAAAGATGTTTTGAGATAGATTAAAGTGATTGTTAATATTATATTGCTTTATTTTAATATTGTTATTGAGGATATGTTTTCATATATTATATTTTCCAAAAAGAAACAAAAATATTTTACATGTAAATGTTTCATAAGAAAGAATTAAACAAAATTAATGTAAGTAAATAGCCTTGTATGAGCGGGGCTTAAAGATGAATAGAAAAAGAAAAGATGAAACTAATAAAACAGAAAGATTGGACTGTATTTATGTTCCTTGGATTGTATCCCAATGATCTGGGATCATTTGTGAGTTGAGATTGATTGATAAAAGAAAAACATAAAAGTTTATGAAATGAAGCATTGGTGAATCTAGGATCATTGAAGCTTTGGGTGAGCCATGATATGGCCCCAATGAGATTTTAACTTTGATATTGTGTCCCAATGTCAAAATAAAGAATAAGAACAAAAAGAAAGAAAAGAACGCTAACTAAAAAAGGGTTGTTGTGGCCTGGAATTGAGTAGGTTGTCCCGAAAGGCGAACCAAATGGTGTCTATTCACTTTCTGTGTGCCCCAACAATCAGACTGTTAAAAAAAGAGAATGAAAAAAAAAGAAACAAAATGACATGTTTTGAACTACATATTGCATGATGTATGATCAACATTCATTAGATGTCCCTCTGGATTGGACAACCGGTTCGTATATATTTTTGCTTCTTACTTCTAAAAAATGAACTTCCTTAACTTTTAGTCCTATAGTTTTATGATTTACCGCATGGACTTAATTAACATATTAGTACATTAAACACCCATTTTCAAAGATATTTCCAATATAATAACTTAGAATTATATTATCAATTAATCACATTCATCATCAAAATAAACATACTTAGACTCCTAAGTCAATAATCTCTCTATTTTTTATGATAACAATTACTTATTATAATACCCCAATTTTCAGTAGCATAATTAAGTAAAGATAATTGAGAAATTAATTGGGTGTAATAGGATTATTGGGACAATTATTGAAACTTATTCGATGGAATTATTAAAAGTGGTTAAGTGGGTTATTTATAGTGATTAAATTGTTGGATTAATTAAAAGTGTTAATTATTAATTTACAAAATAGGAGAGAAAAGAGCAGTGGCGATGAAGCGAGCGAAGTAGTGGTCAAAGAAGCGGGTGCACATTTTCATGTGAGAGCAATCGACTATAACCGTCGACTGGGAATGCGCGGTCGACTGAAATAGTCGATTGATCCCATGATGTTTCTCAAAAAACGTGTTTTTACATTGTTACGAACTACTATGCGTATCGACTGGATGGCGACTGGTCCCACGTGATTCAGTTGTTTGAGAAGAAAATTGCATATCCCGAAGCTATGTTTTTCTATAATTTCTCCATGTCATTTTCCTTTACACATGGCAAATTATAAGGAGAGTTAGGTGTGGATTATTAGGATAAATGAAGTGTGCAAGGGAATTCTTCTGAATAAAAATAGAAGAGAGGAAACTTTCTTAAGGCTGAGAGGAAATCTGAAAAACGGAGAAGGGGTTTCTGGAAATAGAGGAGAAAAGAAAGGCTGAGAAGAAAAGAGGAAGAGAGGACTTGCTGAAAGAGAAGTGCTGGCTGTGAGAAGCAGTGAGGAGAAATAGAATCAAAGAGAGAGGAAGAAGGAGAGGTGAAGCACTAGGGTCTTGGTTCTGCTTCTGCCTTCAGGTAATGGAGTCTTCCTTATGCCTTTGTCGATTCTAATTGGTTAAGGCTCTCAGTATTGTATGTTTAATGGATAGATGCTCCCTGTTGGTTATTACTTCATGGTTTGGTGAGTTAGTATTCTGCAGCATGCATGTTCATATTGGGAGTTGAGTGTTTCGATGATTAATAATCTGTTAGTTGTTGAAATCCTGGATGGGCGGTAAATGTGATGCACGACTGTTGATTTTGGTCACGGTTGAAGTGTATGCTCTGTATTCCCTGCTTAATGGTTTTATCAAAGAGGATAATCCGTCAAATGTGACTTAGTTACTACTTTAAGGAATGCTCTCTTAGTTTAAAATGCTCTCTGGTGCTTGATTAGCCGTGGTTCTGTCAACTGCATGAATACTAAGTTACAGATAAAAGATAAAGGGTAGAATTAAGTGATAATGCTCTCTGTTATGAAATGTGGAATGGTTCTCTGTTAATTGATGTCTTGATGAATATGGTATTAGTGGAATGAAGAGAAGATGTTAAGATCAATAATCAGTGATTATTAATGATTTAAATATTATTGATTTTGAAGGTATTGAAAGGAAGAAGGATAAAGTGCTAAAATGCGTTACGGACTCCAGGTAAGTGATACGCATGTGTTTTGATCTTTGGGGCCCTACATCGCAAGAGTTAATAATTGTATGCTGACTGTTTACTGCTTTAATAGAATATTAAGGTTGTTTACTGCTTTATTAGAATAGCCAGATATTGAGCATGTTTCATGAATTGTACTGCTACTTGCTAGGTGTTTATTAGAATTAGGTTCTTTTAATGATGTGTTTAATAGATGATCGTGCTTAGAGATTATAGTAATGATATGATAGACACTGTATGCATTCACGAGCATCATGCATTATGGTTTTCAAAAGGTTATGAAAATGGTTTTCATGCATGGTTTTGAAAAGGAAACAGAAACATCATGTAAATGAATTAAACAGAATAAAGGTAAAGAGATGATATGAGATGTGAGCTTGTTAGTTGATCCTCAGTCGATGCCAGGACTGGTCGGCCAACGGGTGAGTGAGGTTATTTAAGCATTGGAGCGCAGGACCGCTAGTAAGCGGAGGTTATAGCCCGAACTGAATGTTGTGTGTCATAGCATACAACAGCTAGTAGAGCTTTCGGTCATAGGCGGAGCTTCTTATCCCTGAGGTTGGGTCACTATGTATCAGTGTATATAGTAGCTAACATACGATTTGATCGGAGTTGAGCCTTTATCACATAATGAGTCCTCGGTTGGAGTCGAGAGAGACCGACCAATGGTTAGTGAGGTCGTTTAAGCGTTGGAGCACATGACTGTTAGTAGGAGGAGGTTGTAGCCCGAGCCAAATGTTGTGCGTTGTAGCCTACAACAGCTAGCAGAGCTTTTGGTCATAGCCAGAGCTGCTATACCAGAGGTGTCGGGTCAGAAAACGATGATAGAAATGGAAAACGAGAAAAAGACTAAAACATAAAAGATAAAGAAAAACGAAAACAGAAACTACATATGAGATTTTAAAAGATCACAGCACGTGCATTGTAGATTTTACTTTATATAACTTACTAAGCATTAAGCTCATTAGTTTAAGTCTTGTGATGTAGGTACACAGACGAGAACAGGTTAGCAGTTGATGAAGGATTTGCACGCCCGGATCTTGTGACTGGCTAGGCTAATGGATGTAAAAGAAATTATTTGTAAAGGATTTGTAAATGTATTTAAATAGTAAAAGATAAGATGTTTATTTAAATGATTTGATAGATATTTTTAATTCGTAAAGTGTTTTATTTAGTTATTCTTCCACTGCGTTTTACAAAGGGTAAAGAAAAGAAAAGTTTTAAATTTTACACGATTTTAAACGTAAGAAAAAAATTTGGTCGTTACACTTATTCTAAGTTATACACTCACTCCCCCTATCTTCATGACAATTAAATACCAATTAATCTCAATTACTATTTCTCTTTACTATTCCCTCCCACTTTGTCATTATCAAAAAGATATCATTGAGGGGATTAAAAAAAATTGAACAAAGTATCCTCTTTTTTCTTGCTATCCTTTTTGCCATATAATGTTTCTGCATTAGAAATAAGCATACATCCAAGACAACCAGAGGCCCAACTAACGCATTCAATATCATGAAGGAGCATCTCATATCATCAAAATCAAATTCAAAACATACCACATGTCAAGCATTTAAACTCAAACAATGTTTTACATCATTCAAACATTTCAAGTTCTTAACCCCAAAAAAACCATTAAGTGAAAAGTTAAAATTTTGGACAACTAGATTAAGTGCGAGAAGACGGTCCAACACCAGATGACGAGTGAACATGAGTAGCATCCCTAGGTCGAACCTTGCACAAAAAGTCATCATCCCCTACTTCATCTATTGACTCTTGAACTTATCCATTTTTGAGAGAATAATAGCTTGCATGGCTTGAAGCTCTTGCATTTTCTGGGAGGAAGCCTCGTTGGCAAATGATACTTGTCAAGACAAACTTTTTACAATAGAGGATAGATGCGAGATGTTGGCAAGAAGAGTGTTCCAGTCCTCCTTAAATATAATCCTTTGGCGAGAGGACGGAGGATGAGGTGAGGAAGGAAGAGATTTGGAAGGACACTCATCATCCACTGGATCATCCAAAGTAGGAGACGAATGATCAGAAAAAGAAGGAGCAGCTGAGGTGGAAGCAAGTTGATCTGCGTTGAAAATCCATTCACCTCTAACTTGAATTATTCCCATCCATCCGAGAGTACGATGATCATAAATATCAACTTCTTTTTCCTTCCTACATGGCTCATTCGAGGGATCATGACATCAAAGAGCTCGAAGATCTTCTAGATTTAAGTGTTGTAGGGTAAGTTCTTGTTGCAGTTCATAAGAATATCTCACATAGGCCTCAAAATTACATATCCTGAATTGAACATTTTTCCATTTAAAATCTTCTCCATTAGATATAGGTCCATATAAGATAGTATAAGAAATTAGGTGATGGAGAACCCAACCTTTGACATTGACATCCTTTGATTTTGGTTTGTAAAATCCACCAATGTTGGGATTCTTGTGGATCAATCGGAGAAAATCAAGTCCTTCTCCTAGAGCAATAAAGTCAGGATCTTGAGAAATGTGATAATTCTCGTCACTTGGCTCATTCATTGAAAAGCCAATGAGATCATTAATAGTTTTCGAAGTAAGCTTAATTTCCTAACCCAAGACATATTATCTAACAACTGCTGGTCGTACTGAGGCCGACATATTAACATAAAAGAAGACAAATAAATCTCTCATTAGTGTCACAACTAATATTGCATAAGCTAGATAATCCAATTCGATCAAATAGTTGGCCAATGCTCAGAGAACTAAAATGAGAAAAATTCACTCTTCTGGAGGAAATGATAGATCGTTCCATAATATCCGATTCATAATGAATTCTATCATTTTCAACCCTAAATTCAGAAGAGAATTACCCTAATGAAGGACATTGACGTGCAAGGGAGGATTTTCCCTGAGTTGGAGCAATTTTCTGTTTCAGCACAATTTTGGATGAACTTGATGCCATACTACTCACTGCAATAGAGGTACAAAGGAGGATGGCTGAAATTTTCTAAGAGAATGAGACACTGAATTTGTGAGCAAGAGAGGAGGATAAGTAGGAATCGAGTGGCAAGAATGATTCAGAGAAGAAAAACTCGAAGAGGGTGAGCTGGAGTTGATGGAAATAGCACAAGGAGACAGGAAATCGCCAGGGAGAAGAATTTAGGGCATTCGTGGATGCGACCGAGGACGTCCTGCCTTATATATAAACCTGAAAAAGTGGGTACCCAGTTCATTAAAGGTGGGCGACCTGATCCAACCCTCAAAAAAATTTAACGAATCTAGAATATTTGCAATCGCCCGATCCTTGTCATACAAAGACCTCTTGTAATGACCAAACTTTTTATTTCCTTTAAAAATACGTGAAATTTAAAACTTTTTTAAAACAACTAAAATCTCTTTAGATTAAATCAAAGTGCGTCAGTAAAGTCGGACCGCTACGAACCCTTTCGTTATACTTGTTTAGAAAACTATGGTTATAAAATTGTTTCTTAAAACATAGCAGAAGTAAACCATAGTTGTAAAATCGTTTGTTAAATCATAGCGGAAGTGTACAACAGAAGCTTTATTTATCAACGAAAGCATAAATCCTTTTAAAAGACAATAATGAACTTGTAGTTTTATATTTACAAAAACTTTATCTCTTTTACTCCCTTAGCCTAGCCATCCACAAGTTCGTAGTGCAAATGCTTTATCAACTGCTTCATCATCTATGCATCATTATCGCGTACGTGTACCTATACCACAAGTAAGACGTGAGCCTAATGGCCCAGTAAGGAATTGAGTTTATGCAATATGTTATGCCTCTCTTTAGTTCTTTTAGAGTGGGTATCGCCCCAAACCAATCTTTTCATTACGTTCGTTCGTTCTTTACTCGTACGTCGAGCGGAAGATTGAAGGACCCATATGGAATGGTATAGTTCATCTGATCTAACCTCCTGGGTGCAACTAAGTTCCCGTTCCAGACAAGGTAGGGGCTTTGCCTAGCTGCCAGACTAAATCCGCTACCCATCCACCCCCAACTTCCTATTTCTTTTCTTTTCCTTCATTTTCTTTAACATTTTCCTCACATAATGCATATGAGCACCAACTCCAAATATGGTATTTCCTATTTGTTTCTATTATCATAATGCATGTATGACATAACAATAACCATAATTGAACTGCGTATATAAATGAATAACCATGCATAATTGAAGGTAACAATAATGAACAGCGCATATAAATCAATACAGTAATTCAAAATGCACAAAAGGGAACAAATCATAGCAGTGAACTAAAACAACGAATGACATGCTTGAATTTACATAACACAACCTTAAAAGGGAACAACGATCAAAATATGCTATCAACTGAGATAATAAGTCAACTACTATTCAACGAATGAGCATGCTTCACACAATATACAAACCAATAAAGTATGCTTCACACAATATTCACACCAATAAAGCATGTGACAACATTAGATAGGCATGGATAACATGAAATAAGAATTAGAATTAAAGGCAACGTGCATCTGAAAGTAAAACATAATATAACGATGTTGTTAACTAAGGTCATAAGTTAAACATGCTTCAAGTTAATGAAAGCAAAACATTAAAGGTAACAACTTAGTTCTAATTGTTATTCAAGTTAATTAAACATGCTCAAATGAGTAATTACACTTAGTAGTCTAGTTAATTAGGCATGCGTAGAATTCTAGTTAATTAAACCTGCTCAAAGGAATAATTACAATTATTATTATTCTAATTAAATATGCTCAAGGAAGATTATGATTAGTTATCCTAGTTAATTCACATGATTAAGAAAGATTACGATTATTGTTATAGTTAGTTATCCTAGTCAATTAACATGCTCAAATTCTAGTTATCCTAGTCAATTAACATACTCAAAGGAGAACTTACAATTATTATGCTAGTTAATTAAGCATGCTTTTATTCTAATTAAGTGAGTAATTACAACTAATAGTCTAGTTAATTAAACATGCTTAGGGAGTAATTACAATTAATGTTTTAGTTACTTAAACATGCTTTAGCTAGTTAATCAAACGTAATTAGATTTGCTCAAGTGAGTAATTAGAATTAATATTCTATTAATGTTCTAGTTACTTAAACATGCTTTAGCTAGTTAATCAAACGTGGTTAGATTAAGGGTTATTCTAAGTTACTTAAACATGGTTTAGCTAGTTAAATGAAACGTGATTAGATTAAGGGTTATTCTAATTATCAGAGATTTTCACACTAATAACAGCAGGATAAAACAACACATATACATTTTGGAAACTATCAATCACTACATCAAGAAAATAATAACATAACGTAGTGTGTCTCATTCCTTACAACTACAAGGCTCAACATTAGAGGTTATCATTTAACATTCTATAAGCATTCATCACTTCTTTATCAAAGTAAATCACAGAATTAAAAATATAGGAAATATCTACAGAATAGAACTAACAATAAAGGAAATATCTACAGAATACCAACAATGAAAATCTACACCACTCACTGACACTACTTGTAGGTAGGGCCTCCATTGGCCAAGACACACCCAAATCCTTACCCTTTATGATGTAAACTACTCACGGATAGCACTCCCAGCAACTCCACAACTTGCTCCTTAGCTCACGGACAGCAGCTCACGGATAGCAGCTCCTCAACTTCCACCTCACTTCACTTACGTATCACTGAAGGACTCTCACAACTCACACCAACAGAACCCACACGAGCTCACAGGGGAAGCTCTCACGTTGGAACTCTCTCTCTCGCAGGAAACTCTCACAAAAAGGAAAACTAAACTGAAGAAATGGAAGAGAAATGGCTTAAATCACAAGCCTTATCGAGGGAAACCAATGTACTCTAAAACGGAGAGGGGGGCATGGCGTCGACGTGGGCTTTGACATAGGAGGAGACAACTTCGTGTCTCCAAAGTGGGATTTTAATTGCAAAAAAACAAGAGTTCTATTTTAAACCCTAATTTAATTGCAGGTCTGGGATGTTTTGGACCGGAGGATTTGTCCTAGTCTCGTCCACATGCGTCCAAAGAATATTATTCCTAAGGCAGGATGCACATTCGGACAAAGGATGGAGTCCTCACCTTCGTCCGCACCCATCCGAATCCGCCATTCGAACAAAGAATGGCGTCCACATCTCGTGTCTACAATCGTCCAAAACTGTCCAAGAATTGGACAGATTCAAAACTTCAGCGTCCGCCCGCGTACGCGTGAATCTACATGCATTCGAAACTCCACAACACGGGCGAAGTTAGGACATGAAATCACGTCCTGAGTCACCTCAAGACTTAGGGGCGATGTTCCATGAGTTTTCGAATGACATTTCTCATCCCCATGTCGTCCGCATGCGTCCGAATTTGTCAGAATAGTTTTCCCTTCATGTTTTCCTACTTAACTTTTATCCCAACATATTTTTCCCATAAATACACGTCACAATTTAACATGTATAGATACGCAATGTAATATATTAATCCACCAAACATTTAATTACATCGCGTATACGGGAAAAACCATATCGGGGTGTTACACCTCTTGACAAGAAAAGTTAGAAGGTTGATGCAATATGTTTAGAGGCAAACAAATTCTTTGTTTTGCTTTCCCATTTGACAACCATTAAATTTTATCCATTTTAAAAGTGACTAATGTAAAACCCTTAACTAAGTTGTTTCTTGAAGTCTTAGCTAAAGTATCTATGCCTATTCTTCTATGTGAGAACAATTAGTCAATACGAAAGTTTGTACAAAAACAGTTCACATTAAGGCCAAAAAAAAAAAATCAAGTCAAGAGTATAAGTATTTCATTCGAACTAACCTCGAACATATATATCCTTGAGAGTATTCTATCATATGCCTTAGATATCCCCTATCCAAGTCATTCATTTTGATGGTTGCAAGCACGGTTCAATTGTCTTTCTTAGGTACCCAAATCTTTTTTAATCATTGAGTTTTAGTTTTGGTTCTTTTAGGAACCCATAGAAATTTAGAGAATAATTTTGATTTCAAAGGACAAGAAAATGATTTGTGTCATATAGAATTACATGCATGACAAGTAGATGAATTACCAAAGAAATTCTTGTAAGCCTTTTTCTTTTGGAATGGTTCAAATCCAATTTCGACTTTATCAAAAGTTACTCTTTGTTGTCCTAGATGCATATTTAAATTTTTGTTTCCATTTGTAAATTTAAGCACTATACTATTTAAATCATCATTTTTAGCTTTCAAATTGCAAATATCTTTCTCAAATGATTGAACAATGCTAACATGCTTTTTCACTAGATTTTTATTTTCTTTTTTTTTTTAACAATTTATATTTAGATTTAAGTATGTTAAATTGTTATAATAATTCATTAAATGCATCCAATAATTCATTAGCATCAAAATGTTTATCTAAATTGCTAGATGAGTCATGTACCTTATTCTCCTTAGGCATGAAGGAAATGTTTGCCACTTCCTCATCTTCGGAGGATGAATCATCTTTACCATCATCCCATTAGGCCAATATTGTTTTCTTCTTGAATGCCTCAGTTGCCTTATTTGCTTGTGGGCATTTGGTTTTGAAGTGATCGGGTCTTCCGCACCCAAAGCATGTGATCTCTTTCTCCCATTTCCTTTTTCTTTGTTGAAGAAACTTGTTGAATTTTTGAGTTATTAATTTTATGTTCTCATCTTCATCTTCATCTTCCCCTTCAGATTCAATGTAGTTGCTCGATGAGGCTTTGAGAGCTATATCCTTTTTTTTGGAGATTTCCTTCTCCTTTTGCTTTTCTTCCCCATTGTCCTTCAAGGTAATCTCATGAGTCATGAGATATCTGATTAGCTCTTCCAAGTTTAGGGCTTTGAGATCACGAGTTTCTTGGATGGCAATCACCTTTAGTTGCCATATTCTTGGTAGGCACCTAAGAATTTTCCTAATCAATTTTTTGTTGGGATAAGTTCTACCAATCACTTTCAAACCATTAGTAATATTAGTAAAAGGAGTAAACATTTGACTAATGGTTTAATCCTTATCCATACAAAATATAATACCCTAACTTTTTTATATTGAAATTTAATAAGGATAAATTGGAAAGTATTTGGGGGTATTCGGATTAGTTGAAAATTTATCGGGGTATTACAAAGGGCGTAACCGATATATTATAATTTTTGGGAAAATTTAATTAAAGGAATGAATAGAAAATAAATGAAATTAGAATATAATTTAAGGAAATAAATTAATTGATAAAAACAGAAGGAAGGAAGAATTATAAACTACAAAGAAGAATTGACATAGAAGGAAGGAAGAGGTTGAGTCGGCTAAAGGAAATAGGAGGAAGTTGAACCGGTTCTCCTTGAACCGGTTCGATTCAGCTCAAAGGAGAAAATGGTCGGGCGAAGGAAAAGCAGCCCGACCATTTGTTCAAAACAGACAGAAGGGAAGAGGGAGAGAAGAGAAGGGGATGCTAGAGCCCGAGAGGGAGAAGTCGACTCCCGCGCTCAGAAATTTTCTTCGCGAGAGGTGCAGTCCGGCGAATGGTGGGTGCGATTCATCCAGCGGGTGTGCGACTAGCGACATCGAGGAGCGGCGAGTGCGGAGTGTAATACCTTGACTTTTTATATCGAAATTTAATAAGAATAATTTGGAGGTAATTAGGGGTAGTTGGAGTAATTGGATAATTATCAGGGTATTACCGAGGACGTAACCGTTTGGTTATAATCTAAGAGAATTTATTGGAGAAGTTTAATTGATGGAAATCTATTTAGGAAATGGAATTAAGAAATTTAAATTAGACCTCTGGACCTCTAATAATCTTTTAACGATATTTGGATTAAGTCGAGAGTTACAAATTGGGTCGGTTAATATGTGATGCTAATATTCAACACTTCAATATGTGCTTCTTTTTAATATTAATTAATTAAGGCTAAAATGCGGAAATTAAAAAGAGAAATTAAATTGAAGAGGGGAGGGAGAGCTGAACCGGTTCAAGCTGATTTGGCTCGGCTGTAGTGAAAAGGAGGGAATTTCTTCATTAGCCTTTGGCCATTCAGTCTAACGAAAGAGAGAAGGAGTCGAGAGATGAGCTGTAGATGGGTGAGCGACGACGAAGAAGGGGAAGATGAAGGCATCGACGGTGAGCTCGAGACCCGTTCGGAGCAGCTTCTTTGCGGTGAGCATCGCGGGTCACGACTGCAAGCTTAGGCGTCGGGCTTCGCGAGGCTTTGGGTCGCGATTTTGGGATCTAGTGGCCTGGTTTTCACGGGTCGTTGGTGCTGTGTCAGGTAATGGCGAGCTCCGATGCTCCGTCAACTTCCGGTGAGGCTCAACAACGACGGCGTGGTGGCAGCGAGCAACGAGCTGGACGGCGTCAGGATGGCAGGGGAGCTTGTGGTTCAAGTTGGACCTGCCGAAGATCATGGTCCAGCCTATTGGTTTTCCATTTCCGAACCGGTGCTTTCTCCAGATGAAATCGACAGCGCGTTGGCGTGGGGAACAATCTGAGAAATCTACAGTGGCTGGTCGAGCGTGCTAGGGAATGTCACTCTCTGCCTCCTGGGTGATGGCAGAGAGTGTCCTCTCTGGTTCGTTATACATAGGAAAGACGGAGGGAGAAGAGCAAAATACCTCGAGTGCTGCAATCTGGAGATGAAGCTGAGCTGAGAGCTTGTGGAGGCTAAATAGGAAGGTTGAAGCTCTCGAGTCCCTTGAAATCTTCAGGTAAGGAGGTCTCCTCTATTGTTCTTATGGATTAAAAATGATGATGAAGTATTTGGGTTATACTCTATTGGTAATAATGCCTCTGTTGAATTCTGTTTCTTGATGCTGAGAATGGACATGTTGTTCTGTAGTCGATTCTGTGCTTGTGGTTGGTAGGTATGGATGCTTTTGATAAATGAATAAGAATGTTCAATGCTGTCTATGAATTTTTAAGGATTTTTGGCCTTGTATTGTCTGTTATGGATAACTACTTTTTGTTAGTGGATGAGATTATTTTTTGTTGGTGGCTTCCATTGTTGAAGTGTAGGTGTTTATTTTGGTTTTGGTTATGGGAAATGTTCAGTGTTGTTGTGGTTAATATCTCTGCCGACGGTTGCCTCTGTTTGTGTTGTAAGTATACACTCTTAGGGATTGGTATTATGTGTTATGGATTGGTTCTGCCTTGGATTTCATTACAGAGATATTACGCATGTATGTTGAATTAAATTCATGCACTGTGAGGTTGAAGTTTAAGTGTTCTACACAATTTGGATGTGTACTCTTTACGGTTGGACGATTTTAACTATGGTTGGACGTTGACAAAAATGGAAGTGCTATATTGCTTAGAATAAACCTGCGTAGCTATAGCTTGGATAATATGCTCTGCTGCTTGGATTGAGTCATTCATTGGATAAACATATGTTAGTAATTTGATTGGTTTATTGGGATAGGATATGTTTCATTTTCGGCGATAATGGATTTCCATTAATAAGTCATAAATGTTTTAATTGTGAAGGTATCGAAAAGAGAGGAGGATAACGAATAAGTGCTAACGTGCAGAAAGGAATTGAGGTAAGGAATTAGGGGTGTCTTGGCCATTTAGAGGCCCTGCACCACAAGTAGTGTGCGTGAGTTGAGTTTATTCTTGAGTGATTTTACTGTTGTTAGTTTCTTTAGTTTCCTGTAGTTTATTTACTACAATATTCTTGGTTTTACTGTTAGTTTCCTTAGTTCTCATAATTTATTTATTGCAATTATAGGAATGAAAATGCTTAGTGAATGCTTAGATAAATGAAATGTTTAGACGTAATGAATGGCTACTAAAGGTTTAAGGAAAGAATGAACTACTTGATGTGATATTCTGCTACATTTAGTTTATAGCTTTACTTGCTATTTAGTTTAATTATTCCATGTGTTCATTATCAATTGTCATTTCTTTCATTCAATGCATATATATATATATAGTGTTCTGCTATATATAATTGAGCATGTCGCTAATTAAATTGAATCTGGAGCATGTTAATTAGTTTATCGTAGTTTAATTAATCAATTGATTAATCTAAGCATGCGAACTAATTAGTTAATCTAAACGAGTGAACTACTTAATCGGTGTTTATAATCTTCCTTGAGCATGTTTAGTAATTAGCATATTTAACTAGTTAGCATGTTTAATTAACTAATTAAAATAATAATCATAGCATGTAATTAGCCTATCTAAACAATTAGCAGCATGTTAATTAACTAGGTTGTGCCATGCAATTATCATGTTAGTATGTTTAATGAGCATGTTGAATTAACTAGTTAGACTTGAGTACGTTTAACTAACTAATTCAAGCATGTTAATTCTAATTTCAATTTTAACTTAAACATGACAATATGAGTATGATAATTAATTGCGCATGTAAATCGGCTAATAAATAACTGGAACAACAATTGTAATCTTCTTTGGACATGTTAATCAATCTCAGCATGTCAACTAACTAACTTGTCTGATTAACTAATTAGTGATGGTTAATTAGAATATGTTAATTTTTAAGCATGTAAATTGACTAATAAGTAGCTACAAGTGCGTTTAATTTATTTAAATATCATATTAAATTGATTAACTAGCATGATTAATTAGCATGTATAAATTAATTAGCAACATGTTAATTAATTAGGGTGTTCGACTACTCAATTAAATTATTAATCAATCCATGCATGTTAATTAACCATTACTTGTGAAATCTACAAGCATGTTAATTAATTAATCTTGAGCATGTAACCTTATCTAGGATAACTCACTAGGACGACAATGAGAATTTTTCTTGAGCACGCTAAGTAACTAGGATAAAAGCATGTAATTAACTCTTGAGCATTTTAACTGAATTAGGCTTTACTTTCAGATGTACGTCGCTTGCCAATTCTGTTATATTTCCTTTATTATTGTGATCTCCATATCCCAGCATGCCTTCTTTCATATGCTTTACTTTATTGAATGCTCCATGGTTATTATTTATCATTGTGTGCACTATTCGGTTTTGGTTGTTACTTTCATTATATGTTTTACCTTCTTTTGTATGCGCTTTCAATTATAGTTTGCTTTCAATTACAGTTACTTTTATTTCAATGTGTACTTCAATTATTACTAATGTTATGTCATAATGTATCATGCATCATGTTAGGTTGAGAATGTATGGTCATGCATCATGTTAATAGAAACCAATAGGGAGTGCCACCAAAGTGGTACTCACACATGCATTATGTGAGGTAAAACATTAAGAAAATGAAGGAAATTGCAAGTTGGGGGGCGGATGGGTAGTGGATCTAGTCTGCAACTAGGCGAAGCCCCTTACCTTGTTGGTAGAGGGGACTTAGTTGCAAGTAAAAGGTTAGATCTGATCCACTATACCATCCCAAAGGAAATCTTTCAATCTCCCGCTCGATGTACGAGTAACGAACGAATGAACGAAAGTAAAGTAATGAACGAACAAATAGCTTAATGAAATGATTGGTTTGGGTGGCCCCCATTCCAAAAAAGACTAAAGAGAGGCATATTACGTTGCATTAAACCTTTTTTCCTTACTGAGCCATTAGCCTTATGTATTACTTGTGGTTTAGGTACAAACGATGAACAGACAATAACGCGGGGATGAAGGGTTTGCACAAGCGAGATTTCGGCTGGCCAAGCGATAGAGAATAAAAGAGAAAAGGTTGTATATGAATTGTAATTAATCATTTAGTTTCCCTTTCTCAAACGTGGCATTTAAATGTTTGGTTTTCATTACTCAAATGATTTATTAGTTTCTTCATTCAATTATTTGCGCCTCCGCGATGTTTTCAAATAAAGATTTTATAACGCTTCCGCACCTTATTAATTGGATTTTAAAATGAGTTTAACGAAAAAATTAGTAGCGATCCTGTTAGTGTCGCACTCTGATTTGCTTTAAAAGAGATTTCAATGGTTTTACAAAAGTTCGAATTTTCCCTCATTTTAAAGGATTTACGAAAAATCAGGTCGTTACACAGAGCTAGGGCACGGGATTGGGCAAGTCCTGCAAGAGGAATCGGAGCTCCCTGTTGTCGTGTGATCTTCACTGCGAGGTAAGTCTTCTGCGAGTTAAATTCTCGGCCTTCTGTGCTGTGGTTTTCCTTTGGTTGTAACGAGTTATTTGTGTTTTGAGCGAGTGAGCTAGAAGGGAGTGGTGGTAGTGCACGGTTTGGCTTGGTGCTGGATTGGTCGTGTGAGCTATTGTGTCAGGTATTCTTCAAGGTAAGGACCTTCTTATCTGCTGCTTATGAACTCTAGGTTAGTCTTCTGTTGGTGATTGTCCAAGTATTGATATATTGGGATTGGTTTTATTTGCTGGAAATGATTTGTTAACCTATTGTGCTATTATGTATTGCCGAATGGATTTCTGGTCATGTTTGGATAATGTCTCTACATTGTTGTTGGTCTGAAGCATGTTAAGTTTAATATTCTGAATGGATTGTTGGACGTAGAAACATGTTAAATTGATGTTCTGAATCAATCTGTTGGATGATTGAATATATATAGAAATACTTTGTTGTTCGGATTAGTATTCTATGAACTCTCTGGTGGACATTATAGATAATCTGTTTTGGTGTAGCTATTGTCCTTATTGTTCAATGTTGAAGCATGAATATATTCTGCGTTTTGGCTTTGGTTGTGAAACTATGATCTTGGGTGAAGCCTCTGTTACATGTCGTACTCCGTTGTTGTTATCAATGGGTGATTTTACTGCTGCTGTCTTATTTGAATAAAAGGGATAAATAAGTGCATGTTCTATTGGTTTTGTATGTCTCTGGTTGCTCGCTGCGATATATTGGGCGTTGAATGTATTCTAGAATTGGTATTCTGCTGGTTTGGATTCAGATCATTAATTAGATAAATATATTCTGTTATTTGGATTAAGCCGTCACATCTTGTGATTTAGATTAATTTGTTAGGTTGGGTTATATTAATGAAGTGAGTTGTTTGAGAACTCTTGTATGTAAAGTATAAGAATAAAAGATAGAAAAGACGTTGAGATTTATAAGTTATTAATTGAGTAAATTAATGATAAATGTTATTAAATTGTGAAGGTACAGAAAGAGAAAAAAAAGGGTAACGTTTAAGTGTTTATACACGTTAAAGCCTCGAGGTAAGTTGATATTTACTATACTTTGGTCTTCGGACCCTACATCACAAGAATTAGGACATTGTTTGCTGATTGTTACCGTTTTCATAGAATATTTAAGTTGTTTACTGTTTTACCACAAATTGAGCATGTTTCGTATATTGTGCTATTATTGCTGGATGTTTGCTAGATTTAAGTTCTTTTAATGATATATTTCATAGACGAGTATGTTTAGAGATTATTGGAAAGATATGATAGAATTGTATGCATTCACGAGCATCATGGTTTTCAAAAAATACGAAAATGGTTTTCATGCATGGTTTTGAAAAGGAAACAAAAAGTGGTGGAATGGATGTTCACACAAACTAAGTGAACGGCGTTCTCAAGGGCTGATCACCCGAGCGAACAACCATCACTTAGCTGTAAGAATATCCATTGTATCATTGAATAAACGTAAATAGGCGTATGGGGGTTCGGGAGATTTGATGACTGTCCATCGGTAGGGACACCATAGGATGTATCTCCTTATCGGAGTGCAGGTTAACCACGTGGACTCTAGGGTTCATCATTTCTCTTGTACGGACATCTCCAACGTCTTCAACAAAAAGAAAATGGTGACAGTCATCGGTGGTGAGGCTATAGGATGTATCTCCTCGCCAGAGTGACGGATAGCCATATGACCATAGGATGTATTCATTCTCTCGGTATATGGAACGGATAGGTTCCATTCCAGAAAATGAAATTAAATAATAACAAAGCATTGTGGGGATGAGACAGCATGCCAAAAGGTCTGGAATGTAGGCGTTCCAGAATGAGACAGAAAGTCAAAATACCTGGGAACATATGTAAACAGAAAAGGAAAAGGAAAAGGGAAAGGGAAAAAGAAACGAAAAGGGAAATATCAAGTAAAGTTAAGATCAAGAAGACTGAAAAAGAAAGGAAATGAAATGTGAAATGAAAACGGAAAGAAAAGGAAAAGAAACGGAAATGGAAAATGAAAAAAGATTTCAAAAATGCATAGCATATTTATTTTATTTTATATCACTTATTGAGCATTAAGCTCATTAGTTAAATCTTGTTGATGTAGGTATATGCTTGGAAATAGACGATCAATACAAGGAGCAGTTAATGAGGAATTTGCACGGATGAATTTGGTGGCTGGCTGGACTAATGAGTAAATGGTTTTGTAAAGAAATAGTTGAGTTTAATAATTGTTTTAAGTCCCTCTTTTATTGCTTCCGCTATATATTTAAGAAAGATGATTTTTATAAATGAAAGTTATTCCACTACTAAAATATTATTATTGGAAAATGATTTTAATAAAGGATTTAACACTCGGTTTTTAAAAGAAAAATCTTACTCTAATTTTATAAAAGAAAAAGTTTTAAATTTTAAGCGATTTTAAAAGGAAATAAAAATCGGGTCGTTACATAAAATAATTTAGATTCGTGAATAAGCATACTCAATTTATTTTCTTTAACTTAATTAGTACTCTCATGTGTAATTTCAAGTAATCTCCAAATTTTATATGCATTATCACATGTTTGCACTCTATTAAACTCATCTCTATTGAGTGCGCTATATAAAGTTTGTATTGATTGCTTTCGCATTCATGCATAATTTACGCATGTCAAACTTATCATACTCAAAAGACAATTTTGAAATTTTTATTTGATTTTCCAATTTAGTTGGAACATGAGGTCTATTTTCAATTATATTCCATAAGTTATAATCTAAATATTTAATATAAATTCTCATCCTAGATTTTCAATTGCCCCTCAACATGCATATTAAAAGTCATAATAATTTATCAAAAATTTCGCAAAATTAGCACAAAAAAAGTTAAGACACACTAGAAAACCCATAAAGAAAGAGAGTGTGAGAGACTAATGATATTTTGAACTTGACAATTGTACACGATATTTATAATAGATCTCGTGACACATAATTTAATTTGCTCGCGGTTGCAGTTTCAAGAAATCAATTAAAGAGTAAAGTTGTCTAAATTTATAAACTCAAAATTTAAATTATTTTTAAATAGTTTTGTATAAAATTGGTAAAAATAAAATAAAACATTTTGATTTTAGTTATTAAATGTAATCCACTCTCAAATAATCGATGAGAAGTGAGAACGGGTTGTTATGATTGTTTAAGATGATTTCAAGGACTAGGAAATGGTAACACTTTCGCGGTAAATTACTTTATCAACCTCTCTGAAAACTGTCCATAACTGTCATTTGACAACTTGAAGAAATACAATGTTCCAAAAGGACGTGGATGTAATTTTCAAAAGCTCGGGGCCCACGGACATTTAAAGAACGGGTCAGTTTTGCCTGACAACTCCCCACACTCACTGCCTGCCGCTTTAAGAGCCGCCGTCCTATCCATACCAGCCACGTGTCCGTTTCCTGACCAGACCATTATTTTCTTTTTGCCTTTTATGACCTTTGCCGACGCGCCGGCTTTAACTGTCTGTCACCTTCAATCACCACGCGTCAAGTGCCAACCACGCGGTGATTAGTGATTGGATGACTCAGGTTTTGTGAAGGAAATTTTGATTCTGTGTTTCAGAGAACACGGAGTGTGGGCCCTACCCACCAATAAGCGGCCGCCCATTACACCACCTGCAAAGCTGTTCACACGTGGACCCCGCATTCTGTCTTCTTGATATCCTCCTCATTTTATTAATTAATATTTATGCAAATTACGTCACATAGAATCTTAACCACATTCTAAAATTTTGAAAATATGTACAATTGGAATCTATACATGTGTTGATTTTACGTGTACGAGCATATTTAGTAGTAGAATCCTCTCCCTTGGGAAAGCTACTAAAAAGTGGGACTTCCAACAAACCTCTCTTGGAGAACAAGTTTGTTGAAACTTTTCTCCTGGTTCATTCAACAAATGAAATTGGTGATATGGTTTAGGTGTCACTAACTAGATGTGTTTACGTGGAAAAATCATTTCAAGAAAAAAGCAAAGAAAGAAGAATGAATCTACTATGAAGATTAAAGTACAACCGCAAATTTTACCACACTAGCTTACATCAATTTATAGAGAAAACAAAACTCTAAATGAGATTTACAATTCGGGCTCACCGACCCAGTCCAATAAAATTCAAGTCATACCAAAGTCTAATAAGAAGTGTATTGCGACATCTTGTCAGGTGAAGAATATAATGACTCAAAATCAAAGAAAATTAAAGAGGAGACCAATAGAATCCACGATCTTAGGTCGCTTAATTGTGGTTGATGTTAATAGTTCATAAATAATATTGCTCTGTAGGCTAGTTGTTGGAACTTAAACAGACAATACATCACTTGTAATGTAATGTTTTTGTCTTTAAGCGAGTAAATCCGGAGTAAATAACATAATCATATGTAAATGGAGATTTGTTACTCAAACAAACTAGAACATAATCCACTGGAGGCTCAAAACATTAAAAAGTTAAACCTACAACCAAATGAAAACGGTTGAACAAAGAGGACGGTGGAGGTCCACGCGAAGACAAACCGAACCCACAAGTACGTCAAAATACAAAAAAAGTTGGGTCCCACGTGTACCCTCTCCGCTCTCCCCTCAATTTGGTCGCTTCAAACGCAGCGGTTTGGCCGTCGGTGCCGCCCTCCCAAAAAAGAAAACTAAATAAATCCCAATCTAGACGCTCTGCAGAGGGCGGCTACTGCGTCGTGAAATCAGAGCCGTTGATCCAGACAAAAGTGGAGGATCTTGCTGCCGGAAAGGAACAAGCAAAGGACGCGAATCAAGAGGGCGTGCCCTGATCAACGACACAGCGGGCCCCATGCCGCGCTCGATGAAGCCGCTCTCCCTCCTTCGTGCGCTTCTCTCACGTTCCCACCTTTTTTTTTTTTTCCTTTTTCCTTTTTTAATTTGTTAATCCATTACTTCCGTACACATGGGTCCCGCCGATGACATCATCGGGGATTTTACTAACGTGCACCGCCTAACAATTTAGATGCGCATTTTAGAGCGGAAGAGAAGCGTGTAATGAATAGACGCGGAACTGCCGGCTAAAATGTGTGCTTTTTCGATCTTAGATTGTAGCCAAAGATAAGACAGTTATAATTGTGAGCTAAATACGCAAAGATTGTACTTGGAACCTGTCTGGCCATCTGGGTGTGGAGATAATGAGAAAGTGGACTAAAGTATAATCATCAACCGATAAAACGCAACTGGAATTTTCCATCGACTTTCCCATGTTTTCTCGACGGCCAAACAAGTTGGAAAACGAGTTTAAGTAAAGTGTAAAAACCAGATATACAAGTTTTTGATAAGAGCAACTCCATTTTCTCGGTCGCCAAGGCGTTGGAAAATTTCTTCGTTATGTATTTACACATGGGGATGGGGCAGTCATCATCGTCAGCGATTTCATACAAGCTTAAAACTTTCTCAACACAACTTTTCTTTCGCTTTCTCAGTTTGCAAACCCACAAACTAAACAACAAGGAAAAGGTGAAGAATAAATTAGCTAACACGAAAATCGGGAGAAATAATCGGATCTCTCTACGAAATCTGACGGTATAATTAAGCGACCTCGGGAGGGGGAGGCTGGTTAAGATCGAGATCTAATCGTCCGATGTTTTGGGTTTGATTGAAATCGACGACCGACGACGAACCGGAGTCGCTCTGTGCCCCGCCTGCCATGACCGGCCTGAAATCAGAAACCATCGCAGTATAAAACTTTTGCATTTCCCGGTGTGTTACTCTCGTCTTTTCTGAACGGGCGAAAGCATCGAAGTAGAGCGGACGGGCCATCGGAACCGCATAGAAACCTCCGGGAGGATAGCAACTCCCGGCGAAACGACCAGCGGTGATGGATACGGGAGTGAGAGTGAGGTCCAACGGCGGCGGAGGAGAAGACGACTCGACGGTGCTGGTCTGACTGGGACTGCTGCGTGTGAAGTTATGATTTCCATCCACGCCAGCGAGATCCGACGGAGTAGGGAAATTAGTCTTAGCTTTCAACCCACGAAACTCACGCGCTGCATTATCATAAGCACGCGCCGCCTCTTCCGCAGTATCGAAGGTCCCCAGCCAAACCCGCGTCTTCTTTCCAGGGTCGCGAATCTCCGCCGCGTACCTTCCCCATGGCCGCTTCCTCACACCTCGATATCTAATTTCCTTACAGCCCGAACCAGAGTTCGGGTCCGGCGCGGTGGATCTGTCTCTCGGCGCCATTGTATGGTTCTGAACACGGATTTAGAGCGGAGAGAGAAAGAATAAAGATGGAAGTATGGGAAAGAGGAGGCAGAGAAGAGCTGATTTATAGAGAGAGAGAGAGAGGAGAGAGATTGTGTACGGTAAAAGCAAAAGCTACGCTCCTCTGAAGCGGTGGGAGAGGATCAGGAAAACTAATGCGGTGGCTTCCCTCATACAGTATTGATGATGGACATTATTCAACAACTGTTTTATTTCAATTTTTTATTCTGTCCTATCTCACAATAATTTTTTTAATTTAATAATTAAACATTAACTTTAAATTACTTTTTTCCTATAAATAATTTTATTTTTTAATTATCAACCATTTAAATTTTATTATCAATCTATTCATTTAATTTAGTAAATATAATATACCACATGCTTTTTTATTTAACATGATGTTTTAATTTCATTTTTAAAATTTTAGAGATTTTTAACTCAATTTTGAATTTGTTCAATCTTTTCTTATATAATTTTAATTTTTTTCTATTTTTCAAATTGGATTAAAAATAATAAAAAATGTCAAAAATCAAATTAAAATAATGAAAATAATATATATATATGTCAAATTTAATGGATAAAAAATGTGTTAAATGCGTTCAATTTAATAAATAAATTAATGGTAAGATATAAATTGTTGACGAACATAAAAGAAAAAAGAAGTTTAATAGATAATTTACACAAAATATATGTAAAAGTAAAAAGTAAAATTGTAACTCACCAACTCATTTTTAACGTGTTTTGAAAGAACTAATAAATTGATCTTGGAGGAGCGTGACGAAGACGGGGGGAAGATGAAGCGAAGGAGAGCGTGGAGAGAAATATTCGGCTCAGTCAACAAGACGTTTGACCGGGCTGTGTCTCATGTGGGTCCCACTGCATGAAAGTAAAGGAAGGAAAAGATGTGGACGTGGCAACTTGAACGTCCGGACACGCGGCTGCGGGCAGACAGAGGGCGGCGGATTTTAACGGCGGTTAGGACGGCGCTCCCTTCATTTTTGCGTGTCGTTTGCTGCTTCCCGTTTGTTTCTTAAATTATTATTTTAAACGTATAATTTTATAAAGGGAAAATGACAAATCAACCATCGTGGTTTGCGGTCAATGACAAGTCAACCACTGGGGTATGTTTTCTAACAAGTTAACCACCAACGTATGTGAAAATGACAAATAAACCATCGCTGTCCGTTAAAAAAAGTTGATGGCCCCACCATGTATGCCTGGACGCCGCGGCGTCCAGGCAATTTTGGCCTGCACGCCGCGGCGTCCAGGCAATTTTGGCCTGCACGCCGCGGCGTCCAGGCCATTTTGGCCTGCACGCCGCGGCGTGCAGGCAATTTTGGCCTGCACGCCGCGGCGTGCAGGCAATTTCGTCCTGCACGCCGCGGCGTCCAGGCCATTTTGTCCTGCACGCCGCGGCGTGCAGGCAATTTTGCCCTGCACGCCGCGGCGTCCAGGCCAAAATTATTATGAAAAAAAATATATATATATATATATACTTAAACCAATTTCGCCCAAATTAAACCAATTTCGCCCAAATTTCAAGCCCTAATCTGCAATTCGCATGTATTCTATCGTTTTCCTAACCCTAGAGAAGTCTGAGCTGCGCTTCAGCGAGTAGAGAAAGGGATTTTGGAAAAGTTGAAGAATTTGTTGGAAAAAATGGCATCTTGGAGTGTTACAGAAGGTGGTATTAACCGTGAAGCTCAAGTGGGCCCCTCAGAGACATTATTGTCCAATGAGGAGGTACGTGGCTTTGGAAACGAAGTTGCTATTATTTTGCATTCTGTCTCAGCAAATTTAAATGAAGAGGACGATGAGGAACTCCGATCAGCATGCCAATCCACTAGTGATGAAGATATGGACATGGCAGAGAGTAGACTGAGACGCCAACCAGAAGCAGAGTGCACATTTGTTGGTATGGGGCTAGGCAAAAAATATAGTTCCTTGAATAAAATTAGAGAAGAAATTGTTGATTATGCAATGAATAATGGGTATGGGATAAAATTCACCCACAGTGATGTGCGTCGATTGAGAGCTGCTTGTCAAGAAGGGTGCATGTGGCGGCTTCACGCCTCACAAATAAAAAATGAAATGACGTTTCAAATAAAGATGTACAACGACGTTCACACATGCTCCAGAGAAATGGAAAGCCGCCATGCCACAGCCAAATGGGTGGCAACGCATTACTTGGACAGATTTAAAAGTCAGGCCGACTGGCCCATATCTTCCATAATTGAGACTGTCATGAAGGACTTCAACGTCAACATTACATCCAGCCTTGCTAGAAGGGCAAGAAATGCGGCAAAAAAAATTAACGAAGGGGATGCCAATGAGCAATACAAGCTCATATGGTCCTATGCTGGGGAGATTCGGAGGTCGAATCCCGGAAGTTCACTGCGTGTTGACCTCGATATGAGTGTATTTAAAAGGATGTACATGTGCTTGGATGCATGCAAAAGGGCAGTGCTGAATGGTGGTAGACCTGTTATTTGTTTAGATGGCTGCCACTTGAAGGGAGCGACTCCGGGGCAACTGCTTACTGCTGTCACCATCGACGGGAACGATGGTATGTACCCGATTGCTGTCGCAGTCGTTGAAGCAGAAAATAGGGCTTCATGGAGCTGGTTTCTAGAATTGTTGCTGGACGATCTAAACAGCCCATCTGGCAATGGGTGGACGATCATTTCTGATCGACAAAAGGTAAGGTGTTATTCACTGCTTTTGCATTATGTGTTTATGTTTGTCATATATTACCAATGTCTGTCTCATATTATGCATCTTTGCAGGGACTAGTGCCAGCTGTGAGAGATGTGGCATGGCAAGCAGACCAGCGGTTTTGCATCCGACACCTGTATGCCAATTTTCAAAAACAATTTAAAGGCAAGTTGTTGAAAGATGCAATGTGGGCTGCAACAAGAGCCACAACAGTGAGGCAATTTGAGAAAGAGATGGCCAAGTTACGTGTCCTTGACCTGGCGGCCCATGACTATTTACGTGGAATAGAGGCGACATGCTGGGCCAAACATGCCTTCTCTTCGATCCCAAAGTGCGACATAAGCCTCAACAACCTCAGCGAGTCCTTCAATGCCTGCATCCTACCCGCCCGGGACAAACCAATTCTAAGTATGTTCGAGATCATTCGAAAGGGCATCATGGGTAGGATCGTAAAAAAATATGAAAAGATGGCTCAGTCGACCGAACGGTTGTGTCCAATGATCAGCAACCGCCTCGCCAAAGTACAACATGCCAGTAGAAATTGGAGCCCTCAGTTTGCAGGAGCTGCCCAGTTTGAGGTCAGCAACGGTACCGACATGTACGCTGTTGATTTGGAAAGGTGTACTTGTACATGTTACCGTTGGGAGTTGACCGGCATCCCGTGTGTGCATGCAATCCGGTGCATTCACTTCATGAGGAGATCTCCTGAGGATTTTGTGCATTGGTGCTATCACCGGGAAACATACATGGTGATGTACTCCCACTTTCTCCTCCCCCTTAATGGACCAAGCGAGTGGCTTCCTGTGACGAATCTTGATCCAATTATCCCACCGCCTTTTAAAAGGCTTCCAGGAAGGCCGCGCGTCCGTAGAATACGGGATGTGGACGAGGCCCCCAGCCGGACAGTGCTAAGCAGAAGACATTTGCCCGTCACTTGTGGCCGGTGTGGTAGTGTGGGGCACAATGCCCGCACGTGCGAAGGTGGAGGCCAGTCCAGTGCAGGGGCTGGCAGAGGCAACAGAGGGAGAGGCAGAGGCGGCAGAGGAAGGTCGGAGGACACCTTTATGGGGTTTAGAGTCCCCGAGACAGCTCCCGAGACAGTGCCTGATAGAGTTCATGAGACGCAGGTCCGTGCATTATCACGTTATGCTTTCAATTGTTATTTCACATATGCTCATTTCCTTTCCAATGTGATCTGCAGGAGTCTGAAGGTTCTCCCACACAAACGTACACATATGTGGACCTTAACCTGCCATGATACAATTGTTTTTTCTTTCGACAAATGTAAATGACAGTGAAATGAAACTTTAGTAAAGTTGTGTTTTTATGATATAAAAAGAAGTTTTGCAAATTCAAAGCTTTGTGTTAGTAAGGTAATGTTTTCATTTCAATTCCAGTGGCGTTACAACTAATCAATTGACCTGACTTCATAATTTTTTATAAATTTTGACATAATGTGACTTGTTTCGTTACTCCCCCAAAAGTACTATTGTACATCCTGCACAACAAAGAATCCCAAACAGGTCCAGTATCATTCAAATCATCCACTAAATGTAAACTATACATAACATCCAAACAACATATCATTCAACTACACTACGCCTTCTTCTTCCTGGTCGGTTTCGAGCGCAAATCCGTGATCAGGAACGACAAGTGCGGGTCCAGAAATACTCTATCTGCTCGGTCGAACAACGGTCCCTCATACTGAAAGTCTGGAGGTTCGTGCAGGTGGAATTGTTCCTTAATTTTGCATTTTCCTATCACCTCCATCCCCGCAGGGGTACACCGCAAGACGCCGAACGGCCTGTAATGCAAAGGGAACAATTGGCGGTCAATTACGTGGAAAGCAATAATAAGAACGTAAACAAGGGAAACTTCTTACCGCTTTTTGTCGGTGGGAGCTACGATAATGGATATTGATTCCGGCAGTAATTTCTGGTAACCGTATTGCTGGTGCAGGTCAACGGACGACATAAAACAGTCGTGTTTCGGGTGTGTCTGCAATGTAAACAACGCATTATATGATATCAAAAAACATTAACAACAAACTGGAGACGCGAGATAAATACTTACGTGAATCCAACCTACGGTGAGTAGACCGTTTTCCTGTTGATGTCTGAAAACAGCTACGTCCGCGCCGTCCACCGCATAGCACTGCATATAAGTTTGGATGAGTACTTAGATAAAAGCTTATAAACTAGCACACAACGAAGGCCTCTCACAGTATCTGACGTGCCCTTCTGATCCGGGAAGATGATCTCGCTGACGACGTACTCATTGTCGATCAACTTTCCCGCAAGAATTGCGCATGTCTCTATGTTCTTTCGAATATTACCATGACAATAATCCTTGAACCTACTCATCAAATCATGAGCCTGCAACCAAAATGTCAAAAAAGGGTGAGCGTAAACATTAATGAACACACATATATACCGAAATGAAAGACATACCACGCGCACAGTTTTAAGGGGCGGCGGTTCCAGAGGCACGGCTGGAGGAATAGGTTGGCTGCTTCCAACAGGGTTGCTGCCAATTAAAAACATGTCATTACATGAAACAAAATAAAGTACAAACGTGGAATTAGCGTTCAACGGAATGAACTTACAATCGGAATGTCGTATCAGGTGCGTCAGAGGAGGATGACGCGGATGCGTAATGGGGTGCTCGCCTCTCACCTGGGTTCCGGGCTGCCACCATCTCACGATGCCACTCGCCATATTGGTTGTGCCATTGTTGTGCTATGGCCCACCTATCGTCGGCGACCTTGGCCACTTCTTGTATTTGGCTTTGTTGCATTTGCAGCTGCTCTTGCATTCGCTGCATTTGGGTCATGGACATCTGATGGAGCTCCTCCATCCTGCTCATCCAAGCGACCGTCTCATCAGGCATCGAACTAAAATGGGATGCCTGAGGAGGAGGAGGAGGAGGTTGTTCATGAAACGGAACTGAATGCATAGGCGCTGACTGGGGTGGATGTGTTGCATCCTTCTTTGACGGCCGCATCCATTGCCCTCCTGTTTGGGTGATCCCCATTCGGTCCACTAATGAATTGTTGTAAATGTCAGTGACCGACTCTTCAATTCGAGGTTCCGTCTCCGGGATGGGGACCCCTAACTGCTCAACGATACTCTGGATGAGCCAGTTGTACGGCAGTGCCTTCGCTGAGTTGTTGACCACCTCTTGCATGTGGCTCATGATGATATATCCGATGTCCACCTTTTGTCCCATGAACACCTTCTCTAGCATATACAGATCCATGCTAGTAACAAGCTCTCGATGCCCAAGCCGAGGCAATATTGTGTACGTCATTATGAGGTGGATCAATCGGGCTAAGGCATTCAACTCCTTGCCCTTTGGCTTGCTGTACTCGGCAACCTCGGGATCCTGATGCAACAATCTAAGCACCTCTAACCCACGTCCTTGTTTGACGAATGGTGGCGCCCGAGCCATCTGATAATATTCATCGCTTGGCTCCTCCAACACACATCCAAGCATAATGTTGAGATCATTGGCCGTGAACCTAACCTCATGTCCAAAAATATAAGTGTGCACCTCTAATGGTTGGGTGGAAATTCTCAAATTCGCATAAAATAATCGTATAACTCGCTCGCAATAACTGCCCCTCATCCGGCACAACCCGGCTAACCCAGCAGCCTCAAGCATACGATCAATTCCCATCCCTGCGAATGAGTCCAAATCTACTATCTTGGACACAATAATTGTACGGCGTTGTATATCTTCTACGTACCGTGCTTTGCAATTCCGGTTCCAATATAGTTTCGACCTTGAACCCACTTGAACGGGTTGGAATGGGTCGCTGGAGCATCCGGCTTCTCCTTCTTCAGGCTCAGCGGTTGGCATAATGGCTAACTCAGTGGTTTCTTCCACTACATCGGCTTCGAACGCCGCAGTTTGAACGGGTTCAACTGCCTCCATCGTTGCCTTCCCACGCTTCGAGGTCAATTTCTTAGTCCTGGATTTCATTCTGATAGTTGAGAGTCAGTCACCAACCTGCAATATAATAACCCACACAACATGTCTAAGTTAGCATAACAGTATTTCCTCATTGCGTCGCTTGGATAATAAAAAATGTAATGAAATATTTTTTTTTAAATAAATATTTTTTTTTTTTTTTTTTGGGCGTGCAGGC
>CM039470.1:28128993-28303236 GCA_022433065.1 Begonia loranthoides | reverse complement strand
CCAATGAGGAGGTACGTGGCTTTGGAAACGAAGTTGCTATTATTTTGCATTCTGTCTCAGCAAATTTAAATGAAGAGGACGATGAGGAACTCCGATCAGCATGCCAATCCACTAGTGATGAAGATATGGACATGGCAGAGAGTAGACTGAGACGCCAACCAGAAGCAGAGTGCACATTTGTTGGTATGGGGCTAGGCAAAAAATATAGTTCCTTGAATAAAATTAGAGAAGAAATTGTTGATTATGCAATGAATAATGGGTATGGGATAAAATTCACCCACAGTGATGTGCGTCGATTGAGAGCTGCTTGTCAAGAAGGGTGCATGTGGCGGCTTCACGCCTCACAAATAAAAAATGAAATGACGTTTCAAATAAAGATGTACAACGACGTTCACACATGCTCCAGAGAAATGGAAAGCCGCCATGCCACAGCCAAATGGGTGGCAACGCATTACTTGGACAGATTTAAAAGTCAGGCCGACTGGCCCATATCTTCCATAATTGAGACTGTCATGAAGGACTTCAACGTCAACATTACATCCAGCCTTGCTAGAAGGGCAAGAAATGCGGCAAAAAAAATTAACGAAGGGGATGCCAATGAGCAATACAAGCTCATATGGTCCTATGCTGGGGAGATTCGGAGGTCGAATCCCGGAAGTTCACTGCGTGTTGACCTCGATATGAGTGTATTTAAAAGGATGTACATGTGCTTGGATGCATGCAAAAGGGCAGTGCTGAATGGTGGTAGACCTGTTATTTGTTTAGATGGCTGCCACTTGAAGGGAGCGACTCCGGGGCAACTGCTTACTGCTGTCACCATCGACGGGAACGATGGTATGTACCCGATTGCTGTCGCAGTCGTTGAAGCAGAAAATAGGGCTTCATGGAGCTGGTTTCTAGAATTGTTGCTGGACGATCTAAACAGCCCATCTGGCAATGGGTGGACGATCATTTCTGATCGACAAAAGGTAAGGTGTTATTCACTGCTTTTGCATTATGTGTTTATGTTTGTCATATATTACCAATGTCTGTCTCATATTATGCATCTTTGCAGGGACTAGTGCCAGCTGTGAGAGAGGTGGCATGGCAAGCAGACCAGAGGTTTTGCATCCGACACCTGTATGCCAATTTTCAAAAACAATTTAAAGGCAAGTTGTTGAAAGATGCAATGTGGGCTGCATCAAGAGCCACAACAGTGAGGCAATTTGAGAAAGAGATGGCCAAGTTACGTGTTCTTGACCTGGCGGCCCATGAATATTTATGTGGAATAGAGGCGACATGCTGGGCCAAACATGCCTTCTCTTCGATCCCAAAGTGCGACATAAGCCTCAACAACCTCAGCGAGTCCTTCAATGCCTGCATCCTACCCGCCCGGGACAAACCAATTCTAAGTATGTTCGAGATCATTCGAAAGGGCATCATGGGTAGGATCGTAAAAAAATATGAAAAGATGGCTCAGTCGACCGAACGGTTGTGTCCAATGATCAGCAACCGCCTCGCCAAAGTACAACATGCCAGTAGAAATTGGAGCCCTCAGTTTGCAGGAGCTGCCCAGTTTGAGGTCAGCAACGGTACCGACATGTACGCTGTTGATTTGGAAAGGTGTACTTGTACATGTTACCGTTGGGAGTTGACCGGCATCCCGTGTGTGCATGCAATCCGGTGCATTCACTTCATGAGGAGATCTCCTGAGGATTTTGTGCATTGGTGCTATCACCGGGAAACATACATGGTGATGTACTCCCACTTTCTCCTCCCCCTTAATGGACCAAGCGAGTGGCTTCCTGTGACGAATCTTGATCCAATTATCCCACCGCCTTTTAAAAGGCTTCCAGGAAGGCCGCGCGTCCGTAGAATACGGGATGTGGACGAGGCCCCCAGCCGGACAGTGCTAAGCAGAAGACATTTGCCCGTCACTTGTGGCCGGTGTGGTAGTGTGGGGCACAATGCCCGCACGTGCGAAGGTGGAGGCCAGTCCAGTGCAGGGGCTGGCAGAGGCAACAGAGGGAGAGGCAGAGGCGGCAGAGGAAGGTCGGAGGACACCTTTATGGGGTTTAGAGTCCCCGAGACAGCTCCCGAGACAGTGCCTGATAGAGTTCATGAGACGCAGGTCCGTGCATTATCACGTTATGCTTTCAATTGTTATTTCACATATGCTCATTTCCTTTTCAATGTGATCTGCAGGAGTCTGAAGGTTCTCCCACACAAACGTACACATATGTGGACCTTAACCTGCCATGATACAATTGTTTTTTCTTTCGACAAATGTAAATGACAGTGAAATGAAACTTTAGTAAAGTTGTGTTTTTATGATATAAAAAGAAGTTTTGCAAATTCAAAGCTTTGTGTTAGTAAGGTAATGTTTTCATTTCAATTCCAGTGGCGTTACAACTAATCAATTGACCTGACTTCATAATTTTTTATAAATTTTGACATAATGTGACTTGTTTCGTTACTCCCCCAAAAGTACTATTGTACATCCTGCACAACAAAGAATCCCAAACAGGTCCAGTATCATTCAAATCATCCACTAAATGTAAACTATACATAACATCCAAACAACATATCATTCAACTACACTACGCCTTCTTCTTCCTGGTCGGTTTCGAGCGCAAATCCGTGATCAGGAACGACAAGTGCGGGTCCAGAAATACTCTATCTGCTCGGTCGAACAACGGTCCCTCATACTGAAAGTCTGGAGGTTCGTGCAGGTGGAATTGTTCCTTAATTTTGCATTTTCCTATCACCTCCATCCCCGCAGGGGTACACCGCAAGACGCCGAACGGCCTGTAATGCAAAGGGAACAATTGGCGGTCAATTACGTGGAAAGCAATAATAAGAACGTAAACAAGGGAAACTTCTTACCGCTTTTTGTCGGTGGGAGCTACGATAATGGATATTGATTCCGGCAGTAATTTCTGGTAACCGTATTGCTGGTGCAGGTCAACGGACGACATAAAACAGTCGTGTTTCGGGTGTGTCTGCAATGTAAACAACGCATTATATGATATCAAAAAACATTAACAACAAACTGGAGACGCGAGATAAATACTTACGTGAATCCAACCTACGGTGAGTAGACCGTTTTCCTGTTGATGTCTGAAAACAGCTACGTCCGCGCCGTCCACCGCATAGCACTGCATATAAGTTTGGATGAGTACTTAGATAAAAGCTTATAAACTAGCACACAACGAAGGCCTCTCACAGTATCTGACGTGCCCTTCTGATCCGGGAAGATGATCTCGCTGACGACGTACTCATTGTCGATCAACTTTCCCGCAAGAATTGCGCATGTCTCTATGTTCTTTCGAATATTACCATGACAATAATCCTTGAACCTACTCATCAAATCATGAGCCTGCAACCAAAATGTCAAAAAAGGGTGAGCGTAAACATTAATGAACACACATATATACCGAAATGAAAGACATACCACGCGCACAGTTTTAAGGGGCGGCGGTTCCAGAGGCACGGCTGGAGGAATAGGTTGGCTGCTTCCAACAGGGTTGCTGCCAATTAAAAACATGTCATTACATGAAACAAAATAAAGTACAAACGTGGAATTAGCGTTCAACGGAATGAACTTACAATCGGAATGTCGTATCAGGTGCGTCAGAGGAGGATGACGCGGATGCGTAATGGGGTGCTCGCCTCTCACCTGGGTTCCGGGCTGCCACCATCTCACGATGCCACTCGCCATATTGGTTGTGCCATTGTTGTGCTATGGCCCACCTATCGTCGGCGACCTTGGCCACTTCTTGTATTTGGCTTTGTTGCATTTGCAGCTGCTCTTGCATTCGCTGCATTTGGGTCATGGACATCTGATGGAGCTCCTCCATCCTGCTCATCCAAGCGACCGTCTCATCAGGCATCGAACTAAAATGGGATGCCTGAGGAGGAGGAGGAGGAGGTTGTTCATGAAACGGAACTGAATGCATAGGCGCTGACTGGGGTGGATGTGTTGCATCCTTCTTTGACGGCCGCATCCATTGCCCTCCTGTTTGGGTGATCCCCATTCGGTCCACTAATGAATTGTTGTAAATGTCAGTGACCGACTCTTCAATTCGAGGTTCCGTCTCCGGGATGGGGACCCCTAACTGCTCAACGATACTCTGGATGAGCCAGTTGTACGGCAGTGCCTTCGCTGAGTTGTTGACCACCTCTTGCATGTGGCTCATGATGATATATCCGATGTCCACCTTTTGTCCCATGAACACCTTCTCTAGCATATACAGATCCATGCTAGTAACAAGCTCTCGATGCCCAAGCCGAGGCAATATTGTGTACGTCATTATGAGGTGGATCAATCGGGCTAAGGCATTCAACTCCTTGCCCTTTGGCTTGCTGTACTCGGCAACCTCGGGATCCTGATGCAACAATCTAAGCACCTCTAACCCACGTCCTTGTTTGACGAATGGTGGCGCCCGAGCCATCTGATAATATTCATCGCTTGGCTCCTCCAACACACATCCAAGCATAATGTTGAGATCATTGGCCGTGAACCTAACCTCATGTCCAAAAATATAAGTGTGCACCTCTAATGGTTGGGTGGAAATTCTCAAATTCGCATAAAATAATCGTATAACTCGCTCGCAATAACTGCCCCTCATCCGGCACAACCCGGCTAACCCAGCAGCCTCAAGCATACGATCAATGCCCATCACTGCGAATGAGTCCAAATCTACTATCTTGGACACAATAATTGTACGGCGTTGTATATCTTCTACGTACCGTGCTTTGCAATTCCGGTTCCAATATAGTTTCGACCTTGAACCCACTTGAACGGGTTGGAATGGGTCGCTGGAGCATCCGGCTTCTCCTTCTTCAGGCTCAGCGGTTGGCATAATGGCTAACTCAGTGGTTTCTTCCACTACATCGGCTTCGAACGCCGCAGTTTGAACGGGTTCAACTGCCTCCATCGTTGCCTTCCCACGCTTCGAGGTCAATTTCTTAGTCCTGGATTTCATTCTGATAGTTGAGAGTCAGTCACCAACCTGCAATATAATAACCCACACAACATGTCTAAGTTAGCATAACAGTATTTCCTCATTGCGTCGCTTGGATAATAAAAAATGTAATGAAATATTTTTTTTTAAATAAATATTTTTTTTTTTTTTTTTTGGGCGTGCAGGCCAAAATTGCCTGCACGCCGCGGCGTCCAGGCAAATTTGGCCTGCACACGCCGCGGCGTGCAGGCAAGTTTGGCCTGGACGCCGCGGCGTGCAGGCAATTTTGGCCTGCACGCCGCGGCGTGCAGGCAATTTTGGCCTGCACGCCGCGGCGTCCAGGCAAGTTTGGCCTGGACACGCCGCGGCGTGCAGGCAAGTTTGGCCTGGACGCCGCGAAAATGTGTGACCGGCGCCGAAGACCCTCATACAGACTGCGAAGAAACGCAGCAAATCTACCTCAAATCAACAGTCCATTTCCATCATGACAGACAACTATGAGAAAATCATCAACAAATACACACAAATCTACCTAATCATCAACAAATACACACAAATCTACCTCAAATCGTCCTCGGCCGTAGCTCCTCTCCTCTCTTCGTCGCACGCAGATCGTCTCTTAGTCGCACGCAGCCGCACTCCTCGTCGCACTCCTCGTCGCACTTCCTCGTCGCACTCCTCGTCGCACTTCCTCGTCGCACTTCCTCGTCGCACTTCCTCGTCGCAAGTCTGTCGAGAGTTGCAGATTAGGGCTTGACAATTTGGGCGAAATTGGTTTAAGTATAAATTTTTTTTTTTTTTTTTTTCAAAATAATTTTGCCCTGGACGCCGCGGCGTGCAGGCCAAAATGGCCTGGACGCCGCGGCGTGCAGGCCAAAATTGCCTGGACGCCGCGGCGTGCAGGCCAAAATTGCCTGGACGCCGCGGCGTCCAGGCATACATGGTGGGGCCATCAACTTTTTTTAACGGACAGCGATGGTTTATTTGTCATTTTCACATACGTTGGTGGTTAACTTGTTAGAAAACATACCCCAGTGGTTGACTTGTCATTGACCGCAAACCACGATGGTTGATTTGTCATTTTCCCTTTTATAAAATTAAATTGTTTGTACAATTTAAGAGCTTGATTGGTACAATTCAAAGCCTAAGAGCCTAAATTCTAACCCCATAATTAAGGGTAATTGTTTGGAACGGAAGAGCAAACACGTCCTTTAAAACATAGAAATGATGTTGCAGTATTAACCATCACTTGAATATGTGAAGGAAAGATGTCTTTTTTCTTTTTCTCTTCAATTTTCTCTCTCAAATGCCCTTACCAAGAAACAAAAACAATGTGTGCATCAATAGTAACACTTAATTTCTATATGAAATTATACGAAATCACGTGACCGTCATCTCTTAATGTACTGATGGGAAAATAGTTATAGGATCTAACAGTGTTCATAAGAACGTAAAAACAGCAATTTCAACTACAAATTATACAAGAATGATCAAGATCAATCATAAAGTTATGATGTATGACCCAAGAAAATAAAATGATGTTACAAAGAATAACATTTTTCCATATTAGGACTATAGTGTATTACTAAAAAGTCAGGTAAGACTAAGTCAATAAGACCATGTACGATTGATTTGGTATTAGGTAGACTTGAAAGTGTTAGTCTATATTTAAGTGTTTTCATTGTCTTTTTTTTTTTTTTTAATCTTGTTTTAACATATATTTACGTCATGTACTTTTAATGGATGACATAATTAAAATAAAACTATATTTCATAAATCATATTTTTATTGAAACGTGAATGAAGTCCTTCAGTTTACACTGTATCGTATCACTCGTTGAATGGAATGGTAATTTTGAATAATTTTTTTTATAAAGTGGAATTACACTATGACCAATAGGATAATTGGTAGAAGATGTCTTCTATATATATATTTCAAAATACATATTAATAATTTTGGCTAGTATATCCTTGTGATTATTTAATCTGTTAAATTTATCATTTTGAGTTCACATGTTCTTTTTTATTTTAATTCACTTATAAATTCGACATAAACCATATGTTCTTTTTTTTTTTTTAATGTAGAAAAATTAAAGGAAATTTCGCAAAAAAGACGCTCAACACATCATCACCTTTAAAAAATAAAACATACGAGATTGGTTAGAACTATAATTAGAATCAAAATAAAAGTACGACACAGACATTTCGCGCGATGAATGTAACATATTAAAAAACGAAAAGAGCTATATTAGTTGATAACAAAAGTGATATGAAACTCATCAAGAATAATGAGATAAAAAAAAAATCATTCTAAATCAGATTTGAAAACAAACACGATTATCAGATATTGACCATTTAAGAAGATGTAAGTGTAATATCTGGTAAAAAAGAAAATTTTAAAATTTAAAATAAATTTATGGGAAACGTTTCTGGAAAACGACTCCCCCGGTCTACGAATCTTTAGAGGACCAAGAAGGAACCTCCTCCCCCGATCTTTTCCTTCACCATCAACGCAGGATTCCTATTTTTTGCCATTTACTATCGGTTTCATGTTGCCTCTCTTGCTCTCTGTCTTACACTTCCCGGTGCCCTCACTATCCACAGAATCGCGAAGAAATTGGGGAAGCGATTTCTCCCCTGTGTCCATAGGAGTTGACCACGGTAAGTCCAACTCCTCTCGACTCCGTAAATTTCGAATTGTTGATGGAAGTTCTGAGATTTTGGTTGCAAATTTGGAAGGAATCTCTATGGGTTTGGAAGGAGAAAATGTTTGGATTTCACGGACATAGTTGAGGTCTCTGTAACTGGAAGCTGGAGGTTCAGAGAGGTATAAAAATCTAGTTTTCTTTTCGGAACCATCTCTATTTACTTATGATTTAGTTTGAATTATTGAATTTTTCAATTGGTCTAGTTTGTCTAAACTTGTAGGAGATCACTCGCGGAAGCATAAGCTTTCGAAATGGGAACGTGGTTTCCGCTTGGCAAGAAGATAAATGCATATGAGGGTGGTGATGAAACCACATGTCCGCTGGAGGAGCGTTTCCAAAGGGAATGTTCCCTTGCAGAAGCGACCACGGAAGGGGCTGAACATGTCTCGAAGGGAGACACATGTCTGTGGAGATAAAGATCTTTGCAGAAGCATTCGCTTTCTGCGGACGTGAACGTTTCCAAACTTGTGAGCCAGAGACACATTTTCGCAAATATTCGCTAACGAAAGAGTTTGCTTTCGCGGAAGCGAGAGGGCATGTTTTGGTAAGGACACGTGTCCATTTTTGGTAACCTCCGCTAGAGCCCTCGGGAACATGTGAGAGGCACTTGAGCTGAGTGGAAGGATTCCGCAGATGCTTAAGTTTCCGATATGAACAATGATCAATGTAGCAAGCATTGGACACGTGGTGTGGACGTCTGGACTTGGATCAGCGGATGTCCAAAACAGCTTTTTTAATTCTGACTATTCTTGGGAATTGTTTTGGAAATTCCCCAAGTTGGTTCTTATCTTGGTTATGGGTTCCAACGCGTTTTAAAGAAGATTTTGAGAAGGGAATTATTTAATAATCCATATGTAATATCCTGATTTTTATAATATAATTTAATAAAGAAAATTAGAAAATAATTGGAAACATTTAGATTATTTGGATATTTGTCGTGATATTACCAATGACGTATTATAAATTAAAGAAATTGGATTAAATAGAAAAATTAATATAATTAAAATAAATATTAATTTAAATAATTTAATTATAATCTTTTGGATAAATTATAAGTTAGAAGGAAAAATTAAAGGAAAGAAGTATGATGAGAGGAGGGGGGAACCGGTTCACTAAGTGAACCGGTTTGGTTGGATCAAAAGAATGGCCGAAAGGCCATTCTGCGTGAGAAGCGAGAGGAGAGAACGAGGGAGCGAAGAGGACCGAGAGGGAGAGAGACGTCGCGGGGGAGAGCTCTTGCCGACGAGTTCTGCGTGACAACGAGGCGGGCTCCGGCTTGCACATCGTCCAGGCGAACGGCTACGGGTGGAGCGGAGTGACGAATCACAGCTAGGGCTCGGAATCGGGACTTCTGCGGGTCGTGTTTCCGGCGATGATTCAAGGTACGTTTGGTTGAGTTTCTCCTCCTTTGCATATTCTGTTGATTGGTTGTTGTCTGGAGGCGCGATTCAAAGGACGAATCGGCGATTCTGCATTCGGCAGTGGCGAACTCGCGATGGACAGCGAGTTCGGACGGGTGGGAATGGCAACCCGTGACCCAGCTGCGTTCGAACCCGGTCTGAATGGTTTGGATTGAACCGTTGTCGGAAAAGCAGACAACTCCCACGTTCTTCCAACCTGGAATTGCACTATGCATTAAACGTAGAGTGGGGAACACGCCATAAAGCCAGAGTAAATTGTGGGATGTTGTCGAATTGTGTTATCTAGCAGGTTGAAATACTGAGGAGGGAGATGGCTTGGACAGAAGAGCTGCTCGAGTGAGCATGAATTGGAGGAAAGGTGCTCTCTAGTAAGTGAAGTTCTTCACTTTCATTTTGAAGCTTTATGGATTTTAATTTGTTCCTTGGGTGAATATTTCTCTCTGTTGTTACTGCTTATGGTTGTGGGAGGTTAAACTCTGTTGATGAATGGTTTATTATCCTGTGGTGGTATTGTTCCGGGATGTTGTGAAATATTATGCTTGGATTATTATTCTGTGAGGTTTGAATTGTGGGGTTATGCTCTCTGTTGGTATTCCAAAAGCTTGAACATGTTGGAAATTAGTCTTACTACAGGTTACACTTTGTTAATTGATGAATATAAGCACTTTGTTAGTCGTGAAAATATGGTACGAAGGATATGTTGGTTTAAGCTAAAATTGAGTAAAAGCATGAAGGAATTGTGAAAAGTGGGAAACGTTGATTTGATGCTCTGAATCCTACAATTGGGTTGATTATGGGATTGTGAGACCTAAGTTAAGTGTTTTGCATAATAGATTGATACCCTGTTAATGGACATGTTTTCTGCTGTTTGGATAATGACTTAGGCGATAACTAAGGATGAGAAAAGAATGAAATTGATAAATTATGCTTTTTTTAATAAGTAAACATTGTTAAATTGTGAAGGTATCGAAAGGACGAAGAAGGATAACGATTTGGTGCTAAACACGATAAAGAATTGAGGTAAGGAATTGGGTAGGGTCTTGGCAGTCAAAGCCCAACCCACAAGTAGAGTCATGCTTGTTTCTTTGTTTGAATTCTTCATAGGTTTCCTTGTTTGAATTCCATGAAATCCTCTTGTTTGAACTCTATGATTGCAACTCTTATTGATGCTTGGTTGGAATAAATTATTGTGTATTTGAAACATAGTCTTGTAAAGAAATTAGTATGGAGATATACTTAATGAAGGTGAGAAAATGATAGTTCAATTACTAGCTACGTTGTTATCTCTTGATTGCTCTTAGTTGATTTTAAAAGCTCATAACTCTCTTTTAGAATGCTATTCAGTTTTCATTTAGTTCTTATTGAAGGTTCGTAATTATATATCGAATTTTCATTTGGTTATAACGTAGTTGTTAAATGCGTTGTTTGATCTCTATAGTTGTTGTGTTTTAATTATAATATTCATTTTCCTATATGTAGCAAATCCTCGGTAAGTAGTGATTAAAATCACATTGTGAAATCATATTAGTTTCCTGTTGAATGACAAAGCATGTAGATTCGTTTTAATCCGCTGATATAATTGTACTCGATGCCAAGTTCTAAAGCACGTATGTCCCTTTCAATTCGCTATCAAGATTCGTTATATCCCTGTCAAAACTATAAAGCATGTTCGTTTACTTCGCTATTGTAAATTGTATTCGCTGTTAATATATAAAGCACGTATGTCGTTTAGTTGCCGTCATATTTGTATTTCGTGGTTGAATTATAAAGCATGTATGCATGTTTTAATTCCCTGTTAAATAGTAAAGCATGTATACTCGTTTTAATTCGTTGTCATATTCATATCTGCTGACAAGTTTATAAAGCATGTATACACGTTTTAATTTGCTGTTTATAGTATTGTTCGTTTCTTGTTCTCGTTGTCCGTAATTTAATTAGTTCTCTAGTAGTTCATTAATTTATGCTCCATAGTTTTAGTTGTTGAAATTCCGTAATTTACTTCTGTGGTTCATTCCATTGTTATTTTGGAATTCTTGATAGAATAGAATTGTGAACTTATGGAATGGATGATATTATTTATAGTTTTAATTCTCGTATTGTATGATCATGCATCATGATAATAGAAACCATAAGAAATACCATGAACGAGTTGGTATTCATATTGCGAGAAGAAAATGAAGAAAAGAAAAGAAAAGAAAAGTAAGGGAATTGGGGGTTGGGGAGGTGGTTCGAATCTAACCGGTAGACTCGGATAGAACTTTACCCTTCCCACCTTGGGTTGTGCAAGCTTGTCTACTCTAGGGTGTTAGATGCCGATTTCCCACCACTATCCCTGCCAGGATTCTTCAATCTCCCAACTCGATCTACGAGTTTATGTTATATGTAACCGTGAGTAAAGAGCAGTTTGGGGCAGATGCCATTATGATACAATGAGTTAGAGGCATTCATGTTGCATATCTCAATTGCTTACTAAGCCTTTGGACTTACAATTTACTTGTGGTGTAGGTGATCACGATATTGCAATTAATCCAAAGAGGAGCGGTTGATGAAGGATTTGTACGGGCGAGCGTTGTAGTTGGCCAGGCTAAAAACATAAAGAGAAAAATGGTTTTGTAAACATAATTGTACTCAGTTGCTTTTATTCCGCAATTAGTTTAATTGAGCTTCCGCTATATTTTAGAAAAATGATTTATACTTATAAATTTCCATGGTTTAAATAACGAGTATAAGACAAAGAATTTAATGGTTCAGTTTTTAGAAGAAAACTCTAATTTTAATTAACGATGATTTAAGTTGCTTTATAAAAGTTTTAAATTTATCGTATTTTTAAAGATAAAGAAAAAACCGGGTCGTTATACCAGATATTTTGATAGTTCATCGGATTAACGTAGAATTTAAACCGATTATTTTACCATTTGATTGAGCATTTTTGGTTATTGGTAGGCCAATTGAGATAGAAATTTAATTTTATACACTCTATTGCATAACTTTTATAAAATCAATATTTTGAAATGTATCTCATATAAAAATAACGTGTCTATTTTATGGCCGTTAAATTTTTATATTATATTTAATTTTTTTCACTGTAAGCGTTCTATTTAAGCATGCATATAAAAATTACTGGATCAACTCAGTCGTGTGCACCTGTGCATCGAGTTTGATTGACCCTATTTGGGGTCTGTTTTACTTTACGCACATTTTACCGTGGGAGGATGTATTTGTTTGTTGTTGACTAGAGTAATGCAATAGCTGTATGTGTTATGTCCTTAGGCGCAAAACTCTAAACTTAATAAGAGTATTTATGTTGCTTTTGCGATTGTGAAGCATCGCTTTTACTTTGTGATGTGCTTATGACATGGTGTGCCCAGAGTCCATGAATGACTCTATTTTCACTAACATTTTTATTTAGTACAACAATGACATATTTTAATTACGTACCATATATTAGTGAGTTTTTTTTAAACAAGTGTCCTTTTGTACAAATTTTCTAAAATAAATTTATGAAATTTGAGTTTTAAGATCATGCATGCTTAAACATTGTTTCAAATAAATTATTGTAAATTAAAATCTGATTCCTATTGAGTTTAATCAACTCACTCCAATGACACCATTTCAGGATTTTATCAGGAAGACTTCCAATTACCGAATCAAGATTAAATTTGGCGGAGTTTATTTTATTTCAGTACTTTAATCATTTTACCTGAAGAGAATTTTAGTAAGGTAAACTCCTTTATGAATAAATTGTAATTCTCATTTTACTTCTGCATAGTTATTTTATTTGGATTATATTACTATGTTATCTGGATATCACTTGTTGGACATGTTAAACCCATATTTTATTGGGCCCTGACTTATAATAAATATTTTAAAATTTTCATTGTTAATTAATAAAATTAAAGTGAAAAAGGGTCAAACAATTCGATTCTTTGGGCTTAGTTGTTCCTCGTTTTGTCTCGAGTCCTTTGCGGATTGTGACAATAAGAACTAAGGATATAATATTGGTGGAAGATAGAACACATTGACATGTTATTTATAAAGAACTAAGAACTAAAAATATAAAAAAAATTGTAGACACCATACTCAAGAAAGAAAAGAAAATTGTGAGTAATAAGTTTAGATTGAATGTAACAAAAAACTCTTGATGAATTCACAAAGTTCTTTAATAAACCAAAAAGAAAACTTTCACAATAATATTATTCAACTTCTTCAAAATAAATAAGTATGCCAACTATTTATAGATTACAAAAGATACTTAAAACTTTTTAAACACATATTAAAGGGTAATTATCAATATAACCCCTAAAGTATGAGAGTCTCTTCAACTGATACCTTGAATTTTAAATTTTGAATTTTGGCATCTCAATGTTTAAGGCATTACCAACTGATACCTTAAACTTCAAATTTTGAATTATGACACCTCAATGTTTGAGGTGTTACCAACTAACACCCCCTGCGTTGCTCCATCTGTTAAATGATTTGCGTAAGTTGCACGTTGAATGAAAGAAACATAGCTGATGCACCACGAAAGTGTAGCCTTGGAGTAGAATAGGAAAGTTGGCGGTTATGAGGACTTTGTAAATTAGGAAAGTAGGTAGTTTCTATAACTTGTCGCAATATACTTTATGAAATATCCAACTTTAGAAGTCCACAACTTGATCAATATGGAAGCTTTTCTCATGATTTTTAGACAGCCACTACTTCAATAAATAATGAATAACTCCTTTCAAAATATATGTTGAAAATCGCCACAAACAAGGAAATATACTCGGTTGAATTAGATTGGTCGAAGATGCCAAGAAATCACAACTTTAGTGTTCGATTTGGAAACCTTCCACCAATTTATTCCTTTTGATAGTTAAAAACCACTTCACACGTCCTTCCTCAAAAGAACAAAAATACGGATGCCAATAAAAAAGATCACTCAACTAACAAAGCAATCTCAATGTGATATCACACCACAAACTTTGGATGAATACACCAAAAGGTAGAAAAATGAATCACTCATAATTCAAAGATAAATAAAGCAAAACTTTAATATTCAAATTCAATGTATCTTAAAACAATCATGCAAGATAAATATCTACTCATAAACTAAGGTTTGTAAGAAATAGGAAATAACTAAAAAGGAAACTAAGAAATAATACTAAATTGGCTCTCATAAACTAAGGTTTGTAAGAAATAGGAAATAACTAAAAAGGAAACTAAGAAATAATACTAAATTGGCTACCACACATACTTCACCGATTACTATACTAATAGTTATTAGGATTTTGGCAACTTAAAGTAAATTATTTAAATTAACTCTTGATCATTCTTCTCCAAATCTTGATTGATTTTGGCAACTTTTCGTTCTTCATGTTTGGCCACTGGGGATGACTTCCATATCAAAGCATACTTCGACTTTCCTTTATCTTCACGAGATGGTGACTCCTCTAATTGGTCTACTATTGAGTTACCTTTCAAATAAGTAGAAAGATAAGTGTATATGAGACTTTAAGCCCTAGCCTTTGTGATTGGGCCTTGTAATCCATCATCCTCTTCCAGTTTTTGAGGATTTGATCTCAAATTTTCTTCAAGTTTCAGCTCTATATCATCCTTTTTATCACCAATGTAAGAAGATAAGTCTTGTACATTAAACGTGGTTGATACTCCATACTCTTCTAGAAGTTCCAATTTGTAGGCATTGTTGTTGATCTGCCCCAACACCTTGAATGGACCATCGACTCTAAGCATGAGTTTGGACTTCCATTGTTGAGGGAATATTTCTTTGAGCAAATGTAGCCAAACTAAGTCACCTTCCTTGAATATGATCTCTTTCTTTCCACGGTTACCTGCTCTTGCATATGTTTCATTCTTTTTCTCTATGGTTTTTCTTACCATCTCATGTATTGCTTTCATTATTTCGGTGTTCTTGGCCTCATCAAAATTATTAAGCTCTTTGTTTGGTAATACCACAAGATCTATTGTGAGGGTTGAATTCCATATACTATCTCAAAAGGAGTTCTTTGGGTGCTTCGATGCATGCTTATATTATATGCAAACTTGATGTAAGGTAGGTGCAAATCTTAATCCGTCAACTTCCCACTCAACATTGTTTTCAAAAGTGTGCACAACGTTATATTGACACCTCGGTTTTTCCATCGGTTTGGGGATGAAATGATGTACTAAATAGTAGTTTGGTCCCCAATCTCTTCCAAAGACTTCTCCAAAAAGTACTAAAAAATTTAGTGACCCAGTCGGACAATAGAACAGGGAATCTCATGCAAACAAATTACTTCTTTGAAAAACAATTCAGTCACATGAATTGTATCATCCGATTTGGAACAAGTAATAAAATGAGCAATCTTGGAGAATCTATCAACAACTTCCATAATAGAATCCTTTGGTCTCATTGTATGAGACAATCCTAAGATGAAATCCATACTAACCTCCACCCATGGATGAGTTGGTACCGGTAAAGGTAGATATAGTTCGTGAGGTAAGAGTCTACTTTTAGCATTCTTGCAAACAATGGATCTTTCCACTACCCTTTGCACGTTTCTTAGGAGGTGAGGCCAATAGAAATTTTCTTTCACCGCTTCATAAGTTTTCTTCTCCCCAAAATGACTAGCTAATCCTCCATTATGTGCCTCCATTATCAAGGATTCTTGATGGCTACATCGTGGGATACATATCTTTCCAACCTTGAAAAGATATCCATTCATATGGTAAAATCCGCCCTCGAGTTTCTTCAAGCACTTGTCATAGCATTGTCCAAAGTCTATATAATCTCCATATGTATCTTTTATCCAATCAAAACCACAAAGTTTGGCATCAAGTTTGGTGAGGAATGAATACCTTTGAGATACAGCATTGGCCCTCACATAAGTGTTCCCCTTCCTTAACATAAGCATGATAGTCTTCATCCTGCTTTCTCTCAATGATTCATTATCCTTAACTACTTGCTCCGATTGGAGTGAAGCTAACTTGATCATCTTCCCATTATACTTGAATGTATAATAATTAGTAAAACCGTCATGCATAGTCTTCTTATCATATTGTCATGGTCTTCCAAAAAGTAAATGACTTGCATTTATTGGAATCACATCACATAACACTTTATCCATAAAACTTCTAATAGTGAACTCAACCGATTATTGTTTACTAACCTTGATGTTTTCTCAGTCATTTAATCAACTTAACTTGTAAGGATTCAGATGCAAGGTTGTCTCAATTCCCAACTTGCTCACTAAGTCCGTAGCTACCTCATTAGCACAATTTCGTCCATCAATAATTATAGAGTATGTTTTGTCTTTGACTTTACATTGGTTATGGAAGATATTTTCCCTTTGACAATTATCAATGTTAGCCTTTGTAGTAAGTGTCCTCCGAATAACCATGAGAAGAGGACCCTCTTGAGCATGTAGGGTCTCTACTTGTGCTTCCTCCTCAGGTGCTTCTTGTTCATCACTCTAATCTTCACTTTCAATTTCATTGGTGTCTTCTCCCAATACCATCGAACATTGATAAGCATAGTGCCCTAAACCAAGGCATTCGAAACACTTGATCTCTCTTGTCTTTGGTTTTGGTGCTTCCATAGATAACTTCTTGTCTTCTCTTGGTTTAGTGGTAGCATTTTTCATGTTCAATCTTTTGTCTTCAAGTTTAGATGGTGTTTTGAGAGAGCTTGTAGTTCTTTGTGTTAATCGGCTAACCATCTCCTTTCCCTTTCTCTTCTTTTGTCTCTCTATTTTTAAAGCTAACTTAATAACATCTTCCAACATTTTATAGGGGTGTAGTTCAACAATATTTCCAATATCATAATTGAGGCCTTGAATGAAACTTGCAAGAATTTAGTCTTCTGGCTCTTCTAAGTCACACTTTGTCTTCAATGTTTCAAAATCGGCCAAATATTCCTCTAGTGATGAAGATCCTTGTTTGAGGCTTTGCATTTGAATAAATAACACTTGTTTGTAATGACTGTAGGATCGATATGCTCCTATAGGAGGGTGAATTAAGCGATCTAACTTTTTCGTACGATAATTAATTTCTAATCCTGAGTGATTTATTAATAATAAATAAATAATTAATCACAAATATAAGAGAGTTAGGGAAATAGAAACGACACCAAGTTTGTTTACGTGGTTCGGCAACCCCAATCTACGTGCACTTTCCAAGTTCCTGACTTGGAGATCCTAAATTACCCAACCTCCCAAGTTGGTGATGATTGACTTCACGGGTGTCAATCAAACCTTTACAAGTGACTCTTTCTAAGGGCGTCTGTCACGACCCAAATGGGACCCGAGATAGAACGGGGAACGACCAGTTCAAAGGACCCAAATCGTCTGACTCTTTTTCTCTTAAATTTTATAAATTGGCAGCGGAAGACTTAAAATGTTACTTAAAAGTCAAGGCCCAACGAATAAGCGCTTAATAGGTCCAACAAGTGATATCAGATAGTAAGTAATATAATCCAAAAAGAAATAACTATGCGGAAACTGAAAATAGGATTACAGTTATCCAACTAAAGTATACCTCACAAAAATCTCTCAAGGGAGAATACAAAGAAAAATAAAACTTTGCCAGATCTAAACTTGACTTGGCAATTGGAAATCTAACTGATAAAATCCTGAAAGGTGTCATTGGGGTGAGTTGACTAAACTCAATAGGGATTATGTTTTTAAAGAAAAAATTAATTAAAAAGATGTTTAAGCATGCATGAATTTAAAACTCATGTTTCATAAATTTCTTTTAGAAAAGGGGGTACAAAAGGGTATGTATATGAAATCACTCACTAATATGTGGTGCGTAATTAAAATAAGCACTTGTTGTACAAATTAAAAATCATAGTGAAAATGAAGCCATTCACGGACTCTAGGCACACCATGCCATATGCATATAACAGAAGAAAGATGATGCTCGGTGATCGTAAAAGCCAAATAATACCCTGATCAGGTTTAGGGATTCGCAACCCAAGGACACAGCACATACAACTGTCTTATTACCTATTTGCACTTTAGGGATTCGAACCCAAGGACATTTGAAAAATCTCCTATTACCCAACTCAATAACAAACAAACACATTCTGCACGATAGAATGTGTGAAAACAAAATAGACTCCAAATCGGGTCGATCAAACTTGATTCGCACGACCAAGTTGATCAACAAATATTTATAGTCATGTTTAAATGAAACATATACAGTGAAAATAAAATATAATATAAAAATGCGACGGTCATGAAATGGATGCGTGGATTTAATATGAGATAAATCTCAAAATATTCACTTTTAAAAAGAATTATGCAATGCAGTGCATAAAATAAACCTCTACCTCGAAGTTGTGTTATAATGACAAAAGCCCAATGTCCAATTAGCCCAAAATCCAAAGCCCATGAATTTTTAATTAGGTTGGGTACCTATTCAAAATTAAGGTATTAATATTTGGGTTAAACTTTTATACCTTAAAATCTCAATGTTTATTTAAAATTAATCCAATTTAATTAAGAAGTAGGAACATCCAAATTCTAGTCCAAAATATGTCCAATTTCAACTTTGAGTCGAGGCCCATAAGCCTATTAAAACTATTAAAAACAAACCGGACCAGACCAAAGCCCAGGTCTCTAAACCGCAACTCGTCGAGCAGAGATCGTGGCTCGACTCATGGCCAACACACAGATATCATCATCTCTGTCATGAACGATTGTGTTCATCAATTCGGACAGAGTCGATTCTACCAGCTATCCAACTAATTGAGGCTAGAGGCTGCAAACATTGCAACTCAACCCTTGCTGAGTCGCTTCCTGGAATTCCAACACCGATGAAAACTGGCGACATAGTAGTCGAGTTTGCTCTGATTTCCGGCCATCCAAAATTTCCAAAAATTTCAATTCAGATTATCAATCAACAGCGAAGAATAAAAATCTAATATTTACCAACAAAATTTCCGATTCAGTATCACAAATCATCAGACTAAGCTATCAGTGACAGGGGATAATCCAAAAGAGAAATTTAGATTTATGCCTTCTCTCCACACGAATTTCCAACCAAGGAAATTTGGGCTATGACCGTGAATTCTACCTTCTTCCTTCTCTGATTTTTGCACAAATTCATTCCAATCGAGAGGTATATTAGAGACGAAGTTTAATTTGACAGATATTTGAATCACAAGTTTGAATAATTGACTTATCGAGGCAATAATGACTTGTAACAATTCTAGAAAACTTCATCCAAAATAGCCTATTTGATGGAAGGACTCCGCCGAGAGAGAGAGAGAGAGAGAGAGAGAGAGAGAGAGAGAGAGAGAGAGAGAGAGANCGAGAGAGAGAGAGAGAGAGAGAGAGAGAGAGAGAGAGAGAGAGAGAGAGAGAGAGAAGCTGAATGTAGGGAGGATGAGAGATGAGCGATTGGGAGGAGTTGTGAATGGGGAGGGAGAGAGAGAGAGAGAGAGAGAGAGAGAGAGAGAGAGAGAGAGAGAAGCTGAATGTAGGGAGGATGAAAGATGAGCGATTGGGAGGAGTTGTGAATGGGGAGGAGGATCAAAGCATCGGTCTTTATAGGGGAGGGGAAATCGCAGTTTACATCCTCAGTTCTTGCGTTACAAAAAATGGGTGAGAGGAATTTAATAAGGAAATTAAATCTTTCCTTAAAGAAAATTAAATAAAAAAAATAATTTTATTATACGAGATTTTACAACGTCACCCTCTCGCTTGACAATTTGTTGGGCGTCACCCTTGATTTGAGTATAATGAATGTGAAATGAAAATACAATAAATAACCTAACTCTTCCAAATATAAATTATCAACTTTGGAGATTGGAGAGTTATGGTTGACACTCTATTTGTGTATGGAGAAGCTGAGTATTAATTTTGCCAGAGCTTCGCTACACTTCTCGCTTGGTTACTTTGAGTTTTAGAGTGTCTTCTATATATAAACACTGCTTGGATGGTCGACCATTTCCATTTTGGTCGACCGCCTTTTGACCATTGGAACTAGCCGTTGCATTGTTCAGATGTATCGGTCGATTGCCTTTTTCATTTTGGTCGACCGCTTTCTTCACATTTTAGCCCTTCGCCGACTCTGTCCATATTGCGATCAATAAACTCGTCTGCTTGCTCGACCGCTTCCTCAGCCGCAAACATAAGGAGCAATTTGTCTTATTTTGCAGTCTACCGCTTCTTCAACAGGTTTAATTCTTGAGCTTTTTGCCATTTTTACGATCCAACATCTGGTTAACCAGTTCTTTCGTGTAGCGCATTTTGGTCAACCTTTTCCACTGATTTAGTCCACCTTTTCCTTCCTTTTTGCATTTCTTGAAATCTCTAAGTCCCAATATTAATTTCATAAACTACATGGACTTAGGTAAACACGTTAGTAGATAATAATACCTGTATTAAGGGTATTTCTAATTAATAATAATAATGTATTTGTAACCATTCGACTTTTTATAATCTTTAAAAATGCGTGAAATTTAAAACTTTTGTAAAACGACTAAAATTCTTATTAAAATTTCTTTAGATTAAATCAAAGTGTGACACTAAAGCCAGATCGCTACTAACCCTTTCGTTCTATTCGCTAGGAAAATCGTTATAAGCGATAGTTATGAAAATCATTTATCAAACGTAACGGAAGCAAACAATGGTTATAAAATTGTTTGTTAAATCGTAGCGAAAGCGTAAATCCTTTTTAAAGACAATAATGAACTTATTTTTTTATATTTACAAAACCTCGTCTCTTTTACCCCCTTATATCTCTTTTACTCCCTTAACCTGGCCAGCCACAAGTTCGCCCGTGCAAATGCTTCATCTGCTGCTTCATCATCTGTGCATCATTATCGCATATGTGTACCTACACCACAAGTAAGGAAGTGAGCTTAATGGCCCAGTAAGGAAAAAGGGTTATGCAATATGATATGCCTCTCTTTAGTTCTTTTGGAATGGAGGCCACCTAAACCAATCTTTTCATTACGTTCGTTCTTTCGTTCTTTACTCGTACGTCGAGCGGAAGATTGAAGAACCTATATGGAATGGTATAGTTGATCGGATCTAATCTCATGTGGGCGACTAAGTTCTCGTTCCCGACAAGGTAGGGGCTTCGCCTAGCTACCAGACTAGATCCGCTACCCATCCGCCCCCAACTTCATTTTTTTTTTCCTTTTTCTCTTTTAACATTTTTTTCTCACAGAATGCATGTGAGTACCATCCCAAGGTGGCACTCTCAATTGGTTTCTATTAACATAATGCAGTATAACGTAACATTAACGATAATTGAATTGCGCATATAAAAGAAAGTAAATGATAATGAATAACGCATAGAAATGAAGGTAAACAATCATTGAACTGCACATATAATTGAATACAGTAATTAAAAATGCATAAAAAGGAACAAATCATAGCAGTGAACTAAAACGACAAAGGACATGCTTGACTCTACAGAACACAACCTTAATAGGAACAACGATCAAAATATGCTATTAAACTAAGGTCATAAGTTAAACACGCTTCAAGTTAAATTACAACTAACTACTCATAACTACTCATATGAATAAACATGCTTCACAAGCACAAGCGTACAACAACATTAAATATAACAAATTAAACCTGGATAAAGCATAAGACTTAAACATGCTCAAAGAAAAATTATGATTAGTTATCCTAGTTAATTCACATGCATATATATGAATAACAGAAATTGAAGGCACATAAATAGATGACCATTATAACATCGAATTGAAACAGCGAATGACATACGTAATTTCAGAGCATAGAATTCATGCTAATAATTGCGATTAAATTAAACATGCTTAGTTAGTTAATCAAACATGCTTAAGAAAGATTACGATTATTATTCTAATTAATTATCCTAATCAATTAACATGCTCAAGTTCTAGTTCTCCTAGTCAATTAACATGCTCAAGAAAGAAGTTCTAGTTATCCTAGTCAATTAATATGCTCAAGAAAGCTATGATTTTATCTAATTACATATGCTCAGATTTAGGAAGTAGTATGAAAACTATCACTACAGAAGGTAAGATAAAAACATATATTCACATATTAGAATCATCGTTAATGAAACTCTTAGTTCATTCATACTTATCACATTCTAATCTTTCATCTTATCTATTATTCTCTAATAAAGTAAGTTGCAGTAAAGGAAATTGCAGTAAAAGACAATGCACAGAATAACAACAATTGACGGAAACATACATTGACAATTTACTGGAATTATGCTTAGCAATTTAACTACGGAAACAACATGCTCAAAACTACGATCATTATTTGAGTAGAATCCTAGCTAATTAACATGCTCAACCTGCTCAAGAAATATACGATTATTAAACATGTTCGGGTTAGTTACATGTGTTCAGATTGCAATTATTATACTAGTTAATTAACATGCTAAGGAAGTAATTACGATTATTACTTAAACATGCTCAGATTAAGGAAGTTAGGTAACACAGATAATTTAAAAAATGGTAATGGCCTCAATTAATAAAGCAGATTAAATTGATTAATGTAATATTAACCTATCTAATTAAACATGCTTAGGTGTTACCATTAAGGGTTATTACTACATTTATTATTCTAGTTGATTAGGCATGCTCAAGTTGATTACACAGAGATTCCAACAATAATAACAAGACAGAATAAGCTAGGGAAAAATTACAGCAATGTAAGGCAGTCAAATAACATAACCGAATCATCATCAAGGAAATTCCTAGTTCATTCGTACTTATCATATCATAGTATGTTCTCCAGTTCATCATTCCATTGTACAAGCTTAACGTCATCGATTATCATTCAATCATCACATTTCTATCAAAGTAAAGCACAATCTATATCAAGGTAAAGCAAGTACAGTGAAGGAATTAAGGATGCAGTGAAGAGAATTACAGGAAACTAACAATAACGACATCTACATAACTCACGCACACTACTTGTGGGTAGGGCCTCCACTGGCCAAGACACGCCCAAATCCTTACCCTTAACGATGGATTCACTCATGGACAACACACTCCCAGCTCCTAGCTTCACTCCGCAGCTTCACGATCAGTACTCCAAGCTCACAGAGCTTTGCTTCACATGTATTTCACTGAATGATTCTCACAATCACTCACTTAACTCACATTCACTCTCGGTTTCTCACACGCAGGAAGAACTCTCGCAGGAACTCTCTCTCTCTCTGGGAAGAAAAGCTCATGTAGGAAAAACTGGAAGGAAGTGTAGAGGAGGGATGGCTAAATCGTAGAGCCATTCCTGGAGTCTACGAACGTACACCTAAAGGGATGGAGGGCATGGTCTCGATGTGGTCTGGCATGGGGAGAGGTCTCCTTGGTCGGCTGAGTGCGTAATAATGGACTACACGACAAGGATTCTATTATTTTAAACCCTAATTTCTCGCTAGTTTGGGATGTTTCAGACGTGAATATTCGTCCTGGTCTCATCCGCACGAGTCCAAAAGGCATTATTCCTCAAGCAGATTTGCACATCCGGACGAAGAATGGTGTCCTCACCTTCGTCCACACTCGTCCGAATCTGCCATTCGGAAGAAGAATGACGTCCGCATCTCGCGTCCGACATCGTCCGAAACTGTCTAGAAATTGGACAAATTCAAATTGATCGTGTCCACATCCGTCCACCGTCGTCCACTACCGTCCGAATCTATCATTCGGACGAAGGAAGGCGTTCGCATTCGTCCAATTTTGTCCAGGAATTGGACAGATTGAAAACTCCCGCGTTCGCGTTCGTCCGGGCTCGTCCGAAACTTCACGATACAGGCAAAGTCAGGATGTGAACTCACGTCCTGAGTCATCCCAAAGTGCTTGGACGACATTCCATGCAATTGCGGATGACATTTCTCGTCCTCATGTCGTCCACATGCATCCGAATTCGCCAAGAACAACATTTTCTTCACATTTTCCTACTTGATTTTCATCCCAACATATTTTCCTCATAATACACGTCACAATGTAACACGTATAGATACGCAATGTAATATGTTAATTATCCTGATCATTGATTACATCGCGTATACGAAAAAAATGATATCGGGGTGTTACAATTTGCACGATTCATAGTTAACAACCGAAACAACTTAATGACATACATAATATAGTCATCAACAAAACAAATAACCTAATGCCTATTAGGCCAACAATGACTTGGAATAAATCTATTACTCGCCAATGCCTTCAAAAGTTTCCAAGTTCGGATTTTTTCTTCTCCATCAAGTCTCCTTTTTGATATAAGATTGTTCCACCGTGGACTAGCATAACCTGTGAACTTAAGTGACACTAGTTGATTATTTTTTCTTTCCAAAAAATTATAACATTCAAAAATTTTATCCACTTTTTCCATCCAATCAATATAATCATCACCATTACAAGAACTGTTAAATGTAGGAATGGTTACCTTAACAAGACTCAAGTCATCCTTTAGGTTTGGTCTCCTTCTTGTGTTAAAGAATTCTCCATTCTCGGTTTCTTCCTCTATGAACCCTTCTTCACTATCCGATTGAAATACCATTTCTCTTGATCTTGTTGCTTGAGGACTCTTTGTTGACCCTTAAAACCAATAAATGGTTGATGCATGTCACGAATCATGTTTCTAAGCTCATCAATTTGTCCTTCAACACTAGACTTGGCCTCTTTTGTTGGCAGCAACTTGGTGTCAGAAATAATGGATGGATTTGCCTTTACTACCTTTGTTGCTCCTCTTGTCATCATGTAGATAGAAAAAGTCACAAAATTTGAAGAAATAATCAGGAGTTTTAGCTCTGATACCAAAATGATGCACCACAGAAGTGTAGCCTTGGAATAGAATAGGAAAGTGATACTTTAGGAAATATCCAACTTTAGAAGTCCACAACTTGATCGATATGGAAGCTTTTCTCACGATTTTTGGACAGCCACTGCTTCAATGAATAATGAATAATTCCTCCAAAATATATGTTGAAAATCGCCACAAATAAGGAAATATGCTTGGTTGAATTAGATTGGTTGAAGATGTCAAGAAATCACAACTTTAGTCTTCGATTTGGGAACCTTGCCCCAATTTATTCCTCTTGATAGTTGAAAACCACTTCACACGTCCTTCCTCAAAAGAACAAAAACACAGATGTCAATAAGAAATATCACTCAACTAACAAAGTAATCTCAATGTGATATCACACCACAAACTTTGGATGAACACACTAAAGGGTAAAAAAAAGAATCACTCCCAATTCAAAGATAAACAAAGCAAAACTTTAATATTCAAATTCAATATGTCTTAAAACAATCACGCAAGGTAACTTAAATAGCTACTCATAAACTAGGGTTTATAAGAAATAGGAAATAACTAAAAAGGAAACTAAAAAATAATACTAAATCGGCTATCACACACACTTAGCCGATTACTATACTACTAGTTATTAGGCTTTTGGCAACTTAACTTAAAGTAAATTATTTAAATTAACTCTTGATCCTTCTTCTGCAAGTCTTGATTGATTTTGGCAACTTTTTCTTTTTCATGTTTGGCCACTGGGGATGACTTCCATATCAAAGCATGCTACGACTTTCCTTTATCTTCACAAGATGGTGACTCCTCCCCTTGGTCCACTATTGAGTTACCTTCTAAATAAATAGAAAGATAAATGTAGATAAGTTTTTGGGCCCTAACCCTTGTGATTGGGCCTTGTAGTTCATTAATAGCGGGTGTCCGCACACTGTATACTGGTCATCCGCAGAAGTGTTAATTTATGTGTTCTAGATATCCGCATCTTATGTCCGGATAATCGCTTCGCATTATCACATCTCAATGTCGAGTCGTTAGCAAATAAAAATTGCTCTCTAGTTCATACAACTGTGACACATATATTTTCTCAGGTTTGGGCGTCCGCATGTTGAAACAGCACTCTAGTCTGGATGACCGTGATTCATTTAACGGATAGAGTAATGGAGAGGGTATCAGTTGGTAACACCTCAAACATTAAGGTGTCAGAATTCAAAATTTGAAGTTTAGAGTATCTGTTGGTAATGCCTCAAACATTGAGGTGTTAGAATTCAAAATTTGATTTAGAGTATCAGTTGGTAACACGTCAAACATTGAGGTGTTAAAATTCAAAATTTGAAGTTCAATTTATCAATTAAAGAGACCTTCATATTTCAGAGGTCATATTGATAATTACTTCATATTAAATAATAAAAAAAATCTAATGAAAAATTAATGTATTACACGTTTTCTAATGATAAGTAACTAAGTAGTTTGTTTTTTATGTCTTACGTAAGAAAACAACTTATATAGATGACAAATAAAGTCATAGATAAATAAAACACTTTAATTGAAAAATTGTAAGGAAAGTTACTATATCTCAATTATGTAAAGTTACTATAAATAATTTTGGAAATTTATCATTAATTCTTTTGTAAAGTTACCTGAATCAATTTGAAAAGTTACCAAAATTTGATTTTGGAAATTTACTATAAATCAATTTTCGTGCACATCATGACCAAAGCCTCTAATAAGCTCTTGAATTGCCTTGATGACATTGATTGATTATTTGTCTCTTTCTGGATTGATCTGAGAATCTATAGTCTTAGAATCAGGTCAAGTTTGTGTTAGCGCACATTCCATATTCAAATATATTTTCCATTAGTATATATATTTTGTATTATTTCTTTCCTTTCCAGAGTGTATATAAACCCTAGCACATCTTGTATATTTTGACAATCAAATCAATTAAACAATATTAGAAAAATACAAAAGTAGAGAAGCTTCTCCTTTCCTTTATGCAAATACACAAAATTCAACTTGGTATCAAAGCCAATCGCTGCAATAGCCTCCTCCTCCGAGACTACAACTCCCTCTTCTACCTTTACTATTTCCCTCCCTCCCTTTCCCTCTGTCAATCAAACTCTCACAATTAAGCTGGATTCTACAAACTACCTCGTCTGGAAAATGCAAATCCTTAACGTTGTCATTGCCAATGGCATTGACAACGTTCTCGATGGTTCCTTCCCAGCCCCCCCTCAATACCTAGATAACACTACTCGTCAACTTAATCCTGATTTCAATCTCTCGCAGCGCTACAATCGCCTAATCATGAGCTGGATTTTTTCTTCACTATCAGACAACATTCTTCCACAAATTGTTTGCTATATGGCTACAGATATTTGGGGTGCCCTCGCCAGATTCTTCACTTCTGCTTCTATGGCCCACATCCAGGATTTGTGCAGTCAACTTCATGGTTTATCAAAAGATGGCCTCTCTGCTTCAACCTATATTCAGAAATTCACATCAATTTGCAATACCCTCTCAGCAATAGGTGAACCGGTGACTTACCGCGATCAGGTGATCTACTTCCTCGATAGATTAGGGAATGAATACAACCCCTTCGTCACCTCCATCACCAGTCGAGCCAATGAACCTTCCCTCAAAGAATTCCACAGCCTTCTTCTAAGTTACAACTTCCATCTAGAGAAGCTGAACTCCGTCGCCCAGCTTCCCTCAGTGAACTCCCTTCAAGCCAATGCCGCCATCAAGCAATTTCACCCTTCGCAGCCGCCATCCCTGAAACCTACCTCATCTCCTCCTTACCAGGGTGGTCGCCGGTCACCCTACCCGTTTCAGCATGCTTGGCCCCAGCCCGCCAGGCCCAGGCCTCCCTTCTGGCCCAGATGCCAAATTTGTAATAAACTGGGCCATACGGCCCTGGTGTGCTACCATAGGCAGAATGTGGCCTTCGTTCCCGGCCCAGTCTCCCATCAAGCCCAACCTCAAGCCCATGCTGCTGGTCATCTTCCTCACCCGATAACTTTTTTTGCCCTGCAACCTGCCAAGCCTTCCACGGCAACTTGGCTTCTAGACAATGGAACGACTCATCATTTTACTCCTGCCTCCTCCACCATGACTGAGTCCACTCCGTATATGGGTTCGGCACAGGTAGTCACCACCAATGGTAAGCATCTCCCAATTGTAAATGTCGGTTTTGTTGTCATTCCCACTTCCTCCAAACCATTGCAACTTAATTCAATCCTTCACGCACCTTCACTCACTCATAATCTCCTGAGCATTATCAAACTTTGTCATGATAATTCTGTTTTCGTTGAATTTTGCTTTAATTCCTTTTTTGTCAAGGACCGGATTTCCCACAGGACACTCCTCCTGGGCTCTCTCAGTAATGACCTTTACAAACTCATCTCATCTCCTCAAGCATTCTCCTTGACACCCAGCTATCCAAAGCTCCATCTTCTACTTTGTGGCATCTTCTTTTAGGGCATCCAAGTTTTTCATCTTTGTCGAGTTTTTTAAATTATTGTAATCTTCCTTTTTCAGACAATGGAAAATCACAACTTTGTTCCTCTTGTCAATTAAGTAAGAGTCATCGGTTGCCTTTCTCTCTTTCAGTTTCTCATGCACAACATATGTTTGATTTATAAGTGGGCACAACCTCGTCTCATGATTTTGTCCGCTTTGGGCTCCCATACGCTCTCACAGGTTTGTTCTCTGGTCGGGACCCCATTTTCCCACCCAAAACGCGTCATACAAGCAAGGGAGATACCCACTTATATATTAGCCCACAGCCAATCCCAGTTCCAATGTGGGATCATGGCAACCATGACAATCCATCCCCCATAAGAAGCTAACGCCCATACGTCGGACCACATCGAAATTGGAACGTGGCTCTAATACCAATGTTATAAGTGGGCACAACCTCGTTGCATGAGTTTGTCCGCTTTGGGCTCCCATAAGGAATGTTAAAATAAATATAAATGATTAAATTATTCATTAGCCCACAAGCTTAAACTTTTGAGATTGTTGGTAATTTGTCATGGTATCAGAGCTAGAGATCCCAAGTTCGAATCTTGGCAAAAGTCAAAAAATTAACCCCATTAAAAAAAAATATTCACATATAAGGACCAATAAAAAAAAAAAATTGGCCTACATGTGAGGGAGAATGTTAAAATAAATACAAATGATTAAATTATTTATCAGCTCACAAGATTAAGATTTTGAAATTGTTGGTAATTTTTCAGTTTGTTATATTAATCCACTAAGTGCTTTTTTGACTTTTTTTTTTTTGACCTTTTGTCCTTCTAATTAGTCTATTTAAAATAAGTAATAAATTTTTTATAATAGTTCATTCATGCGCATAAAAAAGTTGAAAAATCTATTTTGCTAAAAAAAAAAAAATTAGAGGTGCCCGCCGTAAAAATGATATGTAAATTGTAAAATTAAGGTATAAATTGTAGTTCATCCTTGTATATTGAGAAGGATTATTTATTACAAGTAACAAATAACAAATTTCTATATAGCTCATCAATGTGTAAATAATATTATAATTCATTGTCAAATGTTAACAATATTATAATTCAACACACAAGAAAACTCACAGATAATGTAATTTTGCAACGAGGATTTAGACATCCAAAACCTTCATCAACGAGGATTTAGAGCGAGATGATTTTGTTTTGAATGTGGTCCGACCGACGATATGGGTCGATCCACAGTTTACAACCAAGTTTTCAACATTGCCAATGATGATGGGGTATTGGTTTTTAGACATAAATTCGATAGTTTGAAGAGAGATGGGGCCAAAATCGAATCTTTTTCTGGTCGTCGTAGGTTTCTTTGACGGGAAAGAAACCGTTGTTACTTTTGACCGACAACAGTTGGTCGAGAAATGTAATTCTACGTGTGGAAAGTTTAGCCAGGAGACATTCATTCATTAGTTGACCAGAAACGGAAAATTAGGCACGGCTTTGCAGTTAAGGCCATGTAGAAAAAGGGTTTTGACCCAAATGTTATATGCATTTCACTAGGAAAAGGGTTTTTTTTTTTTGCGTATTTTCAGAGTAACAACTTTTATAGACAAATCTGAATTAAAGCTCAATTAAAAATGACGAAAATCGCAGAAAATAAAGAAAAATCACAGTAACAGCGGTGAGAGGAGTCCACCAGTGCTCAAGAAGATGAAATAGTAGCTCAAAACAGTAGTTGGGCGCAGCTGCGCTCGCTAAAGAGGCTTCAAAGGCAGTAGTTCAGCATTACCTCGCTCCTAGAGGACGCGGCGGTCAATTGAACAAGTTTAAGAAACATAGACTAAGTGCAGTTGCGCTAGTGATTTTTGAAGCAACGCAGATGAGCTCATAAGTAGGCGCAGCTACGGCGGCACAGGAAAATTAAAGTTAATGGGTTGTTTAAATGACAATCCATAAATACGACACACACCGGACAACGAGAGAAGGTTGGAAACTTGAGAATTCAACAGAGAATAAAAATTTTGACGTTCAATTATTGACGATATTCATGGAGATCATAACGATGCACAACGAGTCAACAAAACGGAAGACTTCAACTAGTTTTTATCTCTATTTCACTTATTTTTGATTTCGTTGTATTTTCTATGGATATTGATATGGTTTTCTTCGTTGATTTTTCTCTTGCTATCATAAGCTAATTTTCGGATCCACCATCTTGATTTGAACTTGCATAAAACCTAATTAATTTTTTATCTTTTTCATTATAATGATTCGTAACGGATTTATTTGTAATGTTTGGTGTTTTATATTAATTTAATTATTTGGTTAATAGTTAGATTAATTTTATCACGTCAAAAAATTTGAAAATTTAATTTGCATGTTAAATACAAATAGAATAACATATGATCATCAAGTAAAAACTGTAAATTTGTGTAGGATAGGAACATAACGTTTGTAATCTAATTGAGAACCTAAACTTAATGAATCAATGTTGTTTTATTCATATAGGAATGTTGAAATAACGAACGAGATTTGGACAAGAGAAAGAGAAAACATTGGACACCAAATTTACGTGGAAAACCCAAAACGGCAGAAAACCACAGGCAGAGAAGAAATCACTAATAGAAATCGGTACAAAGAGCTTTGCGGCTCAAGCATATATTTATAGCGAAAAAGAAAACCTTAGTCATACTAGAATTGGAAACCCTAATCCTGCAGGAATTAAGAAATCTTCAATGTGGGCCAAACCGGCTTGGCCCAATTAGAATCCGAGTCATACTGAACCCTAACAAGAAATATAGTGATTTTATTTCTAACGGTATTTTTAATCAACCATCGAGAAAAACTTTTAGATAATTAAGATTTCTCAATTAACTAACTTGCACAAATTAATTAATTTAATAAGATGGATTGGATTTTAATTAATTGAAGTTAATTTGTTTTTAATTTCTTTTTTTTATTTAGTTAATTTGTTTTTAATAAGATGGATCAGATTGATTCCATGAAGATCATATGTTGGAGTGAAAGAATGAAAAAGATTGCAAAGTAGAAACAAATTGCACTGGTCTGTCTCAAGGGTTTGAAGGAAGAAAACCTCTCATCCACAGCTTTACTTTGTATCCATGACACAAAAACAGAGAAAAGTTCAAACTAAGAGCACCAAATGGAAGGCCCTTCATCACAAAAAATGTAAGGGTTCATCATTTTTAACATGAGAAAACTTGGAACAATATTTTCTGACAGTTGTTTTCGCTATAACCGAAAGGACTAAATCTAAATCAAGCATTGAGTGCTGGAGTCGGGGCGTACCAGCCATGGTGGATCTCTACGTCTTTCTTTCTTCTAGCAAGACGAGATTTTCTGCGGGCACCCGTGTTTCTGTGCAATGTTCCCACTTTCACTGCCTTGTCAATTACAGAGTATGCCTCTGCAATCATTTTCTCAATTGGAAGAACTTCTTCTGCCTGCGCATCCGATTTCTTCGTCAGCTCATCTAGAGCTTCCAAAACCTGGAAATATTTTAAAATTTATAATAGATGTAACCTATAAGGATCCATAGCTTTGCAACTCCCCAAAGATTATAGACATATTTTGTTGTTTAAGCTTTTTTTCTTTTCCGCACAATTATTTTATCAAATAACTTCAGCAATTGGGTAAGTTCCACTGACCAGAAGTTAATGATTGCGAGTCTAGTTGTAACTGAATAGTTATTTCATGGATAAGTGAAATTCTAGAACAATGTACAAGTTTTACTCAAATCATTCTTGAAAGTACTACTGTGACAAATTTGTAGAACAGATGACTTTTAATGGAAAATTGTCGAGTCTATTTCTACGAGACGATAAATACATTCCACGGGATCTAGATCTGCAGCATTGAGTTACAAGTTCATGTATTAGCCGATAATAAGAACATAGGAAAGCATTGACACCCAAGAGCCTGTCTTTTTACCATTCAACTATTTCAGCACAACAACAATGTAACAATCAGAAAGAAGGTAAACCTAGATAAAGAGCACTTGCCATCTATTAGTTACATTAAAATGGGTGATGTCGCCTAGTTGCATATGAATGGCTGCCGAAAGGCACATATTTATACACGTAAGAACCAATTTACAGAATCACACATTACTGCCATTTCACCAGGAGATCAATCAGTTGAAACTCAAATGCCATAGTCCCTCCCTCTAAGCCGGAGAAATGGACCATAGCAAATTAACACACAATAAACGGCCATCTCCTACTACATTGGGCCAAATCGCTGGAGGTTTGGCAAACTTGATCTTCCATAAATACACAATTTCATCCGAATGAATCTTCACTTACATTCTTCATATACAGATTTATTTTCTTCTCTTTTTGGTGGGTAGGGAAAGTGGTGTCTACTGTCTACTAAAAATTAACGCACTAAAATGTCGTGGAGAAAGATTTTTCTACCACTGGAAGGTCACAAAACTTGTCAAATTCACAACTCAGACTTGGATACCAAATGAAGCATGAAATTGACTTGAAATACTCAAATTGATGCAATATATAGGGAAAGGAATTGAGTTAAGATTGATCATAACTACATACAACTCACTCTTCATTTCATAAACCTACAACAAAAACAGTTTTCACAAGCTAAAAAGAAAAGCCCAGAGAGATTCATAAGTTTAAACAAATACCTTCTTCATCCGGGTTCTGACTTCAGATTTACGAGATTTGTTCAAAATTCGCCTCTTCTCCGCCTGCCGAGCTCTCTTTGCAGCCGAATCCGCTTTTTTTGTCGGAGCAGCCTCGCAGACTACAGATTGATTGAGTGGCCTCCGGCACAGACTCATTGACAGGCCCTCTACAATTGAATTAAAAAAAACGAATCGTTCACAATTTGATTTACTATTATTCGGTTGGTTGCAGAGACATTTGTAGATTATTTTATCTCGCTTTTTTGAAACTTTCCCAGACACCAGACGAGTAAAAGAAGAAACAAAGGACAGATTCATTTGCAGAGAAGGAGACAGAATTACCGTTGGAGAATGCGGCGAGTGAGAGATTGGAAGAGAAGCTGAGGGAACGGAAACCGATAGAATTGGAACGAGAAGACGAACCAGCGACTGAAAGACTAGTGGATTTGAAAGGAAGAAGTAAACAGTTAACAGAAGCTGCCGCCATATTCCTTTCCCTCTCTCTCGCTGGAACTCGAGCTCTTAGGAGAGACGATCTTCCCCTTGCTACGTCATCCAAAAACCAGTCTCTGGCTCTCTGGCTAGTCCTTGTTGGTTGTTTGGATATCAACTATAGCTAGTTCTCCTCCGGTTTTGGATTTTCCCGGCAAGGGAATAAGTATTTTATATTTAGCTGTGATCCCATAAAAACTAGCAATTAATTAAATTTAAGAAAAATGACAAATTAACCATCGTGGTTTGTAATCAATGACAAGTCAACTACTATGGTATAATTTCTAATAAGTTAACCATTGACATATGGAAAAATGACAAATTTAACATCGCTGTCACGTTCGTCGTTGAAAATGAGACGGGCGCCGCGACGCAATGATTTTGAAGGCCAAACAACGGCATTGTCCCGGGACGCCGCCCCCACTGCGGCATCCTGGAAAACCATGGCGGCATCCTGGGACACTGCAGCGGCGTCCCAGGAAACCACCGCGGGGTCCCTGGACAACACCACGGTTTGAGCTGTTAAAAATGTTTGATAGCAAATTTGAGGGCTTAAACGATTGATTTTGGGGCCGAGAAAGGGGGTCATGCGATAAACCATATTATAAGTGATAGATCTCTGAGAGAGCTTCGATTTGATACCTTCTGCAGCCGATTTTGACACCTGTAGCAAAAGTTATGGTCGTTTGAAGTTGAAGAGGTCAAAAATCTAATAAAAACATTGGATTCAAAAAACATATATATAAGGACTTTGAAGTAACCATGAAACACTAAAAATCAAGGACAACAGCGGACTTTGAAGTAGCCATGCATGAAAAACAGAGTCCCTATATATATGTTTTACAAATCTAATGTTTTTATTAGATTTTTAACATCTTCAACTTCAAAAGACCATAACTTTGGCTACAAGTGTTAGAATCGGCTCCAAAAGGTATCAAATCGAAGATCTCTCAGAGATCTATCACTTCTTACAGGATAAACCCTATGACCCCCTCTCTCAGGCCCAAAATCAATCATTTAACCCCTCAAATTGGCGATCAAACATTTTTAACAGTTCAAACCGCGGCGTTGTCCCAAGACGCCGCTGCGATTTCCTGGGATGCCGCCTCGGTGTCCCGAGACGCCGCTGCTGTTTCCCAGGATGCCGCCGCAGCGTCCCGTGACAACGCCGCGGTTTGGCTTTCAAAATTACTGCGCCGCGGCGTTTTGTCTACGAACTGCCGCGGCGTCTCATTTCATTTTTAAAGGCGAACGTGACAACGATATTAGATTTGTTATTTTTCCATACGTCAGTGGTTAACTTGTTAAAAATATACCATAATAGTTGACTTGTCATTAATCACAAATCACAATGGTTGATTTGTCATTTTCCTTTAATTTAAAGCCATTTTTTTAAAATTATTTCCAAACTTTTGTCCCAAAAATAAATATGGTAATCATTTTTTATTTATCTCTATGTAAAAAGTTCAGTTTAATAAATTCACATACCTTTTCGCAGTAGTATGTAAATAAGACATTTTGAGTCAATTCAAACTCAATTTAAATATCTTATTTATAATCTTATCCACTATAAATTGTCTAAATAAATGTTGGATTTTACCTAAGGGGAGCTGAGCTGAACCTAGTCTTAAGAAGTGGGCCGAGCCGAGTAAAGCTAGAAATTTAAACTCAGAGCTCGCCTAGAACCGATCAAGGTGAGCGAGCTGACCCTACTTGCTCAATGGCTCAATCGAGCTAGGCACGTCGAGCCCGCCATAAATGATTTTTTTTTTTTTTAAATTGTAACTCCCTCCATCTATATATACACACTTTGTCAATCTTTCAAATTTTCTGATGTGGGAAATCGAAATTGATTATTTTTTATTTTTTTACGGGTAATTAACAAAAAAAAACACTGAACTATGGGGCAGACTTTTCAATAAGGAAACTAAGATTACGCAGCAGAAGACAAGTATCCGTTACAGAATTTTCTCTAACGAAACTAATATTCCACAGCAGAAGACAAATATCCACTGCGGAAATTACCCTTTCCGCAACGGATACTTGCCCTTCATTGAGGAAAACAGGTTTTTGGAATATGACTTCCTTTTTGCTGTAGAAAATACTCTTTCTGTAGTGGATAGTTGCCTTCCGCTGAGGAAAACAAGTTCTTGGAATATGACTTCCTTTCCACTGCAAAAAATACAATTTCTGCAGTGGACACTTGCCTTTTGTTGAGAAAAGCAAGTCCTTGGAATATGACTTAGTTTCCGTAGCGGAAGACACTTTTCTATTAGAGAAAATACCATTTCTGCAGCAGATATTTGCCTTTAGCTGCAGAAAATAAGTATTTGATTACAACTACTTTGTGTCTGGGTATGCATTCGCTGTGAACGTTCATGGGACCATTCTTCACTTCTTTTCTCTCCCAAGTTCCAACTTGTTATGACCTGTAAGGAATCCGAGACAGAATGGGGAACGACCTGAGCCAAAATGACTGAATCGGCCAACCCCTTTTTACTTTAAATTTATTAGTTGGCAGCGAAAGTCTTAAAATATTTAAGTATAAGTCAGTGCCTAACAAATATGGGCTTAATAGGTCCAACAAGTGATATCAGATAACAACGTAATATAATCCCAAATAAAATAACTGTGTGGGAAAGTAAAATAAGGATTACAACTTATTAATAATAAAGTTTATCTCACAAAAGTCTCTTAAATAAATTTATTAAAATATTAAAAATTAAATAAACTTCGCCAAACTTAATTTTGGTTCGACAACTAGAAATCTGCTTGATAGAATCCTGAATAAGTGTCATAGGGATGAGTTGACTAAACTCAATAAGGATTAGATTTAATTTACGATGATTTAATTAAAACAATGTTTAAGCATGCATGAATTTAAAACTCATTTTATAAATTCATTTTAGAGAAATTTGTACAAAAATGCACGTGTTTAAAACTACTCACTAATATGTTGTACAAAATTAAAATAAACGCTTATTGTATTAGATAAAAATCTTAGTGAAAATGAAGTCACTCACGGACTCTGGGCATACTATGCCATAGACATATGATAAGATAAATGTGATTTTTGCGATCGCGAAAATCACATAAAATACCATTGAACAAGTTTAGGGTTTTGCATCTAAGAACACGACACATATAGCTGTCTCATTACTCTAGTTAACAACAAACAATCATATCCTCCCACGGTCGAATGTGCGTAAAATAAAACAGATCCCAAATCGAGTCGATTGAACTTGATTCACATAGTTGATCTGGAAATTTTAATATGCATGCTTTGTAATATCTGGGCTGTGTCTCATCCTAATTTCTAAAAAAAAAATTAAATTAATTAACCCTCTTATCGGGGTAGTTGTTGAAACAGTGGGGGGCAGCCCCCCATAAGTGCGAGAGGGAGGTTCCCCCATCATTTTTCTCACCGTTCCTCTCCTCTTCCTTTTCCTCTCCCACTCCCAGCATCTGCTCCCCCTCTCTCTCTGTGTCCGTTGTCGAAAGGAGAGGTCTTTCACGCCGGTTTCGCTCTTTCTCGTATGAGGTAAGTTTTTGTTTTCGTAAATGTTTTGTTCGCTTCTCCTTCTCCAACAGCAACTAATGGATGATTTCTTTGAAGTTTAGGAGTAAACATTGGTCTGGTAAGATCGATTTCAGACGTTGTTTCAAAACTTGAAGAGTGATTCAAAGGTAAAGATCAGTTTATGATTATTTCAAAGGATTCCAAAAAGTTGGATTTTTGTTTCAACTCTGTTTCTTCCTTGGGATTATAAAATTCGAAAAGATATTTGATGATTGGTTGGTTGGACACTAGAATTATAATATAAGATGTTTTCTATTGTTGGAGTGTTTGCCAGAGGCCGAGAAGGAAATCTTGACCGAAAAAGTTTAGCCTTTCAGCCAAGAACATTCTCCAAATTGGTAATGTTAATCCGTTAGGTTTTTGAATTCATGTTTGGGTACCATTGATGTTGCGGATGTTTCCATGATTGGAGAGGAGGGCAGCAGTCATGAAGTGATTTTTGACCCCTCCGTGTTCATTGCCGACCAGCGATTGAGTTGTTAGAGAAGAAACAAGTCATGACTTGAAAATTTCCAAGCCATGAGACAACCTCTTGGGCCGCAGCCTAGTTTTGGATGTGGCCCTTGGGCCATGGGCTAATGCCTTTGGTCCAAGATGATTAGGCCTTTGAGCCATATGCCAAGATCTTTAGGCTAATTTTACTAGAGTTATTTTGGACCAGATTACTTGGACCTTTATTCCTAGTTTATGAAGGCACTTTGTGTCAAATTATTAGGTCAATGCTACTTGGATTAGGTTTATACATTGTTGTGAGCCGAGTTCATATTTTAATTCGAACCAAATTTAAATAATAAAATTCAAAATATAAATTCTAATAATTAGTAAATTATTATGATTAGGTTTCAAAACTTAAGAGTTATTGGACGTGTTGCCGTCGGTCTCAGTGATTATTTTGGTTGGGCTTTAGCATTAGTTGACCTGATTTCAAGGTAGGGGTTATTTTATATTTAACGCACTTTAATTCCCAAAATGTAAGTATTTATTTAAATTAAACATGTTAAATTTAATATTCAGTTCAATTTCATTTATCTTTGTATTTATTTATTTTAATTGTTAAAATGTGTAATAGGACAGCTGTATATGCCATGTTCTTAGATTTTGAATCCCTAAACATGGTCAGAGTTTTTTTTTTGCTGTTTGCGATCGCCTGAGCATCGCTTTTGTTTCATTATTTCATTTATTGTTCGTCATCATTTTTCTTATATATTGATTTGTTGAAATAATTAACTGAAAAAAACGTGTAAAATTTTATATGACATAAAAGTTGAATAGGAAATTAAATCCCTACTGAGTTGTTTTGACTCACCCCTTATTTATTTTCACTTTTCAGGAAATAATCAAATTAATCTCCAATTGCCATCACAGGTGTGAGAATTGAAAGTTTTTCCCGTTTAAATTATTTGAATTTCATCTAGAGAGATTTAGAATATTTTAGGGAGGTTTGTACCCTAGTTTTATTTTACGTTATTTTTGCCTAATTTTAGATTCTATTAAATTGCATTATATTATTGTCACTTTTAGACCTTTATTTTTGGGTTTGGACTGTAATGTAATTCTTAAGTCTTCCGCTGCTAAATAATGGGTTTAAATAAGCATCAGACGATTCATTCTTTTTGGGTCAGATCGTTCCCCGTTCTGTCTCGGGTCTCCTTTGGGGCATGACATGCTTAATTGAAACGTGTATAATGAAAAATTAAATATAATTTAAAAACCCAATAGCCATAAAATGGATACGTTATTTTTATATAAGACACGTCTCAAAATATTTATTTTATAAAAAATTATGCAATGCGATGCATAAAGGTAAATCTCTACCTCGAAGTGGCTTACTCGGACTAAAACCCAAAATCCAAAAAGCCCAAATCCAATAGTTCATAAATTTTTAATTAAATATGGGTACCTATCCAAAAGTTAAGGTATTAAATTTTTGGGTTAAATTTTTTATACATTTAATTTTGTAATTATTAATTAAAATTAATATAAAATTAATTGGATAAAACTACCCAAAAATTCTGGCCCAAAACAGGCTCAGAACAGATCCATAATAGACCCAAAACATGTTTGAACCACGACCCAAGGGAGCTGGACCATGGCCCAGCCCAAAACTGGATAATCTAGTTCTGCTTAGCCCATTAGTCTGGAATACTGCCCGAACATAGAGCAGCTAGCAGACGTCTCTTTCCTTTGTCGTGCGTGACTCCAATTCTGCCTATCGCGATGAGACACCATCGTTTCAACTTATCGCGGACAAGTTCTTCCCTTGCCTGGATGTAAGCTTAAGAGTAATAAACATAATTTTTTTGATGATGAATAATTAATTTGATGATAAGTTGTTTAAAATTTAAAATTGATTAAAATTTGCCCACCGATATGAACAGTAAGTCATATTTCAAGGCAAATATTCATTGCGAAAAATGTATATGCAGCGAAAAAGGTAATTTCTGCAACGGATACTTGTCTTTCGTTGTGAAATCTTAGTTTCTGTAGCGAAAACCCAACACTACAATCTATTGAGGTTTATCTTAACGAACCTTAGATCTTTTCTAGAGCCAAAATAGACTACATCCAGTGATCCAGGAGAGGCAATGTTTGTGCATTGATAGCCTTTCATTGTTGATAAGCATAATTGTTACTTATTTTGATGGTTGTAGCAACTTATTATGTAATGTAATTGGTATATGAATGCTTTGTTTTTCAGACACATAAGAAAGTAACGAGAAAATTATTCTTTATGCTGCGGAAACTAAGATTCTGCAACAGAAGGCAAGTCATTGGAATAGAACTTATTTTACGCAATAGAAGACACATTTCCTCTGTGAAAATAGTATTTTCCGCAGTAGAACTCTTTCTGCAACAGATACTTGCCTTCTACTGAAAAAATTTAAATCTTTAACAAAAAACGTGACAATGATATTTGCTTCGTTTGTTTTCCATAGACCATAGTTTAGTATTTTATTTATTAGCAAAAATTGTTTAGTATTTGCTTTATCACTGAGTATTGACCCCATGGCCCATGGGCTGGGCCATAGACCATAATTTAGTATTTTGGTTGACTGTTTGTTTTCTTAATTACCTATGACCTATATTAACAATTTAACATTACAATAATAAATAATTATATAATTTTAATAATTAAATTTTTAAAAAATATATCATATATTCATATAAAATATAAATTAATGTTTTGTATGCTCGTTTCGTTAGTCTCGACTAGTTAAATTTCGTTTAGCCAGCTTGACTCGGCAAGTTTAACTCATGACTTGGGAATCGACTCGAGTTAAAATTTTATCTCTAGATGTTTTACAAAGGTAGAGTATCTTGCTATGACTTCTATTACTAGTGAGATCATTTGATTACATTAATTATTTGTCGATACGAGCGTAATTCTTCCTCGACCTACTCTCTTATATTGTGACCACAAAAACGTCATTCAGATTGTATGTAATTGAATCTTTCATGAGTGAACCAAATATAACGAGACCAACAGTCATGTTGTTCGACATCATTTTCAAGCTAATACCATCACGCTTCCTTTGTCTCTTCCTCTATGAAGTTTGCCAACTTGTTTACAAAATCGCATACAACTTCCCAATTTTGTTTTCTCTTAGGCAAAATCTCGATAGTTCTTGTAGTCGCATAGTGAGTTTGAAGGAGGATGTTAGATTATATGCTATCATTATTTAATAGGAAATTAACAAAATAACCATTGTATTATGAATTCAATGACAATTTAATCACTGAATAATTTTTACTAACAACTTAAATAATGAACTATGAGAAATTGACGATGCAAACATGGCGGTTATGTTTTCCAATAAAAAACATTGTCTTTTCCGCTGCAGAATGTTGTCTTTCTGCGGCGGAACGTTGTCTTTCCACTTACAGTTTTAAAAAATTACTTTCCACAAGGAACTATTACTCTTCGCTAGTGGAACGAAAGACATTCTTCTGCAGCGGAACGACGATGTTCCACTTAGGGAAAGATTACGTTCCGCGGCGAAAAGATTACTTTTTGCGAAGGAAAGATTACTTTTCACAGTGAAAATATTACTTTCCACAACGAAAAGTGAGACATTGGTGATAAGCACTGGAGGACGACGATAGACCAAGAAAAGGAAAGAGAAGATGGTGATGAGAACTAGATGACGACAACAGACCAGGAAGAGTCATGAGGACGATCGACAACGTTTTCAGAAAACCAAAAATGTGAGAATTGTTTTCGACGGCAAGAAGACCCATGTTGGAGCTTCTTGGAATCGTCTTCACAGTAATATTGCTTCAATGATTGCAATTTTAGCATAAAACTAAAATATAATTATAATTTGCAGAGAATAATGTTTTGACATTGTCTTTATGGTAATGTTTCTTTCAACATGTAACGGTGATATTTGCATCGCTCATTTTTTATAGTTCAGTGTTTAAGTTGTTAGTAAAAATTATTCAGTGATTGACTTGTCATTGATCTCATAATATAGTGGTTGTTTTGTTAATCTGCCTTATTTAATTATACATGTAGTTTAGTCTTTTTCTATTTTTGTAACCATATTTACACAATTCTTTGGTAGTATTCTCTTGAATTTTTGGTGTGCTTTCAATGTGAAACCCTAGCAATCTTTCTTCTCTCAAATTGATTTGCTAGTTTCTATTAACCACAACCTCAAAAAGAGCTCCAACAGGTTCTAATTTCATCTCCTCGCATGGGTTCCCACCTATTTTTTTAATGGAAATTACTTATCTCTCACGATTCTGATCGGCAGGTATGCAAGAAGAAGAAGAGAACGGCTGCTCTCGAAAAGTTTGTTTAACATAATAGAAAAATTCTTTTATAATGTCCATAACTCAACCACGGTAATCCATCAAACTACAAGTAGAAAAAATAATTGCTAACATAACTTAACCTGCATTTTGTTAACTCAACTAAATAGTAAGATTAGAATAAAATCAACAATTATTAATGGGTAATGCAACGTTTACCTTTTTATTTTTGCTTCTTAATTCTTAATTTTTTACATAAAAATCATTAATGAGTGCAATTAACATTAAAGATTTCAAATAATTAAAATAAATCATTAAATACAATAACTAATGATTGTTACTATGGAAGGTAAGAATTTAGAAGTAGAAAATAAAGAGTAAACATAACATTGTTAATTATTAAGACCCAAGTAGTTTTAATCCACAACGAATGCATCCCATTGTAGTGAAGACATAATTAAACATTATAACAAGAGTTGCTATATTGGTATGTCATAATTAACCATCATTTTCATTATGCATAAACCATACATTAATTACCAATATTATATGTCAATTGTCGCATGCATTTTGAACGATAGCATGATAGAGTAATATGAAAAACTCGACATGAAATCTCCATTCGAATCTGTCTTCGACACAATGAACTATTCTTTGCATTCTCATATGTTTCCCTTAAAGATTTCCACGTAAACACTTTGTGGTCAGTCATTGCAAAATATTATACCCTATAAGTAGATGATCCAAGCTTATGACATATAATTGCCTAATACAAATTTTAGAGAGAGAAAGCGCGGAATGATGAACATGTCGGAAATTCCTTCCTTCATGGAATTTCCGAGGGTGGTAAAACTATCTTCTTCTTTGTACAGTTCATCTGCAACTTGGGCCATGTAAAGAAACTGTGAAAGGATATTCCTTTTCGTGGTAGTTGGTTTCAAGAGCTCTTGGTTTAGGTCTTTCCATGCGTCTGACACCCAACTTTGAAGAACAGGAACGGCCCTCTCATCCTTTGTTCCATGGTGTGTTGTGTAACATTCTATGGCTTTTGCCACCGGCCCCATTTCTTTCTCCCGCTGCATCATAATTGTGAAAAAGAAAGTGCAGTTAAACTTAAAGTCTTGCGGTATCTAGTAAAATATTTCATGCTTAGGGCAAATGATGATCGGTAACTGATATCTCATCTATTTTTGTCACGACCCGAAGACGGGCCTAACAGAACTGCCGGGTCAGGCGACCCGATCCTCATAGAGAACCCGATCACCCAGCCCAAGGCGTGAGTTTTTGCGGAAGACTTATAATATTTAATTCGGCCCAAGGTAATATGGGCCTAGGTCCGAGTAGGGATCACGAGAAGATAACAGTGCATAAATTAAAATGAAATCCAAGTACTGTGCAACAAATACAAAACCAACTGTGTTTAAGGTTTACAGACCAAATGTAAACATTCTCACCAAGTAATGATAAACACCACAAATGTAAATAACATAACACTTCAGCTCCTAATCCTCAGCTGCTCTTGCCTTTACCTGAAGTTTTGGGGGGGAGGAGTCGTTTGGGGTGAGTGACTAACTCAGTAAAGTATGGCTATACTAAATGCACCTCATGCAAAACTGGTTTTGTACATTTTTCGAGAACAAGGTTATGTTCCATTCTGCCGTACATGGATTTTTAAAAATCACTTTAAAACTCTTTATCATTTTACCAAACCGACTCAAGGGCCGTCGATGAGGCTTTTATTAAAAATCTTGCTGTATACATAGACAGCTATACCTCGTAAAATAGGCCATCATCGTTTTCCAATTTGAAAACGTCGTCAGTGAAAAGGGGTGGTCACTCATGGACTCACCCGCCACACAACATAGAAGAGGTGGTCACCCGTCGATGACAACACCTTATGAGGCAGGAATAATGACGACGATCCGAAGATTCCGTACGTCACCCGAGTTGCCGGCGCACCTGGCTGCACGACACAACTCGTATAATCGTATAATCAAATAAAACGGATACAGTTGCTCGCTATATGTGGACTTAGGATAAACAAGTCTCAACGATTGACAACCGTCTGATCCGTGGGACAAATCCTGGACAGGTTTAGGGGCTTGCGACCCAAGGAGGCGTCATCACCCTCCCATACGAGGTTTACGACTTTCAGGAGTTTCAACCTGAGGACACGTCACCAATGCCCTACCTATAATTTTCGCACGTCAAACAATCAACCTTCACGCAGCAGAAGGTATCAAAGGGGATGGCGGATCCATCCCTCAACATGGGCACAATAAATCTCAAACCATGTACGGAATTTAAACTTGAGAAAACATACTACTAATAAAAACGGACGTGCTGTCGAACAATCCCCATCATTTTTCAAGTGTGGTAGTCCACAAAATAATCATTTTGGAAAACGGAATAGGATGCAATATAACGCAAGAGGTATAGAAATCCCTACCTTTTCGGTGGTCTGCCTTATCAACCGGAGCAACCAATTACGCAAAAATCATATCTCTCGCTGAAATCATCCAAGCCTGGCAAATGTATAAAACATGGGGATTCTCATAAATAAATCCAAAAAAAAAAATAAACGAGAGGTCTTATACCGAGGATAAAACCCAACAGACGGGTAAACGACTCATCTAATAATCCCAATAAAATCCCCAACTTTATCCTTTGGTAAATAAATGGATCACCATCAAAACAACACTTAATCCTCAACATATTGTGCAACATTTGAACAGTTAACAATGTTACAGAATATCTCTCAACTTAAATAGGATCACCCCTATCACATGAATAACTATAATAGAACTCAACCCAATGCATTGTTGCAACAGCAACAACAACACCTCTTAAATCCATTATTGAAACTTTAAGCTTAAATAATCACACCCAACAATAAAACAGAGAGCACATATCTTTAGAGCAAGTCCTTTGAGTTTGTCCATGATCATAAAAATTAATTTTAGCAAGCCAAGCACAAATCTCTAATCTCAAGAAGTAGCAACGAACTGAGTTGGATATTAATCAACATAATGCCAAGTTCCAAAAACTATAGTACAATTAAATTCAGATAGTGGCATTTCTCTTTGACATTATCTCATCAAAATAACTAGTGTGCAGAAATCACTCAATCCAACAACGAAACAGATCCAAATTGATTTCCATTACCAAAGTAAGAACTCAACTATACATCCACACTCAACAGACCAAAATAACACTGCACTACTTATCCAAAAACAGAAATCAGATAGTAGCAATCTATACATCCACGGCCCCCACCAAAATTTCCAACAACCAAAACAGAAACAAATTTTAAAACCCATTATTAAGTCAAAGGCTTAATGAAAATCGCTCACCCAATGGAACAGAGCAGAATCGTGTTCTGTTTACTTGCCAGAATCGGATCCGGAGCTGCTGTCGCCGGAGTTGTTCGTCCGGAATCCTTTAGATCGACTGCTGTAAACCCACAACACAGAATCAACGACAACACAAATCCAAACTTAACATCGGAATAAAACTCGGATCGAAAAATCTCACCCACTGAACAGATCGGAATTGTCGCCGGAATCGAAAAACAGGTTCGGCCTCGGAGCTCCCGTCACCGATCCGAACTCGTCGCTGCCGGAGTCAGAAAAATGGGTTCGATTTTCAGAACTCCCGTCACGGATCCGAGATCGCCGCTCGCCGGATCGGAGGAACACACTCGGGTTGAGCTGTTCCGTCGCCAGCGTCGCTCGGATCGGAAGCCCGCGGCCACCGGCGCCGTTCTTCGCCTGCTCGGAAGTCGACCGTCCACGACCGACATCGTCGCAGCGCCGTTCGTCATTTGCAGCCCTCGCGCGGTCGCCGTCCGCCATTTTCCAGTCGCGGTTTCGTCCTTCCGGGAGCGACCGCCGCTGCCGTCGCCGTCGGGAGTCACTGGTTCGTTGGTCGCCGGCGTCCGGCGTCCCTCTTCGCCGTTCGCCTTCTCTCCCTCCATCAATTTCTCTCCATCGGCCGACGCAGAAGAAGAAAAATGGGGGGGGGGAAGATGGAGACCTTCTCTCTCTTCCCTCCCTTTTTTATTTATTTATTTATTTATTTATTTATTTATTATTATTATTATTATTTTTTAATAACAACTTAAACCCTGGACTTTACGGGTTCAAAGGCATTGGGCGGGATTTTTGCCCCCAAACCTTTCCTCTTCATTTCCCAAATATTTCTACTCTCATTTCACTTCTTTCAAATTATTTATTTTCCTTAATCCCAATTTCCTAATTTCTTTTCCATTTTTTTTTAAAAAAAATGTATATCCCCAATTTTATACATTATCAATTTATAATCTACCCAAACTCTAAATTTAATTCAAACATCATCCATCGATGTTATCGCTCAATTTTGATTGTCCAATATCGTTTACTAATTCAATTTTTTACTCGGAAAAATCTAATTTCACTGACTTTGACCAGTTGACCAAATTTGCATACGTGGACTTGACCAAATGACTAAATTTACATACGTGGCTGCTACACGACAAATTCGGTCTACTTCAACGCTATGACTGATTTTCAACGTGAAAAATTTACACGTGAAATTTCTTATTTAAAAATTTCACGGCTTTTACAATTTTTGCCAAGCGATATTATCTTGTGTGAGTTCCCTCTCAGTGTAGGCTCAACTCTCATAATTACTTGATCTTAGGATATCCTTAATTTCATAAAAGGGATGGTGTACAGTCGTAATCATGATTTATCAAAAGAAATGGAGGATCAATGTAAAAACAAATCTAAATAATTATTCAGACCTTGTTGGAAACTGTGTCGTTCATGAGCCTAAAAATTATTTCGATTGCTTTAAGAATCTTAGGTTGATTAAACAACCATTGAAAGTCTTCCATTGTAACAACATCGGCAGCCATGCCCACAAAACACATAGTGAAAAGAAGAGCACAGCCACATGATGTCATAGACACAGAAAGATATTCTTCAATTGTCGAAATATAATTGTCATTACACCATTTTGCCTCGTTGAAGAAGGATTGAATATACTTATTCATCTGCATAAATTGTTCATACAATATCACAAATTACGACCGAGTACTATTCAATACAACTTAGCTAGGTTGTATTTAGGAAGGTACCGCTTCTTTTGCGTACAACATTCGATACGATGTTCTTTGTTTGAACATGGATTCTTCCATTTCTTCAAAGCAATCCAAGACTGCTTGGAGACATATTTTCATGTACTCGGGAAGATTATTCACAGATTTGAGACTCCAACTGAGAATTGAGGACTAGATATTCAAACATGCAAATAAAAGCAAATTAAAGTTGTACCTTTTCATTGCTGGAGTGAAAAGAGAAATATCTTCAAAAGAGCCATAGGAATCATAGATGTCATCAATTATAGTAGTAAGGTAAGAGATTTTAGTTAATATTCTTCTTACAAGGCAGAACTCAGGTTCAAAGCTAATTCCTGTCATGCAAAAGAAACACTCAACCATCCTGTCTCTTGCAAATGGAAGTCTCTTTCCAAGCTCCAAATCTCTCCACCACCTGAAATTGTTAGCAGTTATATTCTCTATTCACCTACTTTCTAGGATACAATATCCATAAAGATTGCAGTTGCAGTACTCACTTTCTAAGATCATAGAGCTCCTTCTTGTGCATAGATTGAAGAAGATTGAAATCTAATATTGTGAATTTTAGAAGAGTTTCACTATAGGAAGGGCGCTCTTTGTAGATTACGATGAAATGAATAGCATTTACTCTCTCCAAGCTCTGTCGCAGTGGTCTATGGAGGGCTTTAGCGACCATGTTTGAAAGAACAGAGCTTTCATGTTTCAAAGAAGCTTCAAGGTGGGTAGTGGAGAAGAGAAGAGCCTCATCCAATACAGTTTCTCCTCTTACTCCTAGATATGCAGCTTCATACAAGCTAAGCAACCCCTCCACATCAGTTGCTATGCTTTCCCTGAACATGCCCCTTTCGTCTTTGAAACTGTTAAACATGTCTGCAAAACTAAACACAAGTGTGATACATTCCCTTCATTTGTGTTGTTATAGTCCTCATATGAATTAAACGACCCTTACCACTTGATATATTAATCCCTTGTTGTCGAAGAAGACGAAAGCAAAGGGAGACATAGTTTAAATCAATGAAGTTGTTGTCCAAACGACGGTCAAGATACGCAACATATATATTCTCCAATGCTTCCTTGATTTCTATTTCAAAATGGTAAGCTACGCCCAGACGTTGGATGTCATCGATCAGTTTCAACTGATGAAACGAATCATTTGCACTCCCTAGCAACATCTTTCTCACTTCCTCTTTCAACTCTCCAACTTCATTCTCCTTGACAAGTTGTTTATCCTATTTTTTGTTTTTTTTTTTTTAAATTGATGGTTGAAGAATAAGTTGAATCACAAACATAAAACGTCGAGAAGTAAGCATATTTATTTTTGATTTACCAAATTCTCAGGTTCGTAGTTGAGGAATCGGTCACCCCAGAAGTCTTCGGCAAAATTTGAGGTTGGGCGAATAACCTGTTGGGAGGATGACACAGAGACAGAGGCTTGGGAAGAAGCCATTATTTGCGTTTGATCAACTACTAGAAGAAGATGATGGACGATGGCCTTCTGCAGTTCTTCGTATATAAAACAATAAAACAATGCCCCCTTCATTATGGCAAAGGACCTTATTAATACTATGGCCCTTCATTAAGACCATCCTACTTAGGGCGTCTAAATTCATCCGGTTTAGAGTCCAACCGAAAATGCACTGAATTTTTTCAGTTTGTAATAAATAGAATTCTAATGGAATCATTTAAGAATCAAAATTAAACCGAAAATAGTACTGCAAACAATTTAAGAATAGAAACCGAACTGAAAATTTTCATTTTTACAATATAAATTTAACAAAAATAATTAAAAATCAAAATAAACCTTTATTTTGATAGGAGAAAATATAAAATTTAATTACTAATTAATTTAATTAAATAATGAAGTAATATCATTCTATTTAATAATTAGTTAATATAATTCATTAATATATTTACGGTATAATGTACTAATTGAATCATTAATTAGTATAATTTAATAATTTTATTAGTAATTACATAATACTTTAATTACTAATTAGTACAATTTAAAAGCTAATTAGTTAATAATTCTAATATTATTTAGGTATCAATGAAAATTGTATTTAATAAAAATTGTAAATTTATCGGTTCGGTTCGGTTCTGTTAGTGTTAGTTTTGAATATGTCAAACAGAAAACCAAACTAATAACTTCGGTTACTACATAATAGAACCGAAGATCGGTTCCAGGATGTTCAAAACCGATTCAAACCGAACCAAATTGATCGGTTTTGGTTCAGTTCATCGGTTCTAGTTCAATTTTGAACATCCCTAACACTACTGAATTCTAATATATATATATTAAAAGATGAAAAGATAAAAAAAAAAATAAATAATTTTTTACATTTAATATGGTATAGATGAAGATATACACATAGATAAAGAGAGGCTAAAATATTATTTAAAATAATAATAATAATAATAGTAATTTCTTCAAAAAATAGGTACTGATATCATATTTTTATTTACAAAATAATGGATATTATTTATTGTCCTAGTACGAGTTTTCTGTGGATGATTTCATCTCTTCAATTATTTCATTTATATGATAGATGAATACTTATTGTGAAACGCGTGATAACGTAGCCATAGAAATTGGAAGGTTAAGATTTTAGTACTCTTTATAGCTATTATGATTTTTTCCTTGTATATCACTAATTACATGCCCTTTTGAATCTCATATCAAGTCTAACAATGTGGGGAGCCATTGCTTGGGAAAAAATTAACAAATTCAGCAAATTGTTGGATGATATTTTGCTAGAATTCAAGAATTTTGGGTGATCAAATAACAGTATGTGCAAAATTTAAATTTTTGGGATGAAAGTTTGCACAAGAAATGCTAGTTTTAACATGAGAAATAAATTTAGATTGTGAATGTTTGATTCTATAATGAATCCGGAGAGGAAGAATACAATTTCTATTGGAAATCTAGGAGGTGATCGGGAATAAAGTTCGGTTGAGGAGGTATGTAAAAGTCAATCATTTTCTTCGGTATCTAACGTAAAGATTTGGATTTAACTGATAAATTTGATACAAAGGTTAGACTTTGGATTTTGATTGAGGAAACAATCATTATCAATTATTGTGATTTTGATTAAGGAAACAATCATTATCAATTATTTCAATAATCTCTACAATTATTTCATTTATATAATCATATGAATACTTATTATGAAACGTGTGATAATGTAGCCATAGAAATTGGAAGGTTAAGATTTTAATACTCTTTATAGCTATTACGATTTTTTCCTTATATATAGGTAATTACATTCCCTTTTGAATCGCATATCACGTCTAACAATGTGGGGAGCCATTTCTTGGGAAAAAATGACAAATTCAGGAAATTGTGGGATGATATTTTTGCAAGAATTCAAGAATTTTGGGTGATAAATGACAATATGGGCAAAATTTTAATTTTTGGGATGAAAACGCACAAGAAATGCTAGTTTTAACATGAGAAATAAGTTTAGGTTGTGAATGTTTGATTCTATAATGAATCAGGAGAGGAAGAATACAATTTTTGCTGGAAATTGAGGAAGTGTTCGGGAATGAAGTTCGGTTGAGAAGGTATGTAAAAGTCAATCGTTTTCTTTGTTATTTAACGTAAAGATTTGGACTTTAACTGAGAAATTTGATACAAAAGGTTATACTTGGATTTTGACTGGGGAAACAATCATTATCAATTATTTTAATTATTTCAATTATCTCTTCAATTATTTCAATCATCTCTACAATTATTTCATTTATATGATCAGATGAATACTTATTGTGAAACGTGTGATTACGTAGCCATAGAAATGGGAAGGTTAAGATTTTAATACTCTTTATAGCTATTATGATTTTTTCTTTATATACTGGTAATTACATGTCCTTTTGAATCTCATATCACATCTAACAATGTGGGGTGCCATTGCTTGGGAAAAAAATGACAAATTCAGCAAATTGTGGGATGATATTTTGCTAAAATTCAAGAATTTTGGGTGATCAAATGACAGTATGTGCAAAATTTAAAATTTTGGGATGAAAGTATGCACAAGAAATTCTAGTTTTAACATGACAAATAAATTTAGGTTGTGAATGTTTGATTTGTTGGGAAAAATACGGATAATATGGAGAATTGAAAAGAAAAGTGGATAGTACCGATCAGGATAATTCTCAAGAAAGAATGCACTTGACAATTTCCTTAGACAAAATTTTCCTTTCTAAGTAAGTTCTCAGGAAAGGCTGGAGGGGTTACAAACGGTCCCACTTAAAATCAAGTCTCCTAAACAAAGATTACTTACACATTACAATTACACCACTAATCAATATGAAAAACAATAGCAGATGTGATCCAAAACTATCAAGAATATTTTTCTCACACTGTTATAATTTAACAGTCAAGAAGTAAGAGAAATAACAGTGAAAGTAGACACTAAGAATTTTACGTGGAAACTCAAATAAAGAAAAAACCACCGGGACCAAGTCCAGAAAGATCTCACTATAAAAAATAGGATTTACAATATTTTTCTAGAAACCGAATATTCTAGAAAATATTCGCTGAGAGAAAAACACAACTCTTAGATTTCTCAATGTTCACAAATGCACCTCACCTGTTTTTTCCTCACTCTTTCTTTTCTCTCCCTCAAGATAATCCTCACTATTTTCTACTCCTTCGCTTCTCCTTCTCTTGGATTTGAGATTCTTGAACTTTGGATACTTCCTTCTTCATAAATCATTTCTATTTATAGAGAGCATTTCATATTATAAGGACAAAAACAAGATGGCTGAAGGAGTTCAAAATCATTTCTCCTTCCTCAAATAAGGAAAAAAAAATAAGATGGCTGAAGGAGTTCAAAACCATTTCTCCTTTCTCATCCTAAAGACGGATGCTAACAATTCTCTCCCTCCCAACTTATGATGAGATAAGTCTAATCTAGCTGAACTTCTACAGAATTCGTGTTTGCCTTTTTGCAAGATCTTTGTTATCATGTCTGAGCCATTTTCATCTATGTGGATCTTCTCCAAATATACTTGCTTGGTGTCCAACACTTCTTGTATTCAATGATATTTGACAACTATATGTTTTGTCTTTGAATAAAAGCTCGAATTTTTGATCAAATGAATAGCACTTTGACTATCAGAATACAAGATGTACTTTTCTTGTTTATGACCAATCTCTGTTAGAAATTTTTGTATCAACAAAATTTCTTTGTAGGCTTTTGTAGGTGCTATAAACTCAGTTTCCGTTGTCGACAGTGCAACTGATTTTTTGCCGCTTAGATTGCCATAAAACTGCTCCTCCTCAAAATGTAACAAAATATCTTGATGTTGATCTTCTAGAGTCGATATCTCTAGCCAGGTTAGCATCAGTATAGCTTATTAAAAAAGACTCTTTACTCCCAAGACACAAACTTAATTCAGAAGTACCTCTTAGATACTTAAGAATCTACTTCACTGCATTTCAATGCTCTATGCCTGGATTTGATAGAAATTGACTAACTAGTCTAACAAAATATGAAATATCAGGTCTCGTACAAACCATAGCATACATCAAAGTGCCGACTGCAGAGGCATATGAAATTTTCCACATTTCTATTTTTCCTTCTTCATTAGAAGGACTTTGTTTGGAAGTAAGTTTGAAATATTTGACAAGTGGGGTACTGATCAGCTTCGCCGTATCCATATAGAATCATTTAAAAATTTTCTTGATATATTTCTCCCGCGATAGCCATAACTTTCCATTTTTCCTATCGCGAGTGATACTCATCCCAAGTATCTGTTTTGTTGATCCTAAGTCTTTCATGACAAAATATTTGCTAAGTTCTTTCTTTAATTTAGTAATCTTTTCTTTATTTGGGCCCACAATCAACATGTCGTCAACGTAAAGTAGAAGGATTATAGATATACCATCTGTGAATCTTTTCACGAACACGCAATGGTCTGATGAAGTTTTCTTTTATCCTTGTTTGGCCATGAAGGAATCAAACTTCCTGTACCATTGTCGTGGGGCTTGCTTTAATCCAAACAAGCTCGTCTTCAATCTACATACCAAATGTTCCTTTCCTTCAACAACGAATCCTTCTGGTTGCTCCATGTAGATATCTTCTTCTAGTTCACCATGCAAGAAGGCAGTCTTAACATCGAGTTGTTCTATCTCTAAGTTTAGAATTGAGGCTAATTCAAGTACCACTCATATGGATGACATTTTCACAACTAGTGAAAAACTTTCGACAAAGTCAATGCATTTCTTCTAACCAAAGCCTTTCATGACCAGTCGTGCCTTATACCTTGGTTGTGAACTCTTGTCTTCTATTTTTAGCCTGTATATCCATTTGTTCTTGAATACCTTACGCCTCTTTGGAAGATGAACCAATTCATATATGTGGTTCTCATGCAATGATATCATCTCATCTTGCATTGCATCTAACCAGTTCTTCTTTTGTGGATGCTCCATAGCTTCTTTAAAGCACTCGGGTTCATCGCTGTAAGTGATCATAACATATTCATTTACAGAGTATCTTTTTTATGGTTGACAATCTTTTGTTGACCTTCTTGGTTCATGCTCTGCCACTGATTCGAGGGAAGTCTTTACTTTTTTTTGGTCAACGCTATCAGTTGTTTGATAACTAGATTCTCCTACATCTGCCCCTATCAAAAGTTGATTTCACAGGATCAACTCTTATTAGATGCTCATTAGTGATCTCGACATCTTTCTTTAAGTCTTCAATGGTTTGACTTTCAAAGAAGACAACATTTTGGCTTCTGACTATCTTTTTTTCAACCAGATCTCAAAGCCTATATTCGAATGCATCACTTTTGTATTTGAGGAATATACATTCTTTAGCTTTGCTATCTAGCTTGGACCTCTCATCTTTGGGAATATGGATGAAAGCTTTGTATCCATACACCTTTAGATGCTTATAAGAGACGATGCTTATAAGAGACATATTTTTCAGTCTATAATCTGTTTGGCACTTTTCCAGGTGATGATGGAGACAAGTTGATGATATTTACTACAGTCTTCATTGCTTCTCCCCATAAAGTTTTGGGAAGTTTTGAATGTGATAACATGCACCTTATCTTCTCCATAATTGTTCTGTTCGTTCTTTCTGCAACACCATTTTGTTGCGGAGTCTTTGGAACTGATCTATCATGTCTGGTAATGTGCATCTTGCAGTATTCATCAAAGGATCCCATGTATTCGCCACCATTGTTTGTGCAAATGCATTTCAACTTCTTTCAAGTTTCTCATTCTGTGAGAGTATGAAACTGTTTGAAAATGCTAAACACCTCATCTTTTGACTTGAGTGCATAAGTCTAAATTTTTCTTGAATGATTATCAATGACTATGTCGATGTATTGGGCACCGTCTAACATTTTCGTTGACATGTAGACATCTGAATAGATGACTTCTAAAACATCTAGTTTCCTTAATGCATGATCCTTTTGAAAGGAAACTCGGTGTTGTTTTCTCGCCAAACATTTAATACAGCTTGGCAAAATCTCATGTCTGAGATGTAACAGACTTTCTCTTTTATCCAGAAATTGAAGTCCTTTCTCGCTCATGTGACCGAGTCGTTTGTGCCATAACTCAATGGATGAGTTATCTTGAGCAGTATTCACAAATACTTCTTTCACTGTCACTTGAGTCATGTACATGTTAGATTCTTTGTTTCCTCCTTCTACAACTAGTGAGCCTTTGTTGAGATTCCATTTACCGCCAACAAATTCACTCTTGTATCCGGCATTATCAAAAGCACCAATTGATATTAGATTTAGTCTAATATCTGAAACATGTCTGACATCTTTTAGCATCAACTCAAAGTCGTGTTGGTCTAGATGCAGATGTCACATTTTTTGACTATCTTAGGAACATGATTGTTTCCCATTTTGACAATGTCAAAATCTTCACTGGTGTAAGATGTAAAATATTCCGCCTTTAAGGTAACCTGATAAGATGCACTAGAGTCACACATCCAACATAATTCATGAGTCATGAGATTGATGGCATCTTCACATATAATTACATCTTCACCATCAGAGACAGTTGTAGTTGTACTCTTCGTCTCAACTTTGACACTCTTTGTGCCATGTTCCTTTTTCAGCTTTCAGCAATCCTTTTTTATGTGGCCAATTTTGCCACAGTGATAGGACTTGACGCTCTTTTTACTTCTAGATTTTGACCTTCCCAATGTATTGGCTCCAGAAGCCCCACGCTCACTTAATCTCCCTCTCATTATAGATAAGGCCTCCACTGAAGAGTGCTCTTTATTCTTCCGTGTACTTTCTTCTTCAAGAACCGCAGCTGCAATGTCATTGAATATCAATGTTGTTTTTGTAGTATCATTGGCTAGATTTATAATGAGGGCCAGATTTATAATGAGGTGATCATATGAATCAGACAAACTTTGAAGTAAAAGTTTTGCTTGTTTGTTTTTGTCAATTTTGTGCTCCATTGCTGTAAGTTGAGAAAATAACGTGTTGAGAGTATTAATGTGATCCTTCATCGATGTCAACTCTGACATTTGAAGAGTATATAATTTTCTCTTTAAGAAAATTTTTGTATGCAACAATTTTGCCTCATATAATTTTGTCAACGTATCACAGATTTGCTTGGTAGTTGTCATTTCTGAGACACTTGACAAAATCACATCTGTTAGAGCAAGATGCAAATCGGCAATAACATCCCCATCTACTTTGATTCATTTTCCATCTTCAACGATCGTCGGTTTGTCTTTGATGGCTATAACATAACCATTTTTCTGCAATAATGCCTTCATTTTTAATTTCCACATTGAGAAATTATTACCGTTGAATTTATCGATTTCAATTCTTCCTGCCATAATAACCAGGTTCTGATACCACTTGTTAGGAAAAATACGGATAATATGGAGAATTGAAAGAAATGTGGATAGTACCGATCAGGATAATTCCCTGGAAAGAATGCTATTGATAATCTCCTTAGACAGATTTTCCTTTCCAAGTAAGTTCCCAGAAAAAGCTAGAGGGGTCACAAACGGTACCACTTAAAATCTAGTCTCCTAGACAGAGCTTATTTATACAGTACAATTACACCACTAACCAATATGAAAAACGATAGCAGATGTGATCCAAAAATATCAAGAATATTTTCCCCACATTGTTATAATTTAATAGTCAAGAAGCATGAGAAATAACAACAAAAATAGACACTGAGAATTTTACGTAGAAACCCAAATCGGGAAAAAACCATGAGGACCGAGTCTAGAAAGATCTCACTAGAAAATATTGACTAAGAGAAAAACACAACTCTTAGATTCTCAATGTGCACAAATGCACATCACCTATTTTTCCCTCACTCTTTCTTTTCTCTCCCTCAAAATAATCCTCACTATTTTCTACTCCTTCACTTCTCCTTCTCTTGGATTTGAGATTCTTGAACTTTGAATACTTCCTTCTTCAGAAATCCTTTCTATTTATAGAGAGGATTTCATATAATAAGGACAAAAACAAGACGGCTGAAGGAGTTCAAAATCATTTCTCCTTCCTCAAATAAGGACAAAAATAAGACGGTTGAAAGAGTTCAAAACCATTTCTCCTTTCTCATCATAAAGAGGGATGCTAATATGATTCTGTAATGAATCAGGAGAGGAAGAATACAATTTCTACTGGAAATTGAGGAGGTGATCGAGAACGAAGTTCGGTTGAGAAGGTATGTAAAAGTCAATCGTTTTCTTCGGTATTTAACGTAAAGATTTGGACTTTAACTAAGAAATTTGATACAAAAGGATAGACTTGGATTTTGATTGGGGAAACAATCATTATCAATTATTTTAATTATTTCAATCATCTTTTCAATTATTTCAATCATCTATACAATTATTTCATTTATATAATCATATGAATACTTATTGTGAAATGTGTGATAATGTAGCCATAGAAATTGGAAGGTTAAGATTTTAATACTCTTTAGAGCTATTACGATTTTTTTCCTTATACACCGGTAATTACATGCCCTTTTGAATCTCATATCATATTTATCAATTTGGGGAGCCATTGTTTGGAAAAAATTGACAAATTCAACAAATTGTGGGATGATATTTTTCTAGAATTCAAGAATTTTGGGTCATCAAATGACAATATGTGCAAAATTTTAATTTTTGGGACGAAAGTTTGCTACAAAATTTGACTTGCAAAATTTGATACAAAAGGTGAAACTTAGATTTTGATTAGGGAAATAATCATTATCGTTGCTGAAAATTCGATTGGACAGGTAAGTCAATTTTGATTTACCCTCTTATATATTTGGACGGAAATTGAGTACTTTTGCACAAAAACAAATTCAAATATGTTTTCGTATGTCTTTGGATCAATTTGAGTCAGTTAATCAGATGAAAGTTAGTTTTTTGGAGATTTGGGGTGACTCCTTGACACAATGATCGACTGGGGTGTATGAACGGTTGATAAAAAATTGATGGTTGATCGGCCCAAAAACTAGTTTACTGAGGTGGTTGACTAGGCATTTTTCCAGTTGACCGAACCTCCTGAGGTCAACCAAAAAGTATTTTAAAGTTGGATTTTGTTGAGATTGTTTTCGTAAGATCCCAAAGTTGGTTCTATCTCAATTATGGGTTCTAACAATTATTTTGGGAATTTGATCAAACTTCTAGTGATGTAATACGATGTTAGGTATCATGATTGACTAGTTTGATTGATTGGATTATTTGGGGTGTTAGATTTGGATTGCATCTCTTTGATATGGTACACCTGTTCAAGGTAAGAGTTTATTTTTATGTCCAATATTGTATCATTTTTTAAAATTTTATTTTGAGACGTGTTTTCATATAAAATGATATGTTCATTTAATATGGCTCGTTGGTTTTTGTATTATGTATATTTATTTTTACTAGATATATTTTATTTGAGCATGCACATTTATGATATTGATCATCTATGTCGTGTGAAACAAGTTTAATAGATCCATGTGTTTGTTTGTTGTTAACTAGAGTAATGAGACAACTGTATGTGTCACTTCCTTGGGCAAAAAACCATAAACCCAATCAATGTAGTTCGTGGATTTTGCGATTGCCAAGTATCACCGTTATTATTGTTTATGCCTATGACATAGTGTACCTGGAGTTCGTGAGTGATTCCATTTTCACTCATATTTTCTTTTTTGATAGTAGAGACCTATTTTACATTTGTACCACATTATAGTAGAATGCCAATCATTCCCGATGTAAATAAGATCATCCACATATAAACACACAATTAGCATATTTCCTTTATCTCCAAGCTTAACAAATAATGTGTGCTCATATGGACATTTTTGAAAACCTTCTTTTAAAAAATAATTCTCAATCCGACTATACCAAGCCCGTGGAGCTTGTTTCAATCCATATAGAATCTTTTTCGATTTATAAACTTTATGCTCATTTCCAATTTTAATATGACCAGGAGGTTGATCGATAAATATATTTTCTTCCAAGGTTCCATGCAAGAATGCCGATTTGACATCCAATTGAAAGATAGACCACGATCTTTGTGCCGCTAATGCAATAACCATTCGGATTGTATCATGTCTTGCAACTGGAGCAAAAACTTCACTGTAATCAACTCCATATTCTTGTTTGTAGCCTTTAGCCACTAATCATGCCTTGTATTTGTCAACCTCACCATTTTCTTTTAATTTTGTTTTGAATACCCATTTTACACCGATAGTTTTGTGATTTTTTGGAAGATCACATAACTCCCAAGTATCATTCCGTTCAATAGCTTCAATTTCATCATCCATCACGTTTCGCCATTTTGATTTTTTTTGAGGTGATTTCAAAAGACGTTGGATCGCAGTTTGAAAAGAAAGTAAAATACGTTATCGGATCATTAGTTTGGTCAATTCCAGATACCTCATAATCTGCCATCTAGGTTGGCATTTTTTGAATACGACGTAAATAAGTTTCCGCTGTTGCATCAGAAGCTTCTGCTATTGAGGAACTTGCAGCATCAATTTGAACTTCATTTTGAGGATCTTCAAGAGTAAGATCCGTTGAATTTTCTTGTTATGGGTGCTATATATCAGCCTCATCATCAAGAATAGTTGGAGTAGGCTACTGCCATGTCGTATTCCAGAAACTTTCCTCATCAAAAATACCATCTCTGCTTGTCAAAATCTTCTCAGTGAGCGGATTGAACAATCTATATGCTTTTGATGTGTCACTAACGCCGAGAAAAACACATTTTTCTCCCTTATCATCCAGTTTCTTTCTTCTTTCATCTGGTATATGTGCATATGCAATGCAACCGAATATTTTGAAATAATTTACTGCTGGTTTTCTCCCACTCCAAGCTTCCTTTGGCGTCATATTTTTAACGGAAAAAGTAGGGCTCCGATTTAATATATGGATGCTTCAATTTATTGCTTCAGGCCAAAAAGTTTTTGGAACTTTTCCTTTGGTCAATAAGCACCTCACCATGTTAAGAATGGTTCTATTTTTCCTCTCTGATATGCTGTTTTGTTGTGGTGTATAGGCAGTTGTGAGCTCCTTTCGTATACCTTGAACATTACAGAAAGTTTCAAACTCCCTTGAACAATATTCTCCTCCTCGATCCGTATGAAGAGATTTTATATTTTTCTCCGTTTCTTTTTCAACTCATGCCTTGAAGCTTTTAAATGTACTAAAAGCTTCAGATTTTTCCTACAAAAAATAGACCCACGTTTTTCGAGTAAAGTCGTCAATAAATGTAATGAAGTACCTTTTACCCCCATTAGATACTGGCTTTATCGGCCCACAAATGTCCGAATGAATTAGCTCTAAAATATTTTTGGCTCTCCACGATTTTCCTTGTGGGAATTGTGAACGATGTTGTCTACCAACAACGCATTCTTCACAAACTTGAGAAGGAATGGAAATTTGAGGAAGATCAATCACCATATTTTTCTGCTGTAGAGTTCTTAGTCCGCCAAAATTTAAATGACCATACCGAAGATGCCATAGCCATGACGAATCTTTAGCCTCAGCCATCAAACAAGGTTGGATAACATCAATCTTTAGAGTAAACAACCTGTTTGAAATCATTTGAATAACAACAATGGATCCACGAGAAGAATCATATATTTCACAAACACCTTTTTCAATGGTTATTGTATGACCCTTTTCTTGCAACTGACCAACACTTAATAAGTTAGTCTTCAAATCACAAACATATAGAACATTGGAAATTGTTTCTTCAAAACCATTCTTAGTTCTTATTTTAATGTCACCTTTTCCCATTACTTTCACAGTAGAACAATTACCAAAACTTACTATAGAGCAAAAATCTTCATTTAAGGAGGAAAAAGAAGATTTATTTCCACACATGTGGTTACTGCAACCTATATCAACATACCATACATCAGATTGATTTGCCTCATCAACCTGTGCAACTATCAATAAAGTTTCATCTACTTGTTTTTCTGCAAAATTGGATTTCTCTCCTTTTTCTTTGTAGTTAGGTAGTTTAGTATAACATTCAGAACAATAATAACCCATTTTATGACATCGAAAACACTCTACCTTAGATTTGTCAAAGTGTTGATCTTTTCCTCTGCCTTTGTTTTGAAATTGGTCATCATCTGCTTTGTAATATTGACCACCATTTCGATTGCCTCGATCTCCATTTCCTCTGCCTCTACCTCTACCTTGATCTCTTCCTCTAAACTTTGAGGAAGACGTAGAGGTGGTAGCTTTTAAAGCTTGCTCCTCTCTTGGTGAACTTCTGTTCATCTTTTGTTCGTGAACAAGTAACGAGCTTTAGAGTTCGTCAAACGAAAAATCATCAATGTCTTTGGATTCTTCAATTGAGCAGACAACATAATCGAACTTCGGTGTTAACGATCATAGAATCTTTTCAACGATGGCAACATCTTCCATTTTCTTGCCATGAAAACGCATTTTGTTTGCTATCCCCATAGTCCTTGTACAATAAGTGGTAACGGATTCTCCATCTTTCATTTGTGGAGTCTCGAAATCACGTCTCAAGGCTTGAACCTGTGCACGCTTTACTCTCGAAGAGCCTTGATATTTCTTTTTCATTGAATCCCAAATATCCTTGGAGGTATCTTTGCAAAGAATAGTCTCCACTATCAAACGATCAATCGCTTGGAATAAGCGATTTTTGGCTTTGAGATCTCTCAATTTTTGCCCTTCAATTTCTACCCGTTGTGCATCAGTGAGAACAGTGTCCTTTGCTGGTTCGACTACTCCATTTTGAATCACTTGCCAATATTCTTTGGACCTCAAGAAATTTTCCATCAACATGCTCCAATGATCATAGTGACCATCGAACCATGGAATAGCGGGTTGAACAAAACTATCGGAAGCCATGAATAATACTCGTTGTAGTGAGAAAAAAAATCTGTGCTAGAATGTTACAACAATCTAGAACCCTCACTTTTTTTTTCAATGGCTCTGATACCACTGATAATAAAATAGGAACACGATAGCTAAATATAAACAGAGCAAAACAAAGGACTTGAAAGTTTTTCTCACAATATATTATGCGTTACAAATTGTCTTCCTTTTATAGGCATTCTCCATACATAAAAAATAATAAAACATACTTTAACACCGCCCCTAAGAGATGCAGAAAACAATGAGCGGAGGACAAGCAAAAAGGAAAAAACATCACAAAACATGGAAGAAAAAAACAACGAGAAAACATGGAAATTAAAGAATGCAGGAAACATTGCATTAATGGTTGGTCTCACCGCCATTAATGGTTGGGTCCAACCAATAATTTACATAACACAGTGGTTGTTTTTGTTAATTTCCCTTATTTAGTTATACATGTAGTAGTTTAGTCTTTTTCTATTTTTGTAACCATATTTACACAATTCTTTGGTTGTATTCTCTTGAATTTTTGGTGTGCTTTCAATGAGAAACCCTAGCAATCTTTCTTCTCTCAAATTGATTTGCTAGTTTCTATTAGCCACAACCTCAAAAAGAGCTCCAACAGGTTCTAATTTCATCTCCTCGCATGGATTCCCACCTATTTTTTAATGGAAATTACTTATCTCTCACGATTCTGATCGGCAGGTATGCAAGAAGAAGAAGAGAACGGCTGCTCTCGAAAAGTTTGTTTAACATAATAGAAAAGATTCTTTTATAAAGCCCATAACTCAACCACGGTAATCCATCAAACTACAACTGAAAAACAATATTTGCTAATATAATTTATCAACAATTATTAATGGGTAATGCAACGTTTACTTTTTTATTTTTCTTCTTAATTCTTATTTTTTGACATGAAAATTATTAATGGATGTAATTAATATTAAAGATTTCAAATAATTAAAATAAGGCATCAAATAGAAAAACTAATGATTGTTACTATGGAAGGTATCAAGAGTTGTTGCTTTATTGGTATATCATAATTAGCCATCATTTTCATTAAACATAAACCATACATTAATTACCAATATTATTGTCAAATGTCGCATCCATTTTGAATGATAGTATGACAGAGTCGGATGATAAGAATTTTATTTGATCCAATATGAAAAGCTGGACATGAGACATAAAGTGATGAAAAATAGAGTATGACATATAATTGCCTAATACAAATTTTAGAGAGAGAGCGGATTGATAAACATGGCAGAAATTCGTTCGTTCATGGAATTTCCGATCGACAGTATAATTATCTTCACCTGTGTACACTTCATCTGTAACTTGGGCCATGTAAAGGAAATGTGAAAGGATATTCCTTCTCGTGGTAGTTGGTATCAAGAGCTCTTGGTTTAGGTCTTTCCATGCCTCCGACACCCAACTTTGAAGAACATGAACAGCCCTCTCATCCGTTGTTCCATGTTGTGTTGTGTAACATTCTATGGCTTTTGCCACCGACCCCATTTCTTTCTCCCGCTGCATCATGATTGTGAAAACGAAAGTGCGGTTAAACTTTAAAATGTAAAGTCTTGTAAAATACTTCATGCTTAGAGCAAAAGCTGTGGTTATGTTTTGAGTGTCACCCAAAAGATCGGTAATTAGTATCTCATTTATCTTTTTCAAGCGATTGTATGAATTCTCACTCCGTCTAGGCTCAACTCTTATAATTACTCGGATCTTAGGATGTCCTCAATTTCATAAAAGGGATGGTGTACACTTGTAATCACGATTTATCAAAAAAAAAAATGGAGGATATATGTAAAAACAAATCTAAATAATTATTCAGACCTCGCTGGAAACTGTGTCGTCCATGAGCCTAAAAATTACTTCGGTTGATTTAAGAATCTTAGGTTGATTCAACAACCATTGAAAGTTTTCCTCTGTAACTGCATCGGGAGCCATGCCCACAAAGCACATAGTGGAAAGGAGAGCATAGCCACATGATGTCATAGACACAGAAAGATATTCCTCAATTGTCGGAATATAATTGTCATTACACCATTTTGCCTCGTCGAAGATGGATTGAATATACTTATTCATCTGCATAAGTTGTTCATACATTATCACAAATTTCGACCAAGTACTATTGAGTACAACTAAGCTAGGTTCGATTCAGGAAGGTACCGCTTCTTTTGCATACAACATTCGATAAAATGTTCTTTGTTTGATCATGGATTCTTCCATTTCTTCAAAGCAATCCAACATTGCTTGGAGACATATTTTCATGTACTCGGGAAGATTATTCGCGGATTTGAGACTCCAACTGAGAATAGAGGACTAGATATTCAGACATTTAACGATTTTTTTATGCAAATAAAAGCAAATTAAAGATGTACCTTTTCATTGCTAGAGTGAAAAGAGAAATCTCTTCAAAAGAGCCATAGGAATTATAGACGTCATCAATTATAGTAATAAGGTAAGAGATTTTAGTTAATATTCTTCTTACAAGACAGAACTCAGGTTCAAAGCTAATTCCTGTCATGCAAAAGAAACACTCAACAATCCTGTCTCTTGCAAATGGAAGTCTCTTTCCTAACTCCAAATCTCTCCACCACCTGAAATTGTTAGCAGTTATATTCTCTATTCACCTACTTTCTAGGGCAAAATATCCATAAAGATTGCAGTTGCAGTACTCACTTTCTAAGATCATAGAGCTCCTTCTTGTGCATAGATTGAAGAAGATTGAAATCTAATATTGAGAATTTTAGAAGAGTTTCGCTATAGGAAGGGCGGTCTTTGTAGACTACGATGAAATCAATAGCATTTACTCTCGCCAAGCTCTTTCGCAAAGGTCTATGGAGGGCTTTAGCAACCATGTTTGAAAGAGGGGAGCTTTCATGTTTCAAAGAAGCTTCAAGGTGGGTAGTGGAGAAGAGAAGAGCCTCATCCAATACAGTTTCTCCTCTTACTCTTAGATATGCAGCTTCATACAAGCTAAGCAACCCCTCCACATCAGTTGCTATGCTTTCCCTGAACATTCCGCTTTCGTCTTTGAAACTGTTAAACATGTCTGCAAAACCAAACACAAGTGTGATGCATTCCCTCCATTTGCATTTTTATAGTCTTCATATGAATTAAACCATCCTTACCACTTGATATATTAATCCCTTGTTGTCGAAGAAGACGAAAACAAAGAGAGACATAGTTTAAATCAATGAAGTTGTCATCCAAACGATGGTCAAGATACGCAACATATATATTCTCTAATGCTTCATTGATTTCTCTTTCAAAATGGTAAGCCACGGCCAGACGTTGGATGTCATCGATTAGTTTCAACTGATGAAATGAATCATTTGCACTCCCTAGCAACATCTTTCTCACTTCCTCTTTCAACTTTCCAACCTCATTCTCCTGAACAAGTTGTTTCTCCTATTTTTGTTTTTTTTTTTTTTTTAAAAAAACTGATAGTTGAAGAATAAGTTGAATCATAAACATAAAAATTCGAGAAGTAAGCATATTTATTTTTGATTTACCAAATTCTCAAGCTCATAGTTGAGGAATCGGTCACCCCAGAAGTCTCCGGCAAAATTCGAGATTGGGCGAATAACCTGTTGAGTGGATAACACAGGAGCAGAGGCTTGGGACGAAGACATTATTTGCGTTTGGTCAACTACTAGAAGAAGATGATGGATGATGGGCTTTTGCAGTTCTATATAAAACTATAAAACAATGATCCCTTCGTTACTCTTTTCAATTATAATCATGTCGTTTTGGTTTCTCTACGTTTACATCAAAGAAACAACGCCAAACACGTTGTATTAATTAAATAATACATGGTAATTACATGCCCTTTTGAATCTCATATATCGTCTAATAATTTGGGGAGCCACTACTTGGGGAAAAGGGACAAATTCAGTGAATTTGTGGGATGATATTTTGCTAGAGTCCAAGAATTTTGGGTGATCAAGTGGATAGTTTTCTTCGGTATTTAACGCAAAGATTTGGGTTTTGACTAAGAAATTTGATACAAAAGGGTCGGTCAATGTTGATTTCCCCTGTCATATATTTGGTTTGGTTTCTTTCACATGAGGTGGCTGGGGAACCCAACGGTCAACGTCTTTCGCCTCTCATGATTGTCTTCCTCAAAACCTCATCTTCATTGTCTTCTACTTCCTCCCCCTTTTTTCCCTTTTTTCCATGAATCATGTGAGTTTTACTGTTGATATTGTTGTTGATGGTCCCTCCTACGAAGAGAAGTGAAAGAATTCTCCTCCTTTAATCGGCAGCCCATGTGAGGAAAAAGAAGGTGAAAGCAACTGAAGATTGCTTCAATTTTTTGGCATTTTGCACTCTTCCAAGCTCCTGCAAAGGAGCAAACCACCCCAAAACAAAGAAGAGGAAGAAAAATAAAGGAGAGGAAAATTAGAGAGGTATTTGGAGGCAGAGAAAAGAAAGAGTGAGAGAAAAATAGATGAGGCGCATTTGTGCACGGGAAGTCTAAGAGTTGTGTTTTTTCTCTTAGTGAATATTTTCTAGAATATTCGATTTCTAGGAAAATATTGTAAATCCTATTTTTCATAGTGAGATCTTTCTGGAATAGGTCCCCGTGGTTTTTCCCGATTTGGGTTTCCACGTAAAATTCTCGGTGTCTATATTTCTCTAGTATCTCTCTTACTTTTTGATATTTTTTGGGGTCGCATATACTATTATTGTTTGTACATTTCAATTCTCCATATTATCTGCATTCTTTCCCTACAGTTGTTCATGTATGAAGTAGTTCTCCATGAATATGACACAGTTCCTTTTGTTTCCTCTAACTTCTTTCCCCTTATAGAAGCATGTGATGACGTTATGGTGTGAAATAGAGAAATGATTAAGAAGAGAAAGAGAAATGCTAAACTTGTAAGGATGAAAAAGAAAGATAAGTAATCAATTAATTTTATACTGAGGAATTTAGTACTTTTAATTGTGAATTTTGTGAACTTGAAAGTTTGTAATGTCGTTCCGAGTTGTTTTTGGTGTATTTTCATATGAACAAGCTTGATAAATAGATTGAAGTGCAAAATCTAGTTGTAAGCGCACAAATGAAAATTTTGTGAAGTTTTGGCACTACAACACCTGATTTTGAAGAAGTGCAACTTGAGAGCAGGCGTTATAACACTAGCTTAACAAGAAAACATCTTTTAAAGAGAAGTGTTATGACAACCTTAAGAGCATTATAGCGCTCAAGACAAATTTTAGAAAAACCTAGCGAAGTGCTAGAACAGCACCTCATGGCGCTATAATGCTCCGAGTTAGTTTCCAAAGCACTAGAGCATTCCTAAACAGGTGCAACAATTCCAGTATAGAGGTCAAACGAGTCATTTTAATGATGATCTATGTATAGAAGATATATTGATCAATGAGAGAATCCTAGAGACTCAAGAATTGGATAGAGAAACAAAGATTTTGATGTTCAATCACTAAAGATACTCATGGAGATTATGATGACTTAGGCTAGAATATCGCAATAGAGAGCTTCAACTAGTTTTATCTCTCTCTCTTTACTTTTTCATTTTGCTAGTTTTTCTGTTTATTTTCCTCTTGCAATTATGACCTAAATTTTTTGTTTTAAGATTACTATTTGAATTCATATGAAACCTAATTAGACATTTATCTGTTTTTAGTTTAATGATTTGTATTAAGTTTGTTTATTCTGTTCGATGTTCATTACTAATCTAATTCCCTGATTATTAGTTAAATTAATTTTATTATATGTAAAGAATGTGGGAAAATAATTTACATATTAGATACAAACAGTATAACATATGATCATTGAGTGTAAATTGCGAGTTTGTGTAAGATGGGAATAATATGTACAACGCATGTAAGCTATTGAGAACGTGAATTAATGAATAGTTATTATTTTATTCAAATTGGAATATAGTGAATTTAATTTATAACTATTCGAGAAATTTTTTTAGATGATTATAGTTTCTCGGTTAACTAACTCATATAAATTAATTAATTGGAAAGGGAAGTAATTTAGTTAAGGGAAAATTGTAGTCCTAAGTTTTAATTACTTGAAGTAAAAATCAATTTAAATTTTTTAAGTTGTTTTAATAATATAAAATAATTTTTTTGTTATTTAAATAAAAATAAAATGATAATTATTAATTTATTAGTATCAATGGAAATTGTTTTCAAACATTTGGACATGTGGAAGAAATTGCATGCAGTATGATGAAGATGCCAAATTGATGCCTATCAATATTGAAATCGAGAAATTCTGCAAGAGGAATCAAAAGGTCAATTTTATTACATCAGCATGAAATTTGAGAGGATCCACCTGCGTCATTAAGAGATTATGCAGTACCTCGTGTGGACGTTATTTAACGAGTATTTTTAGGCAAATACTTTTAAGTTGAAGCCAATTATAATTCAGCTGATCTAATTATTAGTGCAGTGTGGGGGGTTTTCCATATGACGATCCTAACACTCATCTAACTTCTTAAAAAAACGTGACACCTTCAATTTTAATAGAGTTTCATTTGACGCTATTGGCTTACTACTGCTCCTTTTCTCCCTCAAGCAGAAGACAAAGAGTTGGCTTTTTTCACTTTCTCTTGCCTCCATAACAACATGGCAAGATCTCAAACATAAATTTCTCCTAAAGTATTTTCTATTAACTAAAATCGCAAGAGTAAGATCAGATGTGATACCCCGCGTCAAATACCGTACTTTCTTAACCCTTCTATTTACATTTTCTTGTAAAAATTTTTGTTTTTATTCATTTAAAACGGGTAAAAATAAAAACTTAAGTCTAATATGAAAATCTAGAAATATAAGTAAATCATAGTAAAGCATAAATATTAAATACATTCATTAGAGTTCAGAAAGCAGAAACATAGTTACTAATTAAAAACATAATTCAACAGATAGAGTAAGAATTAGTATTTTCTTACAAAACAGTATCATTCTTTTAATTTACTTCAAAAGAGCATTTTCTTTCTTCCTTCTTTCAAGCCATATTCTTACTCAGGTCGATAACTCATCAAACTACCTGCCACCACCGTTTCCTCATAGGTTTCAAAATGTAAAGATAAAGACAATTAATTTTCTAAATTTTTGAACATTTTCAAAAAGCTTCATATCAACATCCCATTTATTGAAGTTGTGGAGCAAATGCTGACCTTTACGAAGTTTATAAAGAAAATCATATCTAAAAAGAGAAAGTTGGATGATCTTTAAGACCAATGCATTAGCTGAGGACCGCAATGCCATACCTTGAATAAACTTTCACCAAAGCTGATAGACCCAAAAAGCTTTACTATACCTTGTATGATTGGGAATTAATTCTTTGGAATGTAATACTCGTAATTAAATTAGAACTATGGGCAATAATAATTGTGAATTAGTGAAAATTAAGGAATGACTTTATTATGAAATACATTACCCTGAAAATAAATTGATGTAATTGTGGATGATTTTGAGATAATATAGTTAAGAGTTATGTAGGATATTTATAGTGATTAAATTGTTGGATTAACTAAGAATGTTATGCGAAGATTATTAATTAAACAATGGTACAAAAAAGGAGAGAGAAGAGCAGTGTGTGTATGGCGAGAATGAAGAAGTGTAGTGGGAGAGGTTGATAAGATGATAGTGGGAGATGTTGATATTGTCAACCTCTCTATCAACCTCTTGTACTTGAGGTAGTGAATGAGGTCGTGAGAGAGGTTGATATCTATCAACCTTTTGTACATGAATAAAAAGTGAAGAAAATGACAGAAGCAGCGGGGGAAGAAACGTTCAACTGGTCAACAATTCTTCGACCTGGAATTAGCAGTCGATATGCACCTATCAACCGCTCCCACGTATTTTTGCGAAAAAATGAATTTTTAGCATGGGAGTAGCTAACAATACCGGTCGATCACCTATCGACTGCTCCCACATGTTTTCAGACAAAAACAAAGTTTTCAAGTTTTCTGTCACGGAGTTTTGTCCAGATTACTCTCCATACTTTACGAAAAGTTGTCTCTATGTGGTTTCCTCCACTATCTCATTTACTCTGCCTATAAAAGGGAGAAGAGCAGAAAGATGAGAGACACAATGCATGGAGAGAGAGTGCTGAGAAAGAGAGAAAAAGAGAGTCTTGAGAAAGAAAGTGTTGAGAGATAGGGGGAATGCTTTGTAGAAAACTGAAGGTGCGAGAGAGACTGGGATTTTGTGAGCTGCTCTTGGGGAAACTTTTTGTGCTATAATTTCGGCAAATGTAATAAATATGATATGTGTGGCCAGTGGAGGCCTTCATGATAAGAATGTGTGTTTTTGTGATTATTACATGGATAAATTACTGTGAAATATTGTTGATTATAAAATTGTAGGTTTATATAAGTATCGTTATTCTTTGATTAATAATTTAGAAATTAATTTGTTGTACCCTGTGAATAAATATAGGAATTTCACACTATTAATAAATATGAAATAAATATAGAATTTTTACCCCGTTAATAAATATGAATTTCTTTGTTAGTAAATATAGAACTTTCACTCCATTAATAAATGTGAAATAAATATAGGACTTTTACCCTGTTAATAAATATGAATTTCTTTGTTAATAAATATAGTAATTGCTCTCCATTATAATTATGAATTTAATATATAAACTCTTCCATGATAAATTTCTCCCTGTTAATTTTGTGAAATTGCTATTGAATGAAAATGATATGATATATATGCATCATGATTAGCATTTATGAAATTGTTGACATATGCATGACATGTTAAAGAAATGAATGGAATAAACGTAAATAGGTGTGTAAGGATTTGGGAGAGTAGGTGATGGTTATTCGTGGTGACACCCTTGATAGATGCATCTCATCTCACGTAAGGAAGGAGTGAAGGCTAAGCCACAAGAACCAGATGATGTATCATATCTTCCTAGATTGAGAAATCACCAACGCTTGGACTATTAAGTGAAACTAAACTGAATAGCAGAGAAGATAGGTTCTTCTCTAAGATAGACTGCATAAGCACGCATTGAGCATTGCATTTATTCTATTTCTTCCTGAGCGTTAGACTCATTGTTTTATCTTGTGATATAGGTGATTATTCTGATATTAGTGACTTACTTGTGGAGGATGAGATATTGTAGGATGAGCAGTTGGGTTATCAACTGGGTTCGATCTGAGGGTTATGCCCTACACAAAATATAATATTGGTTGTTTTTAAGGATGATTTTCAAATTATAATAAATGTTTGTAAAATTATTAATTTTTGTTAAAAGTGTTAAAATTATGTTTTGAAATTATTATTGGTTTTTGCTGTAATTACTCTTATTAACGAAAAATTTTTATGGCTAAGAAAAAAAATAAGATTTTAACAAATACGGGATGTTACACCTTATGTGACTGGGGAGTGAGTATAGACTTAATGTTACTCTTCATCTACAAGAAACTCAGATTAACAAGAGCAAAACCCACCAATATTACTCTACAGTTGGCCGATTGATCTTGGTCTTACCCAAACAGAGTTATTGAATATGTGTTCTAGTAAAGGTGGACAAATTCATTTTTTCAGTGGACTTCATAGTGCTTAACACAAAGGACAGCGAAATACGATCATATTGGATTGACCCTTCTTAACAACTAGCAAAACATTAATTGGTATGCAAAAGGATGAAGTAACTATAAGGGTTCAAGTCCACGAAGTTACCTTTAGGGTATTCAAAGCGACTCAAATTCTAGATGTCATTAAAGACTACTTTAAAATTGAGATGGTAAAGACAAGGAAAATTTTGAAAATCGAGAAAAATCACAATTTCTCGCGAGAAATAGTGAAAATTGAGGAAGTAAATAAATTGATGCATGTCAAGAGGAATAGGCCACAAATGAAGGATTATTTGGGAGATGAGTGGTCGATCGACATAAGTCTCTAGTTTTACTATTTGACCCAAGAAAATTTGAGGGAAAAATTAGTGTTGTTTTATTATAAACAAAGCGCTTAACGGAAGACAACCTAATTTTTTTTCTTTTCATTTATTTTGGTTTTCATAGATTAGTGTTGTTTTATTACTTTGTTTTGACATTTTTGTAGGTTGAGTTTGGGTGTTTGTTGAATTCGGAATCGACAATGTATTAATAAACATTCTCTAGGTCAAGGATAATTAAAACACAGGAGCTCAAAACTTTTTGGATCAATCCAAATATAGTTCGGATAATTAAACATACTTACAAATGCTGTGTCATGGATAATGAATTCACTTTGTCTTAGTTTAAAGATAGAACCAAAAGAAATTTATGCTATAAATGTCACCGTTTGCACTAATATTTAAAGAGAAGGAACTTCTAATAGAATCGGATCGGTCTTTGTGATTTTGTCGGTGAGTGAAAGAGAACAGCAAGGATTTAGGCTTCGGACGAAGAAGAAAAATAAGAGAGAAAAGAGGTATGTTCTGCGCTTACAGCAGAGGGAAGAAATATTGTGGGTATTTCTAAAGGGCCTATCTTGTTGGAGAAAGTGATCGCCTGAGGTGGATTTCTTCATAGGGATGAAGAAAATCGACTGGACAGAGGTTCACGAGAGCTTGGGAATAGTTTCCAACAGATTGGTTGTCTGTTTTGTTGAGATCTGAAGAAGCTCCATGGAAGAGCTGTCCGAAGCCTTGAGGACTCTCACTTGGGAAATCTGATATGGGGGAGAATCCAAACAGAGGGAGCTCGCAGAGGGAGAGCTTGGAAGAGAGAGAAATGCAAAGAACGGAAGCGGAACATCGATGGGATGACAGTTGTTGATTGGAAAATGTGAATTTTTGGGCAATTTTGCAATATGAAATTCCAAACTTTGTTTGTTTGGACGATCGTGATCTTCGCCGTTATTTCATGACGGCTAGAGATTTACCGATGTTGAAGCAATTTGAGCAGTTTCAATTTACTCCTACTATGTCAGCCTCCTCCTATGATATTGGTTTCTCATTCCTTGCACAATTAGATATATCATTTTCCACATGAATTTTAGTCGTGCACCATGATAAGTTAATTTTTACTTTATTATCACCAAAATCATCAGTATCAATTATGACTACTGATGCTTCTTCTATGCCTTTAGCAGGTGTTAGTTTCGTTGTCACCTTCTTCTATAACCACTGCGTGAAGATTTAAATACTATGTTTCTTTTATTGATAATTGCACTTGTTATTGTTAGGTCTATCTTATGAAACGTTGTTATGATTTATTTACAAATTGTATCCAAATTTTCTTTACAAACATGTGTCGGACTGTATGCACGCCTATAGAATGGGAGAGGGGGAATATAGTGTCCTAGTAATTTTCGTGAGATATTAAGATCTCTAAATCCCTAAGTGATTTACCACATACAATTAAATAAATAATTACAAGTATATGTTTTAAAGTAAAGAGAAAAGATATGAGAGTGTGCACAAAGTTTCTTTACGCGGTTCGGCAACTCGCTTACGTCTGCGCTCCAAGATTCCACTTGGAGATCCTCTAACCAATTGGCTTACGGGTGCCAATTAAATTGTTACACAATGACTATTAACAATGCGTCACCCTTTGACTATTCCAGGTTGTCAACCTTTGACTATTACAGGGCGTCACCCTAAATTTAACTATTACCGAGGAGTCACCCTTTGATTGAACTTACGGGTGTTCAATCAAGTCATTGACTGTTTCAGGGCGTCACCAATTAGTAGGGCATCACCCTTTACAATTACGTACAAAGTGTTTGGAAATTAAAGTTATGAAACTAATTAGTCCAAACTCTCCCAAATTGAATCTCAAGTTTGGGATAGGGAGAGTTGAATGACAATACTCCCAATTTATAAATAGAAAAGATAAGAGAGTGTGCACAAGGTTTCTTTACGCGGTTCGACAACTCGCTTACGTCTGCGCTCCAAGATTCCACTTGGAGATCCACTAACCAATTGGCTTACGGATGCCAATTAAATTGTTACACAATAACTATTAACGAGGCGTCACCCTTTGACTATTCCAGGTTGTCAACCTTTGACTATTATGGGGCGTCACCCTAAATTTAACTATTACCGGGGAGTCACCATTTGATTGAACTTACGGTTGTTCAATCGAGCTGTTAACTGTTTCGGGGCGTCACCCTTTTATGACGAATTTGAATCTCAAGTTTGGGATAGGGAGAGTTGGATGACAATGCTCACAATTTATAAATAGAATTGAGTCTTGAATTTGGTAGGGTTTCACCTCAATTCTCGGTTTCGTGTTTGGAACTTGGAGTGTTTCTCTTGATTTATAGAACTTTCCATTTTCAGTCGACCCAATCTTTTTTCGGTCAACCATTTCCAGCCGTTGTAGAAAATAGCCGTTGAAAATTCGACCGTTGGAAGATAGTCGTTACGCATGTCTGGACATTTTTGGTCGTATAGCTCGACCGCTGACTCGACCGCTTTGCGTTCGAAATATCTCGAAGTTCCAGTTTTGTTCATTTGGTTGCATTCCTCGTCTGAATCCTTCAACCAAGTCAAGATCACAAAAACGTCAAAAATGGCAAATTCAAACTGTGACGTTTTTTGGTCACCTCTCTTGTCTACAGCTTCGTCTACATCTCGACCGAAAAAGCCAGAAGCACTCTGTTTTATGTTTCGGTCGCGTCCCTTGACCGAACCATTCAACTGCAGTGCGACAGAAAAATTAAATCTCGGATTTGGTCGCATCTCTTGTTTGAAGCCTTCGACCACGACACATCCCTTTGTTTTTCTTTAATTTCTAAGTCTCCAATATGATGTATTTTCACTACATGGACTTAGGTAAACATGTTAGCACATAATAATACTCGTTATGAGGGTATTTTCAATAAATACGAGTATAAATATAATGAATAAAACTTTAAAAATATTATTAATAAAATTACAAAAACCAACTTATTATTTCTAACAAAATAATCATTACCTAGTCATCATCAAAATAAATTTAGCCTAACAAAAAGGCTTACAATCTCTTCTTTTTTTATGATGACAAAATCCTATAAGTTGGTTATCCCTAAATCTAAGCATATGCATCAATTATTGCATATTAGATCTCTCCCTTAATTCATGCAATATTTCAACCTTTAAATTTATGCACACATGCTATAACATTCATATAACTTTCTCCCCTTTTAACAACTTATATAAATCTTCTCCCTCATTCACAATTTATATATAACAACTTATATATATTTCTCCCTCTTTTTTGTCATAATCAAAAATAAATCCTATGGGAGAGGAGCTAAAAATAATCAAAGAGTAAAAAATCATACTAAACAAATCATTCTCCCCTTTATAAAAAATCTTTATCAAAGGCAAACAATTGAGAGAATTTAATATTAGAATCAAAGAAATAGATACCAATTTAAGTAATCAAGAATGATAAATCAATTTTCAAGTTCTAAGAGTGATACCAATTGAAGAAATATGAAATTAACTAATGATACCACTTGAGGATTCGCATTTAAAACCAAAAACAAATTTTTCAAAGATGGATACCAATTGTAAATCTAAAATGAATTTCTAAGAGAGATACCAAAGTATAAAATCAAAAACTCAATCCAAAAATGATCTCTCCCACTATGTTAATCATAAAAACAAACTATTGGGGATATTACCATTTAAAACTTTTTGCTCTCCCTTTAGAGCAATAATAAAACACCTTAATTTTTCTCCCCCATTCAAATTGTTCCCAAGCAAATATGAGGGAAACCACACAAATAAGAATAATCCAGTTTCAAATACAAAAAGATACAAATTGTTAAAAATTCATAGATGAGTTCAAGTTTGAAAATAATTTTCTCCCCCTATTATTATGCACAAATTCAAACAGTTGGGAAAATCAAATGATACCAAAATAAAATAGTTTTATAAATGATACCAATTAAAAAAAAAATACAATGATACCAATTGTTGAGATGATACCAATTTGTCGAAGTTCAAACCAAAACCTATGATTGATAACAATTTAAAGATTTCAAATCAAAAGAGAAGATTGATACCAATCAAAAATGAACAACAAAAAAATTATTCCCCTTTTAAATCAAAAACCAAATCATTTGGGGAACTACAAGTTAAATCAAACAATTTTAATTTCTTCCCCTAAGTTATTGATCAATATAAAAACAATGGGAAATATCAAAATTTAAGCCTAAGCGGAAGCAAAACCATCAAAATTAATACTTAACAATTCAAAACAAATAAATCAATAAACTCTATACAATTCTATTTTCTCCCCCTATATCTTTAACCAATTTCAATCAAAGGGAGGAGCAAAAAAAATTCATATCCAACAATCCAATAACAAATACACTTAATGCTATCAATTGTTGGAATCCAAATCTCAAGCAAGAAAGATACCAATTCAAGAAATATGCAATTGCAAGAGTTTAATCAAAATTTCAATATATATGCAAATTATCAAGTCAATCCAAATCAAAAATCAAATAAATCAATTCAAGTAAGATACCAAACAAAAAATGTGTACCTCCACCTAAATTCATTTTCATCTTTTAATACATTGAAGGCACATTCTTGAAGCTTCTCCCCTTTTCATTTTTGGATATTCCATTATCCAAATCCATTACGCTCCTTGAGAGAATCTCCAATCTACAACAAAAATTAATTCATTTTCTTTGACACCCAAACTTTTTTGGGTCCATTGGTTAAATGTTTGGTTCTTTTAGGAACTAACACAAGTTTAGAAATTAAACTACTGGACTTGAGATTAGCATTGAATTTCAAGGGACAAATAAATTATTTATGCTCTATACAATTACATACATTACATGTGGTAGGGCTAAGGGAACGAGAAGCGGAACGAGAAGACGAACCAGCGACTGAAAGACTAGGGATTTGAAAGGAAGAAGTAAACAGTTAACAGAAGCTGCCGCCATATTCCCCTCCCTCTCTCCCTCTCGGTTGCTGGAACTCGAGCTCATAGGAGAGGCGATCTTCCGCTTGCTACGTTATCCAAAAACTAGACTCTGCCTAGTCCTTGTTGTTTGTTTGGATATCAATTATAGCTAGTTCTCTTCCGGTTTTGTATTATACCGGCAAGGGAATAAGTATTTTATATTTAACTGTGATACCATAAAAACTAGCAATTAATTAATTTAAAAGTCATTTTTTTAAAATTATTTCTAAACTTTTGTCCCAAAAATAAATATGGTAATCATTTTTTATTTATATCTATATAAAAAAGTTCAGTTTAATAAATTCACACACCTTTTCCCAGTATTATGTAAATAAGACATTTTGAGTCAATTCAAACTCAATTCAAATATCTTATTTGTAGTCTTATCAACTATAAATTGTCTAAATAAATGTTGAATTTTACCCGAGGACGAGCTGGACTAAGTTGGGCCTTGTCTTAAGAAGTGGCCTGAGTCGAGTAGATCCAAAAATTTAAACTCGCGAGTTCACCTAGGACCGATCAAGGTGAGCGGGTTGGCCCTGCTTGCTCAGTGGCTCAGTCGAGCTAGGCATGTCGAGCCCGCCATATATAATTTTTTTTTTAATTTGCAACTCCCTCCATCTATATATACATGTCAATCTTTCAATTTTCTAATGTAGGAAATGGAAATTAATTATTTTTTATTTTTATGGCAATTAAAAAAAACACTGAACTATGGGATCAGACATTTCACTAAAGAAACTAAGATTACGTAGCGCAAGACAAGTATCCGCCACGGAATTTTCTCAAAGGAAACTAATATTCCACAGCAGGAGACAAATATTCACTACGAAAATTACCTTTTCCGCAACGGATACTTGCCTTTCGTTGAGGAAAACAAGTTATTGGAATATGACTACCTTTTTGCTATGGAAAATACTTTTTCCGTAGTGGATAGTTGCTTTTCGCTGAGGAAAACAAGTTCTTAGAATATGACTTCCTTTCCGCTGCAAAAATACAATTTTTTGCACCGAATACTTGCCTTCTGCTAAGAAAAGAAAGTCCTTGGAATATGACTTAGTTTCCGCAGTGGAAGACGCTTTTCTACTACAAAAAATACCATATCTGCAGCAGATATTTGCCTTCAGCTGTGGAAAGTAAATATTTGATTACAACTACTTTGTGTATGGGTACGCATTCGCTGTGAAAAGACGACCTATCTAACGTTCATGGGAACATTCTTCATTTCTTCTCTTTCCCAAGTCCTAACTTGTCATGACTCGCAAGGAACCCGAGACAGAATGGGGAACAACCAAGCCAATGACAGAATCACCCAACCTTTTTTACTTTAAATTTATTAGTTGGTAGCACAAGTCTTAAAATATTTAAGTATAAGTCAGAGCATAACAAACATGGGCTTAATAGGTCCAACAAGTGATACCATATAACAAAGTAATACAATCCCAAATGAAATAACTGTGTGGGAAAGTAAAATAAGGATTACAACTTATTAATAATAAAGTTTACCTCACAAAAGTCTCTTAGATAAATTTATTAAAATATTAATAATTAAGTAAACTCTGCTGAACTTAATCTTAGTTTGGCAACTTGAAATCTGCCTGATAGAATTCTGAATAGGTGTCATTGAGGTGAGTTGACTAAAATCAATATGGATTAGATTTAATTTACGATGATTTAATTAAAACAATGTTTAAGCATGCATGAATTTAAAATTCATATTATAAATTCATTTTAGATAAAATTGTATAAAAATGCACGTATTTGAAACAACCTATTAATACATGGTACATAATTAAAACAAACACTTTTTGTATTAGATAAAAATCTCAGTGAAAATGGAGTCACTCATGGACTCCGGGCATACCATGCCATAGACATGTCATAAGATAAATGTGATTTTTGCGATCGCAAAAGCCACATAAAATACCATTGATCAAGTTTAGGGTTTTGCGTCTAGGGACACGGTACATAATGTTGTTCTATTACTCTAGTTAACAACAAATATACATATCCTCTCATGGTCGAATGTGCGTAAAATAAAACAGACCCCAAACCAGGTCGATCGAACTCAATTCACATAGTTGATCTAGAAATTTTAATATACATGCTTTGTAATATCAGGGCCAAGACTCAGCCCAATTTCTATATAAAAAATAATTAATTAATTAATTAACCCTCTTATGGGGGTAGTTGCTGAAATAGTGGAGGTAACCCCCCATATCCAGAGTGCGAGACGGAGGTTCCCCCAACATTTTCCTCATTGTTCTTCTCCTCTTCCTTTTCCTCTCCCTCTCCTAACATCTACTCCCTCTCCCTCTCTATTTCCGTTGTCGAAAGGAGAGTTCTTTCACGCCAGTTTTGCTCTTTCTCGTATGAGGTAAGTTTTTGTTTTCGTAAATGTTTTGTTTGCTTCTCCTTCTCCAACAGCAACTAATGGATGATTTCCTTGAAGTTTAGGAGTAAACATCGGTCTGGTAAGATCAATTTTAGACGTTTTAGAACTTGAAGAGTGATTCAAAGGTAAAGATCAATTTTTGATTATTTCAAAGGATTCTAAAAAATTGGATTTTTGTTTCAAGTCTGTTTCTTCCCTGTGATTATGAAAATTTGAAAAGATTTATGATGATTGGTTGATTGTACACTGGAATTATAATATAAGATGTTTTCTGTTGTTGGAATGTTTGCTAGAGGCCGGAAAGGAAATCTTGACCGAAAAAGTTCGGCCTTTCGGCCAAGAACATTCTCCGAATCGGGAATGTTAATTTGTTAGGTTTCTGAATTCATGTTTGGGTACCATTGATGTTGCGGATGTTTCCATGATTGGAGAGGAGACCGACAGTAGGGAAGTGATTTCCGACCCCTCTGCATTCATTGCGGACTAGCGACTCGATTGATTTGTTGGAGAAGAAACAGGTCATGGCTTGGGAATTTCCAAGCCGTGAGACAACTTTTGGGCCGCAGCCTAGTTTTGGATGTCGCCTTTGGGCCATGGGCTAATGCCTTTGGGCCAGGATGATTAGGCCTTTGGGCCATATGCCAATATTTTTAGGTCAATCTTACTAGAGTCATTTCGGGCCAGATTATTTGGACCTTTGTTTTTAGTTTATGAAGGCACTTTTTGCCAAATTATTAGGTCAATGCTACTTGGATTAGGTTTATACCCTGTTGTAAGCTGAGCTCATATTTTAATTCGGACCAAATTTAAATAATAAATTTTAAAATTTAAATTCTAATAATTAGTAAATTATTATGATTAAGCTCCAAAATTTAAGAGATATTGGACGTGTTGTTGTCGGTCTCAATGATTATTTTGGTTAGCATTAGTTGACCTGGTTTCGAGGTAGGGGTCATTTTGTATTTAACGTACTTTAATTCCTAAATGTAAGTATTCATTTAAATTGAATATGTTAAATTTAATATTCAATTCAATTTAATTTTTCTTTGCATTTATTTATTTTTGTTGTTAAAATAAGTAATAGGACAGTTGTATGTGTCATGTCCTTGAGTTTTGAATCCCTAAACTTGATCAGGGTCTTTTTGGCTGTTTGTGATCGCTTGAGTATCGCCTTTTTTTCATTATTTCATTTTTTATTCGTCATCATTTTTCTTATATATTGATTTTTTGAAATAATTAACCGAAAAAAAACACGTAAATTTTTATATGACATAAAAATTGAATATAAAATTAAATCTCTAATGAGTTGTTTTGACTCACCCCTTATTTATTTTCACTTTTCAAAAAATAATCAAATTAGTCCTCAATTGCCATCATAGGTGTAAGAATTGAATGTTCATTTAAATTATTTGAATTTCATCTAGAGAGACTTAGAATATTTTAGGGAGGTTTGTACCCTAGTTTTATTTTACGTTATTTTTATCTAATTTTAGATTTTGTTAAATTACATTATATTATTGTCACTTTTGGACCTTTATTTTTGGGTCTGGACTGTAATGTAAACTCTTAAGTCTTCTACTACTAAATAATGGGTTTAAGTGAGGGTCGGACAATTCAGTCCTTTTGGGTCATATCATTCCTCGTTCTGTGTCGGGTCCCCTTTGGGCCATGAAAGAAATTTTGGCGTCAGAGCATGGTTGACATTCTGAAGAAGTGACATTAATATTAGTGATATTGTAGTGTTATACAATAAATGAAATTACAGTACTTTATGACAAAATACAAAAATCAATTTGCATCCAGATACTGCTAGAAAGATATCTCGAGGTTATGCGTTGGTGGATGAAAGTATTTCTCTAATCAGACGCGAGAAATTTGTAGTTGACAGGATTTAGTTAGAAATGATGAGGAATGCTCTTTTAGATTATTATAAACAATTTTTCAGAACATATCAATCTGTGAACTCTTCTAGCTTATGTGTGTGGACCTGTGAAGTTTGAATTTAAGAAACTCATCTTAGATGGAAATCCAAAGTCTCATTTTCTTTCAAATATCCAATATTTGCCATGACTGTTTGGGATTCGTTTGTCTGAGTTGAAACCTTGTGATTGTAGACTTTGGTTTGAAACTATTAGTAGAAGTTTCTAAATAGATCTTGTTTGGAGAGTTTCAGCATTGGTGTAGATTTTGACAAAAGTTGTTGAGATTGTTGATCTGAGAACTGGAGTCATTCAAGTTGATTGTTACTAAGGGACGATTGTGGTGGAGTTTTTCCTGACCGAAGATTATTACGAAATGCCTAGAAAATATAGTGAAAATTTTAAAAGACATTATTATGCTGCAGAGTACAAGACTTGTTTTGCTATAATTTATTTTAAGGTAATGATGAAAATTTTTTAGGATTACTAGTCGAAGCTGTAAGATTAATGAAAATTTGGACAATGTTCAGTGCGTGAGGTGATTTAAAGATAGATCCTAATTTGGAATAAAGTAAACTCTATTTTTTTTTTTTTGGAATATAAAGCTTAGTTGTGATGATGACATATTACATTAGAATCCTAGATTACAACTGATGAAGTTGTACGGCTGAGAATCACTTCAGGACCAAGATTACACTAAGACTTACAAGCTTAGTTCTATGATTGTAGGTTTGAATGCTATTTGAAATTTTGGAGCAAATCTTGTTAAATATTTGAGTGAAAATGATAAATAATTGAAATGCAATCATGAAATTAAATATGGATGCAAAGAATGAGTTTAAAGGAAGTCTTTGAAGTATGTTTATGTAGTTGGATGATTTAATGCCTGTGATTGGATTGACAAAGTAATCCTTTTAAAGATTAATGGTAAGGAAATTTAATCTCCACTTTTGTTGAAGTGCGTTAAGAGTTGATGATGAAGTGTTTCACATTTAATGCAATATGATGCCATAAGATTTTTGGACACAAGAAAACAATGAACGTTTGGTTTCTTATAGTTTGATTAGATGTAAGCTCGAATTTTCACTTCTGAAGTGAGTTTAAGTTCATATTTAATTGTTACGCAAATGGTGCAACTTTTCAATTATGAGCGAGCAAGTTGTTGCTTCGCAGGATGTATCTTTTCCCATTTAATGTTTGTCTATGCGCCAGGGAAGACTAGAGCATTATGAGGGTATATTTCTTGTTATCAATGACTATGGGTTAATTGGCATAATTTAGTTTTTGTCAGTCATGTTGTCTCCTGACGTTCTTCTTAAGGATCTGTTAGTGTTACCACCCAATCGTGGGATTGAGTTATGTTTTTATTTTGTCCCAACAATGCTCTAGATTTTGTTGCTTCTTACAAAAATGGTTTAGGTGAGGTGAATATACCTTAATTTCAACAGATTGATTTGTTGTGGAATGAGTTCCACATGTTTAGTTTGTCATAAGAGATATGTCAGTTTTAATGTTTGTTAAGAAATAGAGTCATTGTTCCTAATTTTGTTCATTTCGCGCTTGAAGTTCGATAAAGTAACGATCGATATTAATGATCCATTAATATAAAGAAATGTATTGGTTAATTCAGTTGGAAGGATTAATAAGTTTTGGTGTAAATAATTCCAAATTGGACTATCATCAGTAAGTTTGCTAATGAAAAATTGGTGCAGTACACTTTTTGACTTCATTATAAATGATTCAAGTTGAAATTTTGACGCTGGTTTAACATATTAATGTTATGAATATGAGAAAGTGAATATTCAGGACTTTGTGGACTATTTTGGCTAAGTATTTCTTATGGGATTGGGTATTATGATACTCATGATAATCATGTGGAACGTCTAAGAATTTTGAATTAAACTTTTAAAGATCATTAGTTGTAAGCTAGGTGTGGTTGCATATAATTATTGGGAGATAAGCAAAATTTTTCAAACTTAGGGTGGGATTTTGAGTCAGTATCTTTTTGGTTTCTATTTAGGTTGCAATTATGTTAGATTGACACTACTAAAGTGTATGAATAAGGTCTAGATTTTCTTGAATTTGAGTTGTTGCACAGAGATCTAATTGCAAGAATTTTATCCAATATTAGTTGATTTCTGAAGAGTTGGTTATTGTGTTGCTATTAATAGTAGCATGTGCATATTCACTATGTGTTGATTTTATTGAGTATTAAGAGTTGGAATTAGATGCTTAAAGTCGTAGAGATGAAATTTATACCTGTAATCTCTGATAGTCAAGACAAATGAACCTAACTCATGAGTTAAGTTAACAAGAATTATTCTTTTACTTTGGAAGCTTAATAGAGTTATTTTATGGCGTTAAGTTAGATATTCATTTGGATTCTAAGAGTTTGAAATATTTAAAGTAAATGCCATAATGTACTATTAGGTGGGAAATATGAAGAATTGTGATCTTGTTCTAGAGTATCATTTTTGTGATTAAAATTTTTGGGTTGTTAACCTAAAACCTTTAATTCTATAGCTATTGTGAAAGGATTATAAGTAATATTTGACCATTGGTGTTAATCCGGTAATTGAGGTATAGCTTTGTAACAACTTTTCAATTTCTACAACGTATTTGGAAAATGAAGAATCTTAATAATGAACTTAAAGAGAGATTTGAGAAGTTGAAGTAGGATGGACAACATGATTGTTAGAAGTTAGTGCTAATGAAATTATGACTTGTCATTGATTTATTCATAGTGTTTGATAATTTATATTTTTGACAAAGAGATTTAGTTGATAAGTTATAAATCAAATTTTGTTATTCATTTGGATAATATCAGATGTTTGAAGCATTGAAACGTAAGTGTAAGTGTGCTAAATTGGAGTTAAATGTGGATTATGTGTGACTATATTTTGAATTATTAACAAATTAGAAGTTGAACACCTGAATCCTACCAAGTTATTACAGCCTTATCTTTGAGGATGTGAAAAACAAAGAATTACAACTATTGGTTTTATAATCCAATTAACAGTGACATTCTAGATGTATGGTGATGTTGAGTTGTCGCAAAACGGTTAATCTTTCTGTTCAGTTCTTACATTTTTAGTGAAGATGGATTACTATGGGTTTAGTTGCTCTCAATGTTACGTCTCATTAAGATCTAAATGTTTTAATTAAGTTTAGCTCTCTAGTGATCTTGAACACTGAGTTATATTTGAGTAATATGTAGTTCCTAATAAAAAAGATAGTTTGAGTTTCGAACTTATAGAGGTGGTAGGGTGAGCTATCTAGCATTGAATATGATAAACTCCTTCAATTATTGTTGAAATTTAAACTTATGAGACTCTTTATGGGAGACAGTGCAAACTACCGCTATGTTGAGCTGAGGGCAAGGTGTAGATAAACCTTGGCTCTGTTTGAGTTCATGTAACGATTGGAAAAGTTCAAGTAATTATGAAATGATTTTTAAACGGTTTTGAGTCGTTAGAAGAGTTTCAAGGTGATGACTTTGTAAGTTTGGAAGTTCGACTGTGTTACGGTACTGGTTATTTTTGTTGTGATGGATAAGTTAGTTCTCATATGCATATCGGGTCTCTTTGGATCATCAAGTGTGTTGATTAGGTGTAATACCCCAACTTTTATATCGAAATTTAAAAAGGCTAAATTAGAAAATAATTGGGGATATTCAAATTAGTTGAATAATTATCGGGGTATTACCAAAGACGTAATTGTTAGATTATAAATCATGGGAATTTTATAAGGGCTAATCAAATTAATAGAGGATAATATTGGGAAAAGAAATAATGGATTAGTTGGGATTAAAATGTAGGAGAAAAATGAATTAGAGATTAATGAATACTATGTGAAGATTAAATGAGGAATTAATTGGATTAATGAATTTAAAGAAATTAAATAATTGAAAGGATTAAATTAATGGGATAGATAAAATGAAAATGAGATTAATTAAATAAAATTAGGAAATTTGAAATAAAGAAGAAATATGAGAATAGGATAAGAAAACTGGTTCAGTTCAAACTAGTTCGGTTTGCACTTTTAAAACAAAATTAGCCTTCGGCCATTTGAGAGAGAGAGAGAGAGAGGGAGACAAGAAAAGAGAAAGAGAGAGGGACGAAGGCGAGACCGAGGGAGATGGCGAGTGAGGTCGAGGGCGAGCTTTGGCGATGAAGGCTCGGACTCGGTGCTAGGCTCCACCAGTGAGCTGACAACGGCGATGATGAGCGGCGAACGGTTGCGAGCTAAGGCTTGGTGGTGCGCCCTTGTTGCGGGAAAGAAAACTCCCACGAGCTGCGAACTCCATGGCCATGTAAGTCGGTAATATTACATTTGATTTCTCCTTCATGGCCTTCCGAATTGGGCATTCGGCAGTTTGAATTGGCAAAATGTGGCCATGGATTTGCTTCAGCTAGAGATGGCATGATGGCAAGGAAAGGTTGGACTGAACTGGAGCTGGTTCCTCCAGCTGTAACTCTGGCTTGAAGCTGGGCAAAGGATCACCTTTCTTTGAAGTGTGTGTCCTCTCTGTGTGATGCATCTTCTCTGCCTATATAGACATGGCAGTGATACTGGAATGGAGGAAAAAAAAGGGTGGTTCTGCAGTTGCTCTCGGGTGCGTTGTGATGGTGTTCTCTAGAAGATTTTGTGAGTTGCTGGATGCGTGTGAAAGCTAGCAGAGATGAAGGTGAGAATGTAGCTCTATTCCTTGGTCTTCTCCTCGGCTACAAATGAAGGATAATGGTAGTGGATGAGCTCTATATAGGGTTGAAGGCCGAATGATGGAAAAGTGAAGGGGAACTCTCTCGAAGCATGGGAACAGAGAAGAGAAATTGAGGAAACGTGGCTATTGCTTGGTTTTCTCTCGAGTGTTATCTTGTGAGTTTTTCCTTCAGTTTTATTATGAGTTTCATGGATTTTGTGATGACCTATACTCTGTTAAGACTTGGATATGTTCTGCTGGCGTTGTTTTGCACTCTTTGGCTGTTGTTTTGGTTACTCTCCGTAAAGGTGGCTATTCTGTTAATAAGCCATGATTTGGTTGTTGTCGCGAAATATATTCAGTTGTTATGTGATTGTGTTATGACTATATACTATTGGATTGAGAAAAGGTGGATAATGTCTTTTATTTGATGGTCTGAGTTTACCTCTTGCTTTGGTTTTGCCATTAGTCATTGTGAAGAAATGTTAGTCTGCTGGAAGTGTTTAGTTCATTAGTGGGTTCCTGCCAAGAGATATATTTTGAGGAAATGTTGTTATGTGATTTGTCCACCCTTGTTAGATTTAAGTGTTGTTCTGTTATTGGATTGGAAACTGAATAATATTCTATGATTTATTGTGGATTGTGATGTGTTCACTCTTTGGATATATGCATATCGTTGAGGCTCCCTGTTAGATTGCAATGATTGGAATTTGTAGGCCTGTTGTAGTTAAGCTATTGCTCTATTTCTCTGTCAGCTGATTTAAAGTGCTAAGTTAAGAGGAATATTGTTATATGTGATATATTCTTCAGTTTCATGTATGGTAATGTTAGGTACAGAGTGTTGGCATGTTATTTATGCTAGACAAAGGAAGGTTCGCTGTTTTTAGTATAGGAGTTGTCCTTTGACCATAAATATAAGGATATGATAATTAGTTAAATTAAGGTTTCTCTTTTATTGGTTATGGTATCGATAATGAATGGAAACAGTTAGTGATTAGTTAGAATTCTATTATGAGAATTAGTTGTGTTGAACTCTTTACGAGTAATGAACTGTGGAAATGAGGTTAATAGTTAGAAATTAGTAATGAATGTTATTTAATGATTTTGAAGGTGGTAAAGGGAAAAGAATTAAGTGCAACAAGCTACGGACCTAGGTAAGTTGATACTTACTGTGCTTTGGTCTTCGGACCCTACATCACAAGAACTAGGACTATACGTTGTGTGTTTACTAGATTTAGGTTCTTTTAATGATATGTTTATTAGACATTTATATGATCATATAGGATTGTATGTATTCACGCGTATATTGCATGACATACTTAATATATGTAAATAGGCATGTGAGGATTCGGGAGAATTCGTGATTGTCCATCAGTGGTGACACCCCTATTGGAGTGCTTACACCCACATAGGGGGCGGTGAGGTACGGTTAAGCCACATGGACTCCATAGTCCATCCTTTCTCTTGTACTGAAATCCCCAATGTCTTCAACAAAGGTGAATGAGTATGGCTCGTGGTGACACCCCTATTAGTGTGTTTCCTCCTCGAAAATACAGTTAAGCCATGAGACCAATTGACGTATCCATCGCCCCAGTTAACAGACGAGATACGGTTCTCCTCTGTAATGCATCGCATGATCATGCATCATATCTGCATTTCATTTTCTCATATCACTTACTGAGCGTTGGGCTTATTAGTTAGGTCTTGTTATGTAGGTAAGTATGAGAAGCAGGTGAACAAGCCAAAGACAATTGATGAAGGATTTATACGGGTGAATCTTGTGGCTGGCTGGGCTAAAGAGTAACTAGTTTTGTAATTAATAATGTAAATAGCTTGAGTTCAATAAATGTTCTATTTAATGCTTTCGTGATATTTTGAGAAAAATGATCTTTATAAATGAATGCTGTTATGTAGCTAAAATGTTTAAGATATTAAGTAGTGTGTTTAACACTCGGTTTCACGCGATTTTAAAGTAAATAAAAACCGGGTCGTTACATTAGGTGACTTATCAATAGGATTTCTTTCCGCAGCTAAAATATATCCATAATGTTCTTCTTATATCTATGTTGAGAAAAAAAAATGTATCTCACTCATCATATGTGATCTCTTAGACCAAAGTGTTTATCCAAGAGGATGTTTCGTATAAGGAGGAACCTGATAAAATTATCGATCATGAAATAAAAGTTTTTCATCATCGTGAGATACTCTTGGTTATTATATAATAGAAGAATCTTAATGAAAATGAAGTTATATGTGAAATTGAATCGCAAACGATAGCAAAATATCCTTACTTATTCAATGGTTCAATTGAGGATGTTTTAAATTTCGAGGACGTAATTCTTTAAGTGGGAAAGAATTTAATATTTGCGTCGGTTCTCAGCCCAAATTCTAAAAAATAAATTAAATTAATTAACCCACTTATGGGGGTAGTTGTTGAAACAGTGGAGGGGTAACCCCCCATATCCAGAGTGCGAGAGGGAGGTTCCCCCACCATTTTTCTCACTGTTCCTCTCCTTTTCCTTTTCCTCTCCCTCTCCCAGCATCTGCTTCCTCTATCTCTCTGTTTCCGTTGTCGAAAGGAGAGGTCTTTCACGCCAATTTTGCTCTTTCTCGTCTGAGGTAAGTTTTTGTTTTCGTAAATGTTCTGTTCGCTTCTCCTTCTCCAACAACAACTAATGGATGATTTCCTTGAAGTTTAGGAGTAAACATCGGTATGGTAAGATCAATTTCAGACATTGTTTCAGAACTTGAAGAGTGATTCAAAGGTAAAGATAAGTTTTTGATTATTTCAAAGGATTCTGAAAAATTGGATTTTTGTTTCTTCCCTAGGATTATGAAAATTCAAAAAGATTTATGATGATTGGTTGGTTGGACACTGAAATTATAATATAAGGTGTTTTCTATTTTTTGGAGTGTTTGCTAGAGGTGAGGAAGGAAATCCTGACCGAAAAAGTTCATCCTTTCGGCCAAGAACCTTCTCCAAATTAGTAATGTCAATCTATTAGGTTTCTGAATTCATGTTTGGGTACCGTTGATGTTGTAGATGTTTCCATGATTGGAGAGGAGGCTGACAGTCGAGAAGTGATTTTCGACCCCTCCGCATTCATTGTGGACCAGCAACTTGATTAAGTTGTTGGACAAGAATGGGTTTGAGTGAGGGTCGGACGATTCGGTCTTTTTGGGTTGGATTGTTCCCCGTTCTGTCTTGGGTCCCCTATGGAGCGTGACATGCTTAATTGAAATGTGTACAATAAAAAATTAAATATAATTAAAAAACCAGATGGCCATAAAATGAACACGTCATTTTTATATGAACACGTCTCAAAATATTTATTTTATAAAAAATTATGCAATGCGATGCATAAAAGTAAATCTCTACCTCGAAGTGACTTACATTGACTAAAGCACAAAATCCAAATAGCCCAAATCCAACGGTCCACAGATTTTTAATTAAATATAGGTATCTATCCAAAAGTTAAGGTATTAAATTTTTGGGTTAAATTTTTTATACATTTAATTTTGCAATTATTAATTAAAATTAATTCAAAATTAATTAAATAAAATTACCCAAAATTCTGGCTCAAAACAAGTGCAAAACAGGCCTAGAATATCCAAAACATGTTTGAACCGTGACCCAAGGGAGCTGGACCATGGCCCAGCCCAAAACTAGATAATCCAGTTCGACTCAGCCCACTGGTCTGGAATACTGCCCCAACATAGAGTAGCTCGCAGATGTTTCTTTCCTTTGTCGTGGGTGACTCTGATTCTGCCTATCGCCATGAGACACCATCGTCCTAACTTATCGCGGACGAGTTCTTCCATGGCCGTGATGTTAGCTTAAGAGTATTAAACATAATTTTTTTTATGATGAATAATTAATTTGATGATAAGTTGTTTAAAATTTAAAATTGATTAAAATTTTCTCTCTGATGTCAAAAGTAAGTAATATTTCAAGGCAAATATTCGTTGCGAAACATGTATCTGCAGCGGATATTTGTCTTTCGCTGTGGAATCTTAGTTTCTGTAGCAAAAACCCAACACTACAATTTATTGAGATTTATCTTAGCGAACCTTAGATCTTTTCTAGAGTCGTAGTGGATCGCATCCAGTGATCCAAGAGAGGTAATGTTTGTGCATTGATGGCATCTAATTGTTGATAAACATAATTGTTACTTATTTTGATGGTTGTAGCAACTTATTATGTAATGTAATTGGTATGTGGATGCTTTGTTTTTCAAACACATAAGAAAGCAGCGAGAAAATTATTCTTTATTTAGCGGAAACTAAGATTCTGCAGCGGAAGGCAAGTAAGTCATTGAAATAAAATTTATTTTCCACAATAGAAGACACGTTTCCTCTGTGAAAATGGTTTTTTCCATAATAAATTATTTCCGCAATAGATACTTGTCTTCCACTGTGAAAAAAAAAATTAAATCTTTAACGAAAAACGTGACAATGATATTTGCTTTCGTTTGTTTCCCATAGACCATAGTTTAGTATTTTATTTATTAGCGAAAATTATTTAGTATTTGCTTTATCATTGAGTACTGATCCCATGGCCCATGGGCTGGGCCATAGACCATAATTTAGTACTTCAGTTGACTGTTTGTTTTGTTAATTACCTATGACCTATATTAACAACTTAACATTACAATAATAAATAATTATATAATTTTAATAATTAAAATTAAAAAAATATATACCATATATTCATATAAAATATAAATTAATGTTTTGTATGCTCGTCTTGTTAGTCTCGACTCATTAAGGTTCATTTAACCAGTTTGACTCAGCTAGTTTAACACATGACTTGGAAACCAACTCGAGTTGAAATTTTATCTCTAGATGTTTTACAAAGGTAGAGTATCGTGTTATGACTTCTATTACTAGTGAGATCATTTGATTACACTAGTTACTTGTCAATATGAGTGTAATTCTTCCTCCACCTACTCTCTTCTATTATGACCACAAAAATGTCATTCAAATTGTATGTAATTCAATCTTTCATAAGTGAACCAAATATATCGAGACTGACAGTCATGTTGTTCGACATCATTTTTAGGCTAATACTATCACGCTTCTTTTTGTCTCTTCCTTTATGCAGTTTGCCAACTTGCTTACAAAATTGCATACAACTTTCTAATTTTGTTTTCTCTTTGGCAAAATCTCGATAGTTCTTGTAGTTGCATAGTGAGTTTGAAGGACGATGTTAGATTTGATGCTATCATTATTTAATAGGAAATTAACAAAATAACCACTGTACTATGGGTTCAATGACGATTCAACTACTAAATAATTTTCACTAACAACTTAAATATTGAACTATGAGAGATTGACAATGCAAGCATCACAGTTACGTTTTCTGTTAAAAAATATTGTCTTTTTCACTATAGAATGTTGTCTTTCTGTGGCGGAACGTTGTTTTTTATCTAACAGGTTTAAAAAATTACTTTCCGATCAGAACGATTACTTTCCGCTAGTGGAATGACGACGTTTCGCAGCAGAAAGATGTTTTTTCGAAGTGGAAAGGCGTTTTTCTGCAGCGGAACGATGATGTTCCGCTTGAGGAAAGATTATGTTCCGCAGTGGAAATATTACTTTTGCGGAGGAAAGATTACTTTTCACAGCAGAAATATTACTTACCACAGTGAAAAGTGAGACATTGATGATAAGCACTGGAGGACGACGACAAACCAAGAAGAGAAAAGAGACTATGGTGATGAGAACTAGACGACGACGACGTACCAGGAAGGGTCATGTCGACGATCAACAACATTTTCAAAAAAACATGAGAATTGTTTTCAACGACAATAGGATCCATGTTGGAGCTTCCTGAATCGTTTTCGCAGTAATATTACTTCAATTATTGCAATTTTAGCATAAAACTAAAGTAGAATTAGAATTTGCAGAGAATAATGTTTTGACATCGTTTTCACGGTAATGTTTCTTTCAATAGATAACGATGATGTTTGCATCGTTCATTTTTCATAGTTTAATGTTTAAGTTGTTAGTAAAAATTATTCAGTGATTGACTTGTCATTGTTTTTATGGTATAGTGGTTGTTTTGTTAATTTCCCTTATTTAATTATACATGTAGTTTAATCTTTTTCTATTTTTGTAACCATATTTACATAATTCTTTGGTTGTATTCTCTTGAATTTTTTATGTGCTTTCAATGTGAAACCCTAGAAATCTTTCTTCTCTCAAATAGATTTGCTAGTTTCTATGAACCCTAACCTCAAAAAGAGCTCCAATAGGTTATAATTTCATCTCCTCGCATGGATTCCCACCTATTTTTTAATGGAAATTACTTATCTCTCTCGATTCTGAAGAAGAAGAGAACGGCTGCTCTCGAAAAGTTTGTTTAACATAATAGAAAAGATTCTTTTATAAAGCCCCTAACTCAACCACGGTAATCTATCAAACTACAACTAAAAAACAATAATTGCTAAGATAACTTAACCTGCATTTTGTTAACTCAACTAAATAGTAAGATTAGAATAAAATCAACAATTATTAATGGGTAATGCAACGTTTACTTTTTTTATTTTTGCTTCTTAATTCTTATTTTTTGACATGAAAATCATTATTGAGTGAAATTAACATTAAAGATTTCAAATAATTAAAATAAGTCATTGAGTACAAAAATTAATGATTGTTACTATGGAAGGTATCAAGAGTTGTTACTTTATTTGTATAACATAATTTACCAACATTTTCATTAAGCATAAACCATACATTAATTACCAATATTATACAATCTTATTGTCAAATGTCGCATCCATTTTCAATGATAGTATGATAGAGTTGGATGATAAGAATTTTATTTGATCCAATTTGAAAAGCTGGACATGAGACATATAATTGCCTAATACAAATTTTAGAGAGAGAGCGGATTGATAAACATGGCGGAAATTCGTTCTTTCATGGAATTTCCGAAGACAGTATAATTATCTTCGTCTTTGTACACTTCATCTATAACTTGGGCCATGTAAAGGAAATGTGAAAGGATATTCCTTCTCGTGGAAGTTGGTTTCAAGAGCTCTTGGTTTAGGTCATTCCATGCCTCCGACACCCAACTTTGAAGAACATGAACAGCCCTCTCATCCGTTGTTCCATGTTGTGTTGTGTAACATTCTATGGCTTTTGCCACCGACCCCATTTCTTTCTCCCGCTGCATCATAATTGTGAAAAAGAAAGTGTAGTTAAACATACCGAGCAAATGATGACTAGTATCTCATCTATCGTTTTCAAACGACATTATAGTGTGAGTTCCCTCTCAGTCTAGGCTCAACTCTCATAATTACTTGATTTTAGGATGTCCTCAATTTCATAAAAGGGATGGTGTACACTTGTAATCATGATTTATCAAAAAAATGGAGGATAAATGTAAAAACAAATCTAAATAATTATCCTAACCTTGCTGGAAACTGTGTCGTCCATGAGCCTAAAAATTACTTCAATTGCTTTAAGAATCTTAGGTTGATTGAACAACCATTGAAAGTCTTCCACTGTAACAGCATCGGCAGGCATGCCCACAAAACACATAGTGGAAAGGAGAGCATAGCCACATGATGTCATAGACACATAAAGATATTCCTCAATTGTTGGAATATAATTGTCATTACACCATTTTGCCTCGTCGAAGATGGATTGAATATACTTATTCATCTACATAAATTGTTCATACAATATCACAAATTACGACCTGAGTACTATTGAGTACAACTAAGCTAGGTTGGATTCAGGAAGGTACCGCTTCTTTTGCGTACAACATTCGATATGATGTTCTTTGTTTGATCATGGATTCTTCCATTTCTTCAAAGCAATCCAAGACTGCTTGGAGACATATTTTCATGTACTCGGGAAGATTATTCGCGGATTTGAGACTCCAACTGATAATAGAGGACCAGATACTCAGACATTTAACAATTTTTTTTATGCAAATAAAAACAAATTAAAGTTGTACCTTTTCATTGCTTGAGTGAAAAGCGAAATCTCTTCAAAAGAGCCATAGGAATCATAGATGTCATCAATTATAGTGATAAGGTAAGAGATTTTAGTTAATATTCTTCTTGCAAGACAGAACTCAGGTTCAAAGCTAATTCCTGTCATGCAAAAGAAACACTCAACAATCCTGTCTCTTGCAAATGGAAGTCTCTTTCCTAACTCCAAATCTCTCCACCACCTGAAATTGTTAGCAGTTATATTCTCTATTCACCTACTTTCTAGGACACAATATCCATAAAGATTGCAGTTGCAGTACTCACTTTCTAAGATCATAGAGCTCCTTCTTGTGCATAGATTGAAGAAGATTAAAATCTAATATTGTGAATTTTAGAAGAGTTTCGCTATAGGAAGGGCGGTCTTTGTAGACTACGATGAAATCAATAGCATTTACTCTCGCCAAGCTCTTTCGTAAAGGTCTATGGAGCGCTTTAGCAACCATGTTTGAAAGAGGGGAGCTTTCATGTTTCAAAGAAGCTTCAAGGTGGGTAGTGGAGAAGAGAAGAGCCTCATCTACTACAGTTTCTCCTTTTACTCCTAGATATGTAGCTTCATACAAGCTAAGCAACCCCTCCACATCAGTTGTTATGCTTTCCCTGAACATGCCCCTTTCGTCTTTGAAACTGTTAAACATGTCTGCAAAACCAAACACAAGTGTGATGCATTCCCTCCATTTGTGTTGTTATAGTCCTCATTCGAATTAAATGATCCTTACCACTTGATGATATACTAATCCCCTGTTGTCGAAGAAGACGAAAACAAAGAGAGACATATTTTAAATCAGTGAAGTTGTCCAAACGATGGTCAAGATACGCAACATATATATTCTCTAATGTTTCCTTGATTTCTCTTTCAAAATGGTAAGCCACGCCCAGACGTTGGATGTCATCGATTAGTTTCAACTGATGAAATGAATCATTTGCACTCCATAGCAACATCTTTCTCACATCCTCCTTCAACTTTCCAACCTCATTCTCCTGAAGAAGTTGTTGCTCCTATTTTTGTTTTTTCAAAAAAAAAAATTGATAGTTAAAGACTAGGTTGGATCATAAACATAAAAAGTCGAAAAGTAAGCATATAATTTTTGATTTACCAAATTCTCAGGCTCATAGTTGAGGAATTGGTCACTCCAAAAGTCTCCGGCAAAATTCGAGATTCGGCGAATAACCTGTTTAGAGGATGACACAGGAGCAGAGGCTTGGGAAGAAGACATTATTTGCGTTTGGCAACTCCTAGAAGAAGATGATGGATGATGGCCTTTTGCAGTTCTTCTACGTAAAACAATAAAACTATGCCCCCTTCATTACGGCGAATGACTTTTACTCTTTTTAATTATTATTATGTCGTTTTGGTTTCTCTAAGTTTACATCATTTGCAATAAAAATTGTTTATAATAAATTAAAATAATTAATATATAAAGAAACAATGCCAAACAAGTTGTTGTATTAATTAAATAAAAATTAGAAGAGTGTATTTCCTTTGATTATTTATTGCATTTCCTAAAGAAAATGAGTTCCACCTGTTTCATTATTTTCTATATATACATGGCTAAGTGATTGGATCAAACAATAATTTGATTTTTCCTTTATCTCTACAAAATACTAAACATATCTCGTACTTTAATCAAGGCTCTTACATCACAATGTGAGTTTTTCAAACTAGACTACTACTAAACTCTAATTGTGGTCGACCCATATCAGTGAGAGTGTATAATCTCATATCGATTAGGAGAGTAAAAAAATACATGATTTATAAGTAGGGTTCACTTACTTACTTATTACAACGCATTTTGAGTTAACACAAAAAATAAAATTGTGTGAATTTTGACCTAAAATTAATAAAATTATACTAAAAACACTAAAAGACGGTATATAAATAGCCGAAGATATACACGTAAATAAATATTATTTATAATAATAATAATAGTAGTACTTTCTTCAAAAAATAGGTACTGACATCTCATGTCACGTCTAATAATTTGGGGAGCCACTCCTTGGGGAAAAACTACAAATTCAGTGAATTTGTGGGATTATATTTTGCTAGAGTCCAAGAATTTTGGGTGAACGAATGAGGGTATCATGTACAAGTGGATAGTTTTCTTTGGCATTTAACGTAAAGATTTGGGTTTTGACTAAGAAATTTGATACAAAAGGGTGGGTTTGGATTGTGATTTGGGAAACAATCATCACCGTTGCTGAAAATTCGATTGGACGGGTGAGTCAATTTTGATTTCCCCTCTCATATATTTGGTTTGGTTTCTTTCACATGAGGTGGTTGGGGAACCCAACGGACAACGTCTTTCGCCTCTCTCATGATTGTCTTCCTCAAAACCTAATCTTCATTGTCTTCTACTTCCTCCACTTTTTTCCATAAATCATCTGAGCTTTACTGTTGATATTGTTGTTTATGTATGAAGTAGTTCTCCATGAATATGACACACTTCATTTCGTTTTCCTCTCCAACTTCTTTTCCCTTATGCGAAATAGAGAGATGATTAAGAAGAGAAAGAGAAGTGCTGAACTTTTAAGGATGAAAAAAAAAAAAATTTGTAATGTCGTGACGAGTTGTTTTTGGTGTATTTTCATATGAACAAGCTTGATAAATAGATTGAAGTGCAAAATCTAGTTGTAATCTCACAAATGAAAATTTTGTAAAGTTTTGGCACTACAACACCTGATTTTGAAGAAGTGCAACTTGAGAGTAGGCGTTATAACACTAGCTTAACAAGAAAATATCTTTTAAAGAGAAGTATTACGACAACCTTAAGAGCATTATAGTGCTCATGACGAATTTTAGAAAAACCAAGCAAAGTGCTAGAACAACACCTCATAGCGCTATAATGCTCCGCATTAGTTTCCAAAGCACTAGAGCATTCCTAAACAGGTGCTACAATTCCAGTATAGGTAAATTAGGTCAAACGAGTCATTTTAATGATGATCTATACATAGAAGAGATATTGATCAATGAGAGAATCCTAGAGACTCAAGAATTGGATAGAGAAACAAAGATTTTGATGTTCAATCACTAAAGATACTCATGGAGATTATGATGACTTACGCCAGAATATCGCAATAGAGAGCGTCAACTAATTTTATCTCTCTCTCTTTACTTTTTCATTTTGTTAGTTTTTCTGTTTATTTTTCTCCTACAATTATGACCTAAATTTTTTGTTTTAAGATTACTATTTGAATTCATATGAAACCTCATTAAACATTTATCTTTTTTTAGTTTAATTATTTGTATTAAGTTTTTTTATTCTGTTCGATGTTCATTACTAATCTAATTCTCTGACTATTAGTTAAATTAATTTTATTATATGTAAAGAATGTGGGAAAATAATTTACATATTAGATACAAACAGTATAACATATGATCATTGAGTGTAAATTGCGAGTTTGTGTAAGATGGGAATAATATGTACAAACGCATGTAAGCTATTGAGAACGTGAATTAATGAATAGTTATTATTTTATTCAAATTGGAATATAGTGAATTTAATTTATAACTGTATTTCTAATGCACCATCGAGAAAATTTTTTAGATAATCATGGTTTCTCGATTAACTAACTCATATAAATTAATTAATTGGAAAGGGAAGTAATTTAGTTAAGTGCATTGTTAAAGGAAAATTGTAGTCCTAAGTTTTAATTACTTGAAGTAGAAATCAATTTAAATTTTTTACTTTGTTTTAATAATATAAAATAATTTGTTTATTATTTAAATAAAAATAAATTGATAATTATTAATTTACTAGTATCAATTTCTTTTTAGGTTCAACATCTGATTTATCACTTCGTTGGTTGTGGTGACATGTGCACTTGGGTTTTGTAAAACCACCAAAAAGTTTTGGGGTTGTAGAGAATTTGATTTACTTTTAAATTTTTAAAACATTTGACATAAATTTACTCTATTTTCACATGTGGAAGAAATTGCATGCAATATGATAAAGATGCCAAATTGATACCTATTAATCTTGAAGTAGAGAAATTCTGCAAGAGGAATCAAAAGGAAAAATGGTCAATTTTATTACATTAGCGTGAAATTTTGGAAGCACTTGAAGAGGATCCACCTACGTCATTAAGAGACCATGCAGTACCTCATGTGGACGTTATTTAACGAGTATTTTTAGGCCTTCGATTGGAGAAAATACTTCCAAGTTGAAGCCAATTATAATTCAGATGATCTGATTATCAGTGCAGTTTGGGGATTTTCCATATGACCATCCAACACTCATTCATCTATCGAACTTCTTGACACCTTCAATTTTAATGGAGTTTCATTTGACGCTATTAGCTTACTACTCTTTCTTTTCTCACTCAAGCAGAAGACAAAGAGTTGGCTTTTTTCACTTTCTCTTGCCTCCGTAACAACCTGGCAAGATCTCAAACATAAATTTCTCGTAAAGTATTTTCCATTAACTAAAATCGCAAGAGCAAGATAAGATGTGATGCCCCGCGTCAAATACCATACTTTCTTAACCTTTCTATTTAAATTTCCTCGTAAAAATTTTTATTTTTATTTATTTAAAACGGGTGGAAATAAAAACTTAAGTCTAATATCGAAATCTAGAAATATAAGTAAATCAGAGTAAAGCAAAAATATTAAATACATTCATTAAAGTTCAGAAAACATAAACATAGTTACTAATTAAAAACATAATTCAACAAATAGAGTAAGAATTAGTATTTTCTTACTAAACAGTATCATTCTTAATTTAATTCAAAAGAGCATTTTCTTTCTTCCTTCTTTCAAGCTACATTTTTACTCAAGTCGTGATTTATCTAGATAATCTGTAGACTTTATAGGAAATGCATCCTCCTCTGCTCCAAGCATTATCATCTCGTTTTCTACACTATAAGTAAGACGTGAGCCTAAAGGCCCAGTAAGGAATTGAGTTTATGCAATATGCAATGCCTCTCTTTAATTCTTTTTGGAATGGGTACCATCACAAACCAATCTTTTTATTACATTTGTTTGTTCATTCACTACTCGTACATCGAGCGAGAGATTCGAGGAACCCATATGTGATGGTATAGTTTGATCGGCTTCTAACCTCCTGTGTGCAACTAGTCCCTTTCCCGACAAGGTAGGGATGTAGCCTAGCTGTCAGACTAAATCCAAACTACCTATCTGCCCCCCAACTCCCCATCATTCATTCGTTCATTCTTTTCATTAACATTTTCCTCCCATAATGCAAGTGAGTACTCAAGTACTTCCTACTTGTTTCTATTATCTTGATGCATGTTGACACACTATAAAAAGAACGATAATTAAACAACGAACATCAATGAATGACAATAATTGAAAAAAGTATAGAACGAATTACAAACAGCATATGACATACGTGAATCTACCGAACATGAAGTTAAAGAAATGGCAGAGTGAGCATGCTATAAATTGCGAATTATCTAAATGAAATAAACATGCTTAACAATGGTACAATGACACAGACATAAATTTGATAATTAAATGGAAATATGTTTATTAATTAGCTAACGAAAACAGGTTTAATAAACAATTCATGGAAATATACTCAACAGATGGTTCATGGACACATGCTTAATAAATAGCTAATGAAAACATACTCAATAATTTGATACGACAGGAAACGTGCTAAAAGAATTGACACTAACTAAAAGTAGAAGGGTTATATCTCCTAACCATAACCAAGAAGTAAAAATCTTATAGCTAAGTCTACTATCTTAACAAACAACATGAAACAATATTCTTAGTAAATTAGAATCATTAGAAATTTGTTAACAGTTCGTTTATACATTTTATTTCATTTAGGCATCTTCAGTTCATCCCTTTGATTCATCAAAGTTTAACGTTAGAGATTCTTCATTCGACAATAAACATTCATCACTTCTTTATTGACATAAGCATTTCAATGTAGTAATTGTAGTAAAGAAATCTACAGAGATTATCAACAAAGAAATCGACACAAACCACGCACTCTACTTGTGGGTAGGGCCACCACTGGCCAAGACATTACTCAAATCCTTACCTTTGTTGAAGAATTCAATCACGGACAGTAGAAATCCCCACCAATTTCTGGTTCACGATCACCCCCCACAATTCATGATTCCCGTTGAAGAAACACACGAGTACTCCTAACTCACAAAACGTAAGATTCCTACTAGGCCAATTTCTCTCACTCACAGGAAGACTTTCTCTTTTGCAGGGAATTCTTTCACGCAGGAAAAAACAAAAATGCTGAGAGAGAGAACTAATATGGTGATTAAAAGGTGGAGTCTTACCAAGAGAGAGACGATTTTGCACCAATTGGAGAGGAGGAACGTGAGGGTTGGGGGGACGTGGTTCAGTCGTGGGAGACGCTCCCTCCAGAGGTCGAGTTCATGGTCTCCATTTCGTAATTTTACCCTAACTTCAATGTTTAAAACTTAATTATTTATGCAAAACTGGGATGTTTTGGATGAGAGAATTCATCCCCACATTCGTTCGTGAGCATCCGAATTTGCCATTCACATGAAGAAAGGCATCCGCATCATGCGTCCAAAACTATCCAAGAATCGGACAGATTCAAAATCGATGTGTCCGCATTCATCCGCCTGCACCCGTGTTTCGTCTGAATCCATTATTCGGACGAAGGAAGGCGTCTGAAGCCTACGTCCACATGCATCCGAAACTGTCCAAAATTTGGACAGATTCAAAATCATTGCGTCCGCAAGTGTCCACCTGCGTTTGCATTCATCCAAAAGGTCGAGTTAGACACAGCGGACAAATTTGGACACATGCATGCCATCTGGCCTCGTCCTAACATTCAGAAATGGCATTCCATGTGATTTTGGACGACACTCCATGCTCGCCTGTCGTTCGCGTGCGTCCGAATTCGTCAGATTGCCCTTGTTCTTCACATTTTTATACTTAATCTTTATCCTATAATAATTATCCCATAATTACACATTTTAATTTAACACGCACTAGTACACAATGTAATGTATTAATTATCACGAAAGTTGATTATATCGCGTATACGGGAGGGACGCATTCGGGGTATTACATTAGAAGTTTCCATCATTTTGTAGCATGACTTCAAATCTATCGATGGGGCACGTGAACATTTTAAGGATCTACTTTGACCATGTTCTCATCACATGGTACCAAAATGGCTTCAAATCCATACTTTTATTATGGATTAGATAGACACTTCAAGTTTAATATTGATGAAGTAGTTTGAGGGTCATTTATGGCAAAACTATCAATACAACTTACGATTTATTAGAGAACATGACGTCCGCTAACTTTAAGTGGTGGATTGAAAGTTCATGGCCTATAAAAGTTGTGGGAATTTGATGCAATCACTACATTAATGGCATAAGTGGCAATACTATCTAAAAAGTTCGACACTCTGGGAGTGAACTCTATGCATTCCACAACTACAACTACTGAGACTTGTGAAGGAAGTTATGCTCCTAATCAATGTTCTATAAATGTTGAATCTGTGCAATATGTGAGTAATTACAACAGGCAGCAGAACAACCAAACTCGAACTATTACAATCTTGGATGGAGAAATCACCAAAATTTTGCGTGTAGTAATAATAAAAAAATCCATCATCTTTAAAGCAAACACTTCAACTGAGATTTACTCCAAAGACGTTATCATAGGAGAACAAGCCAAATTTGGAGGAATGAATGGCTTAGATGACATGTAAAACCAATCAGTTTATGATGAAACAAGGACACAACTTCAAAGCCACTTTGCCTCAATAAAAGTTCTAGGAATTCAGATGGAGCAGTTGTCTAATTATATAAATAGTAGACCACAAAGATTCTTTCCAAGTAACATGGAAAATAATCCCAAAAAGATGATAAAGAGTATTGTAAGACCATTTCAATAAAAAAAAATAGGAATGAGTTGTCTAAATTAGTTAAGAATTCAAATACGCATAAGCTATTCAGCTAGTATAAAAAAATGCTTAAGACAATGAAATCCAAGTTGAAGAGAAGTGAGAAAATAATGTAAAGATTGATAACTCATCAAACTACCTGCCACCACCGTTTCCTCAGAGGTTTCAAAATGTAAAGATAAGACAATTAATTTTCTAAATTTTTGAACATTTTCAAAAAGCTTCATATCAACATCCCATTTATTGAAGTTGTGGAGTAAATGCCGAGCTTTACGAAGTTTATAAAGAAAATCATATCTAAAAAGAAAAAGTTGGATGATCTTAAGACCATTGCATTAAGTGAAGAATGCAATGCCATACCTTGAAGAAACTTTCACCTAAGCTGAAAGACCCAAAAACTTTACTATACATTGTACTATTGGGAAGTAATTCTTTAGAAAGGCCTTGTGTAATACTCGGAATTAAATTAGAACTATGGACAATAATAATTGTGAATTAGTGGAAATTAAGAAATGACTTTATTATGGAATACATTACCCTGAAAATAAATTGATGAAATTGTGGATGATTATGAGTTAATATAGTTAAGAGTTATGTGGGGTATTTATAGTGATTAAATTGTTGGATTAATTAAGAATGTTATGTGAAGATTATTAATTTAATAATGGTACAAAATAGGACAGAGAAGAGCAGTGTGTGTATGGCGATAATGAAGAAGTGTAGTGGGAAAGGTTGATAAGATGGTAGTGGGAGAGGTTGATATTGTCAACCTCTCTATCAACCTCTTGCACATGAGGTAGTGAGAGAGGTTGATATCTATCAACCTTTTATACATGAATAAAAAGTGAAAAACATGGCAAAAGCAGCGGGGAAGAAACATTGGACTGGTCGAAAGTTCTTCGACCTGGAATTAGCGGTCGATATGCACCTATCGACCGCTCGCACGTATTGTTATGAAAAAAATGAATTTCTAGCATGGGAGCGGCTGAGAATACCGGTCAATCACCTATCGACTGCTCCCACGTGTTTTTAGACAAAAACAAAGTTTTCAAGTTTTCTGTCACGGAGTTTTGTCCAGATTACTCTCCATACTTTACGAAAAGTTGTCTCTATGTGGTTTCCTCCACTATCTCCTCTCCCTATCTCCTTTACTCTGCCTATAAAAGGGAGAAGAGCAAAAAGATGAGAGGCACAATGCATAGTGAGAGAGTGCTGAGAAAGAAAGAGTGTTGAGAGATAGGGAGAGTGCTCTGTAGAAAACTGAGGGTGCAAGAGAGACTGGGATTTTGTGAGCTACTCTTAGGGAAACTTTCTGTGCTGTAATTTTGGCAAATGTAAGAAATCTGATATGTGTAGCCAGTGGAGGCCTACATCATAGGAATGTGTGTTTTTGTGATTACATGGATAAATTACTGTGAATTATTATTAATTATAAAATTGTAGGTTTATATAAATGTCATTATTCTTGGATTAATAATTCAGAAATTAATTTGTTGTACCCTGTGAATAAATATAGGAATTTCACCCTATTAGTAAATGTGAAATAAATATAGAATTTTTACCTCGTTAATAAATATGAATTTCTTTGTTAGTAGATATAGAACTTTCACTCCGTTGATAAATATGAAATAAATATAGGACTTTTACTCTATTAATTAATATGAATTTCTTTGTTAATAAATATAGGAATTGCTCTCCATGATAATTATGAATTTAATATATAAATTGTTCCATGATAAATTTCTCCCAGTTAATTTTGTGAAATTGCTATTGAATGAAAATGATATGATATATATGCATCATGATTAGCATTTATGAAACTGTTGATATATGCATGACATGTTAAAGAAATGAATGGAATAAACGTAAATGGGTGTGTGGGAATTTGGGAGAGTAGGTGATGGTTCTTCGTGGTGACACCCTTGATGGATGCAACTCATCTCACGTAAGAAGGGAGAGAAGGTTAAGCCACAAGAACCAGATGATGTATCATATCTTCCTAGATTGAGAAATCCCCAATGCTTGGACTATTAAGTGAAATTAAACTGAATAGCAAAGAAGATAGGTTCTTCTCTAAGACAGACTACATAAGCACGCATTGAGCATTGCATTTATTCTATTTCTTCCTGAGCATTGGCTCATTTTTTTATCTTGTCATATAGGTGATTATTCTGATATCAGTGACTTACCTGTGGAGGAGGAGATATTGCAGGATGAGCAGTTGGATTATCAACTGGGTTCGATCTGAAGGTTATGCCCTACACAAAATATAATATTGGTTGTTTTTAAGGATGATTTTCAAATTATAATAAATGTTTGTAAAATTATGAACTTTTGTTAAAAGTGTTAAAATTATGTTTTGAAATTATTATTGGTTTTTGCTTTAATTACTCTGATTAACGAAAACATTTTATGGCTAAGAAAAAAAAATAAGATTTTAACAAATACGGGATGTTACACCTTATGTAACTAGGGAGCCAGTATAGACTTAATGTTACTCTTCATCTACAAGAAACTCGGATTAACAAGAGCAAAGCCCACCAATATTACTCTACAGTTGGCAGATTGATCTTGGACTTACCCAACTAAAGTTATTGAATATGTTCTAGTAAAGGTCGACAAATTAATTTTTTTAGTGGACTTCATAGTGCTCAACATGAAGAAGGATAGTCAAATACGATCATATTGGGTTGACCCTTCATAACAACTAGCAAAACATTAATTGATATACAAAAGGATGAACTAACTATAAGGGTTCAAGTCCAAGAAGTAACCTTTAGGGTATTCAAAGCGACTCAAATTCTAGATGTCATTGAAGACTGCTTTAAAATTGTGATGGTAAAGAAAAGAAGGAAAATTTTTAAAATCCAGAAAAATCACAGTTTCTCACGAGAATTAGTGAAAATTGAGGAAGTAAATAAATTGATGCATGTCAAGAGGAATATGCCACAAATGAAGGATTATTTGGGAGACGGAGTGGATCGACATAAGTCTCTAGTTTTACTATTTGACCCAAGAAAATTTGTGGGCAAAGTTAGACCGAATATTGTAAACAAAGCGCTTATTGGAAGATAACCTAATTTTTTTTCTTTTCATTTATTTTGGTTTTCATAGATTAGTTGTTTTATTACTTTGTTTTGACTTTCTTGCAGGTTGAGTTTGGGGGTTTGTTGAAGGTGAATATAGCATCCTAGTAATTTTCGTGCGATATTAAGATCTATAAATTTCTAAGTGATTTACCGCATACAATTAAATAAACAATCACAAGTATATGTTATAAAGTAAAAGGAAAAGATAAGAGAGGTGCACAAGGTTTCTTTACGCGATTCGGCAACTCACTTACGTCTATACTCCAAGATTCCACTTGGAGATCCACTAACCAAATGGCTTACGGGTGCCAATTAAATTGTTACACAATGACTATTAACGAGGTGTCACCCTTTGACTATTCTAGGTTGTCAACCTTTGATTATTACAGGGCGTCACCCTAAATTTGACTAGTGTTGTGGAGTCACCCTTTGATTGAACTTACGGGTATTCAATCGAGCCGTTGACTATTTTGGGGCATCACCCCTTTTTGACAAATTAGTAGGGCGTCACCCTTTACAATTACGTACAAAGTGTTTGGAAATTAAAGCTATCAAACTAACTAGTCTAAACTCTCCCAAATTGAATCTCAAGTTTGAGATAGGGAGAGTTGGATGACAATGCTCACAATTTATAAATATAGAAGATAAGAAAGTGTGCACAAGGTTTCTTTATGCTGTTCGGCAACTCGCTTACGTATGCGCTCCAAGATTCCAATTGGGGATCCACCAACCAATTGGCTTATGGGTGTTAATTAAATTGTTACACAATGACAATTCACGACGCGTCACCCTTTAACTATTCCAGGTTGTCAACCTTTAACTATTACGGGGGCGTCACCCTAAATTTAACTATTACTGAGGAGTCACCCTTTGATTGAACTTATGAGTGTTCAATCGAGCCGTTGACTGTTTCAGGCCGTCACCCTTTTATGAAGAATTAGTAGGGTGTCACCCTTTACAATTACGTACAAAGTGTTTGGAAATTAAAGCTATCAAACTAACTGGTCCAAACTCTCCCAAATTGAATGTCAAGTTTGGAATAGGGAGAGTTGGATGACAATACTCACAATTTGTAAATAGAATTTAGTCTTGAATTTGGCAGGACTTCGCCTCAATTCTCGGTTTCGTGTATGAAGCTTGGAGTGCTTCTCTTGATTTATAAAACTGCCCATTTTCAGTCAACCCAATTTTTCAGTTGACCACTTCCAGCCGTTGTAGAAAATAGCCGTTGAAAATTTGACCGTTGGAAGATAGCTGTTACGCGTCTCTGGACATTTTCGGTCATATAGCTCGACCATTGACTCGACCGCTTCGCGTCCGAAATATCTCGGAGTTCCAGCTTTGTTCATTCGATTGCATTCCTCGTCTGAATCCTTCGACCGAGTCAAGACCACAAAAACTTCAAAAATGGCAAATTCAAACTATGATATTTTTTTGGTCAACTTTCTTGTCTACGACTTTGTCTACATCTCGATCGAAAAAGACAGAAGCACTCTGTTTTATGTTTCGACCGCGTCCCTCGACCGAACCATTCAACTGCAGTGCAACCGAAAGACCAAATCCCAGATTTGGTCGCTTATCTTGTTTGCAGCCTTCGACCACAACACATCCCTTTGCTTTCCTTTAATTTCTAAGGCCCCAATATGATGTATTTTCACTACATGAACTTAGGTAAACATGTTAGCACATAATAATACTTGTTATGAGGGTATTTTCAATAAATACGAGTATAAATATAATGAATAAAACATTAAAAATATTATTAATAAAATTACAATAACCAACTTATTGTTTCCAACAAAATAATCTTTACCTAGTCATCATCAAAATAAATTTAGCCTAACAAAAAGGCTAACAATCTCTATTTTTTTTATGATGACAAAATCTTATAAGTTGGTAATCCCTAAATCTAAGCATGTGCATCAATTATTGCATATTAAATCTCCCCCTTAATTCATGCAATATTTCAACCTTTAAATTTATGCAAACATGCTATAACATTCACATAACTTTCTCCCCTTTTAATAACTTCTCCCTCATTCACAATTTATATATAACAACTTATATATCTTTCTCCCTCTTTTTGTCATAATAAAAAATAAATCGTATGGGAGAAGAGCTAAAAACAATCAAAGAGTAAAAAATCATACTAAACAAATCATTCTCCCCCTTTATAGAAGGGGGAGAATGATTTTTTATCAAAGGCAAACAATGGAAGGAATTAGGCAATAGAATCCTATTTGTGGTCAAAATAAGATACCAAATTGATGCAACTACAAACAAAGTTCATTCAAACAAAAATATTCTCCCTCGTTTTGTTTTTGTCATTAAGCTTATAAACTTATTTGAGGGAATTTAATATTAGAATCAAAGAAATAGATACCAATTTAAGCAATCAATAATGATAAATCAATTTTCAAGTTCTAAGAGTGATACCAATTGAAGAAATATGAAATTAACTAATGATACCACTTGTGGATTCACATTTAAAACCAAAAACAAATTTTTCACAGATGGATACCAATTGTAAATCCAAAATGAATTTCTAAGAGAGCTACCAAAGTATAAAATCAAAAACTCAATCCAAAAATGATCTTCCCACTATGTTAATCATAAAAACAAACTATTAGGGATATTACCATTTAAAACTTTTTGCTCTCCCCCTTAGAGCAATAATGAAACACCTTAATTTTTCTCCCCCTTTCAAATTGTCACAAAGCAAATATGAGGGAAACCACACAAATAAGAATCATCTAGTTTCAAATACAAAAAGATAACAATTGTCAAAAATTCATGGATGAGTTCAAGTTTGAAAACAATTTTCTCCTCCTATCATTATGCACAAATTCAAACAGTTGGAAAATCAAATGATACCAAAATAAAATAGTTTCATAAATGATACCAATTGAAAAAAAATAAGTACAATGATACCAATTGTTGAGATGATACTAATTTGTCGAAGTTCAAACCAAAACCAATTATTGATACCAATTTAAAGATTTCAAATCAAAAGAGAAGATTGATACCAATTGAAAATCTACAACAAAATAATTATTCCCCCTTTAAATAAAAAACCAAATCATTTGGGGAACTACAAGTTAAATCAAACAATTTTAATTCCTCCCCCTAAGTTATTGATCAATATAAAAACAATATGGAATATCAAAGTTTAAGCCTAAACGGAAGCAAAATTATCAAAATTAATATTTAAAAATTCAAAACAAATAAATCAATAAACTCTATACAATTCAATTTTCTCCTCCTATATCTTTAACCAATTTCAATCAAAGGGGGGAGCAAAAAAAATCCATATCCAACAATCCAATAACATATACACTTAAGGCTACCAATTGTTGGAATCCAAATCTCAAGCAAGAAATATACCAATTCAAGAAATATGCAATTGCATGAGTTTAATCAAAATTTCAATCTATATGCAAACTATCAAGTCAATCCAAATCAAAAATCAAAAATCAAATTAAATCAAGTCAAGTAAGATACCAAACAAAAAATGTGTACCTCCACCTAAGTTCATTTTCATCTTGTAATACATTGGAGGCACATTCTTGAAGCTTCTCCCCTTTTCATTTTTGGATACACCATCATCCAAATTCATTAAGCTCCTTGGGATAATCTCCAACCTACAACAAAAATTAATTTGTTTTCTTTGATACCCAAACTTTTTAGGGTCCATTGGTTAAATGTTTGGTTCTTTTAGGAACTCACACAAATTTAGAAATTAAACTACTATACTTTATATCAGCATTAAATTTCAAGGGACAAATAAATGATTTATGCCCTATACAATTGCATACATTACATGTGGTAGGGCTAACAAAGAAATTCATATAATTCTTCTTTTTAGCAAAAGGTTCATAACCAATTCCAACTTTATCAAATGTAACCTTATGCAATCCTAAGACCATATTAAAATTTATACTACCATTAGTAAATTTCAATACAATAGAATTCAAATCATTATTTTTAGCATTCAATGAACTAATTTTATCTTCACGTGATTTGTTAGAAATATTCAATTCATCATTCTTATTTTTCAAATCACAAATCTCATGCTCATGACATTTAATGGTAGCAATCAAATCACAATTTTTAGCATTTAATGAGCTAATTTCATCTTCATATGATTTGATAGTAGAATTCAAGTCATAACTCAAAATTTTCGAATCATTAACTTGCTTCTCAAAAGATTGAACAATTTCATCATGCTTTTTAATCAATTTTTCATTCTCCTTTCTCAAAGATTTATATTTTTATTTAAGCAAGTTGAAATTCTCTAACAATTCGTTAAATGCATCTATCAAGTCATTCTTATCATCATTATCGGAATCGGAATTGCTTGAAGAGGTTATCTCATTTTCCTCCTTGGCCATGAAGCAAGTGTTGGTCATTTCCTTTTCTTTAAAGGATGTGCTTTCATCACTTTTATCCCTTTGATTTGTGCCTACGTATGTTAGCTCAAGAGATTTTCATATATCATAAGCACTCACATATTTTTGTATTTTATCAAATTCACTTATACTTAAAGCACAATATAATACATTTATGACTTTAGAATTTAAATTCCAATTACATTTATCTAAATCATTGAATTCACAAGATGGTCTAGGAAGATTTATTCTATTTTCAATGATTTTCCAAAAAGAAATAAATATTTTCATCCTACACTTCTAATATAAATAATTGCAACTATAAAAAAATGGAGGAGTATCAATAGAATGTCCCTCTCAACAAAGGTATTGGAATCCATAATATGCATATATATATATATATATATATATATATACAAAAATCTCTAAGAATTCCAATAAACTTTATCCAAATAATTCAAATAAGAATTTTAATCCAAATATGCACAATATCACACAAGAAAAATTTTAATACCCACTCTAATACCACTTGTTTGACAGTATGCATGCCTATAGAGGGGAGGAGAGGGGAGGGGGGCGGGGCGGTGAATATAAATAACATCCTAATAATTTTCGTGCGATATTAAGATCTCTAAATCCCTAAGTGATTTACCACATACTATTAAATAAACAATCACAAATATATGCTATAAAGTAAAGAGAAAGGATAAGAGAGGGTGCACAAGGTTTCTTTACGCGGTTCAGCAACTGGCCTACGTCCACCCTCCAAAATTCCACTAGGAGATTCACTAAACAATTGGTTTCCAAGTGCCAATTACACTGTTACATAATGGCTATTAATGGGGCATCACCCTTTGTGTTACGCCCCGCGTTAAATTTAGAACCTTTTTATTTATTAAGAATTATCGTGTAAAAATTTTTGGTTTTAATCATTGAAAACGTACGAGAGAAAGTAGTTAAGTAAATAAGATAGAGTAAAGCGGAATCATACTTAAATTCAGATTACGGGTTTGAAGATCAAAAGAGAGTTAATAGTTTTACAAAAACATTATCCATATTCAAATCATTTCAAAACAGCATTTTTACTTTTTGCGAGCCATAACCCCTTCAAGTTAATTCAACTAGGTAACCCAAGTGCTCAACGGGCAATGCATTCTCCTCCGCTCCAGAACTAACCACCTCCAGACAATCACCTACACCACAAGCAAATTGTGAGCTTAAGGCCCAGCAAGAAATGAGATATGCAATATAACGTATGCCTCTAACTCATGATGTCATAATGGAATCCACCCAAACTGTTCTTTACTTACAGTTACATACATTAACTCATATATTGAGCTGGAACATTGGAGGTTTCGTCATAGGGAGAGTGGCCGCTAGTCGCATATAAACCTTGGGTAGACAAGCTCTCGCGACTCGATAAGGGAAGGCTATAATCTCGAGTCTCCCGTTAGGGCAGACAGGCTCTCGCATCCCACCGAGGGAAGGGTATAATCTCGAGTCTACCTGATTACGATCCGAACTATCTCCCCGCCTCCAATTTCCCTTACATTTATTTCCTTTATCCATTTCCTCACACAATGAATACCGACTCAAGCGTGGCATTCCTATTGGTTTCTACTAATATGATGCATGTCAATGCAATACTAGAGTTACAACATTCATCAAGAATTGACAAATCTATATCACAAGGAATTTCTAAATTATAAGAGAATAATAACAATATCATGTATTAACATTATTAAGATTTGGTAGAAAATGACAATGAATAACAGCGAGATAACATTTACTATTATGCTTAGATTTTAATGGAAAAACAACAGCGAAGTCAAATATTAAACGTGCTCGATAATTGAAGGAAATACGTTGATATTCAACGTACTTGTATGCTTAACGACAATTTTAATGACATAAAACGAACATGAATATAACGAACGAAAGTAGTATAATATCCGACAAATAAAATGGTAGAGCAGAGTATAACAGGGCTGTTTATTTAACAGCAGAAAACAAATCAATGGAATTATCGATGACTTAAAACCTAGCTGGAAAACTAGTAATGAATCTGAAACTTTCAAACGGCAGAAGATCTTCTAAAATCAGCCAACAATCCAACAAATACGTTGATAAAGTTATAACAAAATTGGGGTTAATAAACCAAATATTCTTCCAAGCTAGCAGCGAATTTCCTATGTAATTATCGTGAGTTAAAACAGAAACTTTAAGGAGTAGCATGCAACATAAACATAGATAATGGCAAGGCAGTTTAAGACTCCCCATACAAGCAGTAGTTATCCAAACTTGATCATCATATAAGTGGAAATTTACAGGTATCTAACATCAAAAATTCAATCAATATTTCTACAATAATTAACAGGAATTGAATCACCAAGATGCAAGGTTTACAAGTTCAATTATGGCATTTAAAAGGGCAATTTAAAATGGTCAAATCCAACAGCAAATATCTATCCTTAATCAATAATTGAGTGAGGATTTACGGACAATTAACACAAGCATTTTAACTAGTAATTGGACAGGAAATAAATCAATCACATAGTACTCAAACAAAGCTAACTCATCCAAAAATGTAGTATTTGAGCAGCAAAACAACAACAACACTACTTATGGTGTAGGGCCTCCACTTGCCAAGACTTACTCATTTCTTACCTCACAGTTATCAACGGATGAAAGTCCTCTGTGCACTGAAGAAATGCAGCAACAATTGTCCAAACCCACGACCTGTTTAGCTCACAACCAAACCACTGGAATTCCCTTTACTCACACTCTCTCGGCTCACTTAGTCCCAATTCAGCCACTAGAAAAATCACTTCACCAGACTTTCTCCTCTCCCTCATAGAAGACCCGCCTTCCCCATTTTAAAGCAGGAATGAGTCCCTCGGTAGTTGGCAGACAGACACCTAAAGCGAGTAATTGCCACCTAAAACCAGTAATTGCCACCTAAAACGTGTTATTGATCCAAAGACACCCAAGGTCCACTAAGTAATTAACAAAAATATTGCTGCCCTAATTCATCAATTTGTCTAATTAACCGAACACCAGGGAAATAATTTACAGAGCAAAGTGACCGACTTACCCTGGCAATGAACCAACAGCACGCGGTTTTGATCGATCCAACCCGTGCCCTGCAAACTAGGCAACACCAAGCCCTAGCCCCACACCCATCACCTGCCACATGTCGGACCGGACCGCGCTGCATGGCGTCGTACGCTGGGCTCCAGCTCCGCTATTCATGGACCCATCCTAAGCCTTTGACTCTCGCGTCTCCTTCTCGTGTCTCCCTCTTGGTCTCTCTCGATCTCCCCTTCTCTTCTCTTAGTTCTTTCTCTCTTGTCCCCAATCATGAATCGGTCAACTCGAACCGGTTCACCTGTTGAACCGGTTCAGCCCCTTTACCCCTAATTTATTTCCTTTATTTTAATTCCTAATTAATCCCCTTCATCCATTAAATTCTTCAATTAATAATTCACATTAAATTTAATTAAATTCTTCATCTAATTAAATTATTTTCGACTCATTTCAAATTCTTGATTTATTCCGAATATTGTTTGATGATAATTATCGGTCCAATTTAATTTCTTCAATTCGGTTTCCCAAATTAAATTTCTCATCAAATAGATCCTCAATTATCCAATTATACCCAATTAATTTTCAATTATCTTTACTTAATTCTGTTATGAAAAAATCGAGATATTACACTTTGACTATTCCAAGTTGTCAACCTTTGACTATTACGGGGCGTCACCCTATATTTGACTATGACCGGGGAGTCACTCTTTGATTGAACTTACAAGCATTCAATTGACATGTTGACTGTTTCGGGGCATCACACTTATATGACGAATTAGTAGGGCGTCACCCTTTACAATTATGTACAAAGTGTTTGGAAATTAAAGCTCTCAAACTAACTAATCGAAACTCTCCCAAATTAAATCTCAAGTTTGGGATGGAGAGAGTTTGATTACAATGCTCATAATTTATTAATAGAATTGAATCTTGAATTTGGCAGGGCTCTACCTCAATTCTCGGTTTCGTGTTTGGAGCTTGGAGTGCTTCTCTTGATTTATAGAACTGCCAATTTTTGGTCAACCTAATCTTTTCGGTTGACCACTTCAAGCCATTGTAGAAAATAGCCATTGAAGATTTGACCGTTCAAAGATAGCCATTACACGTCTCAAGACATTTTCGGTCGCATAGCTAACCCCTGACTCGACCGCTTCGCGTCCGAAATATCTCGGAGTTCCAATTTTGTTCATTCGGACACATTCCTCGTCCGAATCCTTCAACCGTGTCAAGATCGCAAAAATGTCAAAATGGCAGATTCAAACTGTGATGTTTTTCGGTCACCTCTCTCGTCTGCGGCTTCGTCCACATCTCGATCGAAAAAAGCCAGAAACACTCTGTGTTGTGTTTCAGTCGCGTCCCTCGACCGAACCATTCGACCGCAGTGTGACCAAAAGACCAAATCCCATATTTGGTCGCTTCTCTCGTTTGCAGCCTTTGACCACAACACATCCCTTTGTTTTCCTTTAATTTCTAAGTCCCCAATATGATATATTTTTACTACATGGACTTAGGTAAACATGTTAGCACATAATAATACCCGTTATGAAGGTATTTCCAATAAATACGAGTATAAATATAATGAATAAAATATTAAAAATGTTATCAATAAAATTACAATAATCAACTTATTATTTCCAACAAAATAATCATTACCGAGTCATCATCAAAGTAAACTTAGCCTAACAAAAATGTTAACAACATAAGCCAAATTAAAACTAAATACATCAAAATATAAACTAAAATCACACTCTGATCTATGTTGCGCAAACTATCAATCAAATTGATCTTTACCTTTTCGAGCTTGAGTTGCTACCACCTGTTCCTGAAAAACATCAACATAAGGAACCATGAACTTTATGAACTCAGTAAGAATCATAATCTAAGGATCTAATAAACTATATTAATATCACAACTAACTATGTACTACGCCCCACATGATTAGTCTTCAAATCCATAACTTCCAACATGTAACTTTTGATCAACTCTCATGATCACTCATCCCAGAATCTATATTTTATCTAAGTCTTTAGATATTTCTAATTAATATCTTCATTATGTGCTGCAATGCTTTTTGTAATAAGTGTTTAGTATATATGTAATAATGTTTAGGCCTATGATTTAGATAATCAAAGCCTACATTTTCCTTTTAATCTCATGTGCAACTTCTCTTTCTGCACATACAATCCTCATTTGTGTTTCAATGTAATTAAATTCATCTTCTAACTCTTGTGCTATCTCAAATAAGCATCACCACTCCATGGATTATAAACTCCATATAATTCCTTCTTATGTGTTATTCCATTTTGGCATATTTAAATTTAATAGAACATTTAATTCTATAATTTTTTTCTATTTTCTCATTTGATTTCTCATGTTATGGATAGCTTTCTATTTTAGTCTGTCACCATTCTCAACTAGACATTTGCAATTAATATCTAATTCCCTGAATCATCTACATATACTCCTATGGTTTCTTTGTTACCATCATTAGGCACTCCTAATGTATCTATTCTCAAGCTATCTAGACATTTATAACATATGTCTGTCAATACCCAACTCAAAATATCTAGACATTCTAAGTAATGTCTATCTCATGCTATCTAGACATTTATAGCTAATGTCTATCACAATTGATCTCTCTATTTGAAGGAACTCCTCAACATCAACTATCTAGACATTTACAATTAATGTCTATTATCAATGTCCTTGTATATGAATGAACTTCTCAACATGATGCACATATCAATGCCCAGTCTTATGATTTAACATATCATAATCTAGATATTATGACAATATGTCTAACTATGTCATCTCATGACCCTTAGTAATGCAATAAATGTGAAATGCATACCACAACTCTTTTTTCTCAATAATGCAATGATAATGTGAATATGTGCAATGTTCCATTTATTATTAAATGACCATATATTTAACAAGCATCATTTTATTAACATGTATGTGAATGTCAACATATATATGAATGTCAACATTTATGTGACTACCAACATGAATGATCATACATCATCGTATTTAAAGTCGCACACGACCATAAAACCCCATCATATTGGCCACTGTGTCCAATAGGTGTGTCCGTGAATATAAAAACCTTCGGAGGGCTAGGGACTCTCAACCTAAGGGGGACTCATAGGCACTCCCCTTCTATTTTCCCACTTTACATACGTTACACAAAACGTAGTGTGGCGAGGCATATTAGGTTTTTCTGTGACCAACAATACCACCCAGATAATATGTTTTATACACATAAATATATCATGATGCATGATTTGATATCCTCACTATGCATATATTGAATTAATATAATACATACTAATAAAGCATGTGATATGAATCATGCAAATTTTTTTTATTAAACACACATAAATGATGCATGAATTGTCTCATACACCTATCTAGACATATTCTATCTATGTCTCAAATCATCTACCAAAATAATTTAGGTATTGGGTAAACAATTGGTTTTAAAATCTAAAGAAAATATCCAAAAACACAAGTTCAAGTCGGCCACCTCCTCAGTAGTGGTCGATCACAAATCTCACAGATTCAATTATTCTATTTGTGGTTGCCCAAAAGTGGACATCCAATTTTTTTTTGAATTTTAAAGATGTGGTCGACCACAATCTTTACATATTCATTTTTAAGCATTAAAAACTTGGTCAACCACAACTCAACTGGTCGACTATTAATTTAAAGAAGTGGTCGACCAAAATCCAACTGGTCGACCATTTTGGAGACAAATTGCAATTCCTTCAAAAATCTTCCTCTTCCCTTTAACCAAACACCAATATAATTACCCCAATCTATTATAGACATACATTATATCATTCAAAATGCAAAATTTAACAATTCCAAGATAAAATCTCCACCTATATCATGCAATTACACAAAATTACAACTCTTCATGCATTAGAATTACTCACCATTTTCATCATTTAACATATAAATCTTCTACCAATTCAATATTCAAACCATTCCCAAACCAATACCATGCTATATCAACCCAACATAACTTATTTTCACATTAATAATTCATCAAATATACTTTTCTATCCAATGAAACCACTATAAATTGCATGCTAATAATACCTTTTCAATCTTATTATATATATAAAAGCATACCCTCAAAAGATAAAAGTATCAAATTACATGATAGTTTTATGTTTTTAACCATTTTATCAAGTATCATTTCCATTCCCTTTTTCTCAAATAAACATTAGATATATTTGTTTAATTCCAAAACCTACGCTTTCACTTAAGCACTACAATCATATTTCCACTAATATTATTCAATTCCATAAGCTTTTCAACCAATAAAACTAAGTTTATCAACATCCAACAATATACAACCCAACTATACCACTTTCTTCACCAAAAACTATGTAATAAAGCATAGTTTATAAAATTCTTAATTTAGAGTTCTTACCTCTTGAAAATAACTTGTTATTCACTTCCTCCTCTTGATTATTGGCTCAAAAGATTGCTCTTGGTGAGAGAAACAAGTTTCCATAAGGGATAGAAGGTCAATTTCCTCTTTTTCCCCACCTTCTTCTTCCTTTTTCCCTTCCCTCTTTTCTCCCCTGTTTCCTTTCTGTTCCAGCACGAAAATGAAGATTATTTTCTGCCTCCTCAAGTTTCTAGATACTTCAAGTAGTGAAATGTCCATTTTGTCCATTTTATTCTTCACTTTACCATTTTACCCTTAATTTAGTGGAAATTCACCAAAATACCATGGTTAATTATCCTTAACTATTCTTAACTTAAACTAAACACCTTAGCTTAGTTCTAAGCTAATCCCCATGATTATCATAATTAATCAAAATTAATTAACCTTAATCCATCACTAATTACACCTTAATCACATACTTAGTCACTAATCCACAAGTGACACATGTCCATAGCTCATTGGATGTCCAATTTTATTACATGGCTACATATGTCAATGTATTAGAAACATTTCTTTTTTTATACACTTCTCCAACTTTCCACTCTAAAGTCTTCTTTGAAGATATTTTTCAAAATAGTGCAGTTTATGACTAATCCAACTTCAAATATGCATAACTTTCCATGCATATATCCAAATCTCTTCAATCCAAAACCAAACACTTCATTTAAGTGTCTAATTTTTGTCCTTAAAATAGTTTGAATTAATAATCACAATAACTCGTCCAATTAGCCTCAAACAATAACTATGCTAATTTATAGCACATTTATCACTTTCGTGCAAAAATTCATATATTAATGATCATACATCCAATTAATCCAATCTCATCATTATTCCATAGTTTAAGGTATCTACTATTATACCTATTTTTACTTTATGAAAAATTACCCTCAATTGGTTAGTCAATTTCTTTTCTCAGTCATCTCATGACTTATTATCACTTAATCACATTTAATTACACTAAACATGACTATTAATGCTAAATATTAATTTGAATTATCACAAGTCACAACACTAAAACATGACAGATTTGGTCCCACATTATCCATATTTTGAAAGCTTAAAGTATTTTGCTTCATATTGACATTTACCAATATTTTTTTGGAACTACGAATGTGTTTTTTCAAGTTCGATGTCCTATTCTTCGATCCATAAAATGCATATGATTGTGAACAATAATTATATATTGCTCTAGGGTTGCTAAGATCAGTACTTTCAATCCTAGTAAAATGATCTCAAACTTCTGATTTTTTTTCTTTTCATTTGACCAAAAGTAGAGTAAAGAGTAAGACCCTTTATAGTTTCATTAATGTTTTTCATCCTAAAATCAGTAAAATAAATAAACAAGTGGCCGAAAATTAACAATTCAAATATTCTAGTCAATAAGAAAGAAATTGATTTCGAATATTGCAAAAAACAAAAAATTTACGTGAAAAATTTATCAATAAAAATAGCAGGTTGTACATTAGTAGCTCATTCATTATTAAAAAAGTTTATTTTTTCTTGAACTCGAGATTAGTACAAAAGCCAAGGCTTGAATTGATTATGAATTTGTAAATTTCTATTTTTACATAACTAGTCAAGTTGTGATGAACAAATGATTGAGCGTCTAACTTAATAAAATTTGAAGCATTTTTCTAATCAAGATTGACGTGGGTATTAAGTATTGTACAATAATGATAATATATTTTTATTTGATGATCAATGATTGTTGAATATGGTTTCCTTGGTGAATGGGTTCCAATCAAGAGTTGAACCATGTTAAATATTGTATCCATCATTGCTTTGTAGGTTGTTTTGTTTTACAGTTTTCAAAAATTGGTGTAAAATAAGCCCTTTACAACTAAAGATTTGGATATAAGTCATTGCAATCTAGGTCATATACCGGAAGATTTACCCATACATTGGGGCTCAATCCATCATTTCCATGTGTATAAGAGGATTGTAAGTCACAATCTTTGGCTACCAAACAAGAGGACAACAAGTTACAAATTCTGTAGCACGAAATTGATAAATGAAGAAGTTAATCAGCTTTCATTAGCAAAATTAGTGAAAAATGTCCCGCTGAGTAATTATTACTCAATAAATTTGATCTCCAGATGGTATAACATAATATTAGAAACTGATAAAGCTACATAGAGTACAACAAATCCAAGTTAAACAAACTTCCTGATTACTCAATAAATTTGAAAAGGGTCTCGAGCCCAAGCCAAGGGCACAATCAATACACAGCAATAAATTTTGGGAGATGGAGAAGGGGGGCCATAATTATAATGTGGTTTGTTCTTTTCCTACTTACCCAAAACAGGAGAGGAAGCAATTGTGTCACATAGGGCCATTAAATTTGTCCCTCCCAAACATAGGCGTTTGGTGAGTAGGTAGGGCTAGGAGCCCACTTTATCAACGTCTTTCTTTCTCTATTCTTACAAATCAATTTTAATCTTCAATTTGTATAAAAGTTTTCTACTTTGTCGCACCCGTAAGTGTAACATATTAAATATTAGACTGTCACGTTACATAGGTCTAAGCAGGGACCACAATCAGCAAATTAACAAACATTAACTTCCTATTAAAAGCAAAATCCATTACTGAATAATAACTCTTCTTTAAACTTCTGAAGCAATCCGGGATTCCAGCAGTTTATATGAACAGTCCCAATCCAATCCAAAACCATGAAAAATAACATAAAAACTATTATTATATATTTAGTTGACACGTCAGCATTACAGGTCAGCACGCTGAGCCATCCTTGGAACCGCCAACAGTGTTTTCAGATTCTAGGAGATAATACCAAATCTACTCTACTGGATTTGGATTAGTACATGATCATCAATGAAATTATAGGTCTGAGGTTGAAGGTCGGAAATGGAAACCTCGGAGAGAAATTGGAATGGAGTTCAGTAGGTCCACATACAGTCAAGCTCGGTGGGTCCTAAAGTTCTCGTCTCCTCTGACGCCGGCCAGTTACCGGCGGAGCTACAGTCTACTACCTCGTTTGGACGAAGGTTGGAATTAACCGGAGGTGGTGGCGGCGTCATGGGTGAGAAGAAAAATGGCAGCTGAAGATTCTCCTGAAGGCTTCTCAGACTAGGGAAAGCGGACAGACCAATAGAATGCTGGAATCGAGCTGACGCATCGACGCCGGCGACAAGTGGCGACTGCAGATTCTCTTGAGGAAATACGAAGCTGGGTAGAGTAAATCCATTGGTGGAGAAACAGGACACGTGCTCTCTTGCTGATGGGCTGTCGAACGAGCAGCTTTCACGGTCTGTGACGTTACCGGCGGACGCTGTTTTCGTAGCGCCGGCATAGAGAGAAGAATCCAGAAGAGGAGGAAGACAGACCGACGACGGCGAGCTCGGCTCCTGGTACATGCTCAGGCTGGAACTGGTTAAACGAGCTTTTTTGGACCCACCGCTGCTGCAGCCAGCACCGGCCCCGGTACCCGCGCCACTCTTTTGAAAAACCCTCGAAATGACCCACTCATCCTGTAATTATGATTCCGAATCAAACCTATCATGTACTTCCGATAAATAAATATTAATTCATGCATGAAAATGCATGGAAACGTAGTTCCTTAATCTGTCTTATAAAAAAGAAATTATCAAAACGAATTAACCACAGCAGTTTCATAAAATCAAAAGTCCATGGAGACTATTCAGATGAAATTTCAAACAGTCAAATAATAAAAAGACAGTTTCTAAGGTGATCATGGCGAGAGAGAAGGAAAAGTTTGTACTTTGGAGCTTCTGGAGAGATAATGGTATGCAAATTTCCCTTCAAGACGATATTCATGCATAACCCAGTTACTTTTCTCTCCTTTCGGGGCTCTTCCCCGGTAGAAAACAAGAGTCTTCTTCATACCCACCAGCGAGCAAGTCTTCAGACTGTAAATCTCTCGATCCTTGCCGGTGGCTTTCCAATATCCGGCCTCCGTCGCCCGGTTTGTCCGGAGTCCGGTTGGATACTTCCGGTCTCTCAAGCTGAAAAAGTACCATTCCTTTTCTCCCATCTTCGCTTTATCTGCAAAAAGCAAAAACTGATCAATCTTTAGTTATTTAAGAATTGAGAGGTGGGTTTCAGTTAAGAAAAAAAAAAGAATACCAGGAAGCTCCCATGGTTCGCATTTGTTGAGGTCAACCTCTGCAATAGCTCTGCCGGTGAAGTTACTGTCGAGAACTTTCTTGAGAAGGTAATATGTGATTAGCTCTTCGTCGGTCGGATGGAATCGGAACCCTGGAGGGAGATGGCTGGCGTTGTTGTCATAATTCCGATATGAGGAAGCGTCCATGGAGAAAGCCAGACGAGATGCTGGAGAGATCGAAAATGGCGGAATAAAGCTCAGATCGCTAAGAAACTTCTCATGAATGTTCGTTTATCACTCAAGACGATAAAGAGAAAGGGAGAGCAAGGGATTTCAGAGAGTTTAAAAGGTGAAAGAATGCCTCATGGGGTTTACGGAGATTTGATACAGTACTCTAAAAGTTACCTCTCAAGTTAAAAGGGTAGTATTCGTATGAATGTTGTAAAGAATATGCGTATATATACTGATATTGATATATATCTTTGTAGGTTAAGTTATACAGTAATATAACAGAAATCTTGATTTTGTTTACTGATGATACACAGGTAAATAAATCTCTTTTCTCTCTCTAACTGCAAGCTCGTCTGTAAACCTCTCCTTATCATCCATGTCCGCCCAAGTTCTAGAGAGAGTGATGTATGTGGGTGAGGAGAGAGAGAAGAGCTCTGTGGGTTCTGGGTTTGAGTATGCGTGCGTGCGTGAGGAAGTGTGCAGGTATTCCTCTGTCAGTGAAGAAAACGAAAGGTAGGGAACAGAAAGTAGTTCTCAATGGGGGGAGAGAGAGAGAGAGAGAGAGGAGAGTGAGAGAGAAAGAGATGTTTCAGCTATGGCATTGTATCTCAATAAAGCTGTTTCATATCTCTTCTGTCAGCACAGTATAAACATTTAATAATCAAATAACAGAGAGCAGTTGTCATTACACGCCATCTCTCTCTCCCCTCTCTCTGTCTGTATTTCTGGAAGGAGGGTTTGATTTTTTTACAATGTGTGAGAGTTGGTTCCTTTGAGATTTCACTTATGAAAGCTTTGTCGATCATCATTCCTTACTATTTATATTTTGCTTTTGGACTTTTTCTTCGCTCTTATTCTTCCCGGTTTTGTCTTTATAACTCCATATATTACTATCCAAATAATTTTTTATTATAATATAATGCATTAAAGAACATACTCTAAGGAGTTAGGGATTGGATAGATGGGTAGAAATTTTTTTAAATTTGAGTAAATTATATTTTTAGTCTATAAATTTTTAAAATCTTTTTAATTTTAAATGTTAATTGTGACGGACATCTCGGTGTTATTAAGAGGCCAAAGAGCATGAATAGTATAAAAATTATGGATTTTATAATAATAAATTTTATGTATAAATTTTTTCGGGTAATATTTAGTTATTATATTGAAAAGTTAATTTGATTTATCGCATAATAGTCACGTGAGAATTTTGGTCAAATGATCAAATCGATAAAAATTGGATGTTACTGAGTGATAAATAAATTGAGAAAATGAAAACAACATTGTCTCCAGAATCATTGTTGGTGACATTCAGAAAGAATCGAAATTTAAAATGAAATTATTTAATATATAAAATATATATATAATTATTAAATAAATTAATTACAAAAAAAGAGTATTTGGCTACTGCAAACAAGAGAAAGAAAGAGCGCGAAATAAAACGTCCAACAAGTTTGAAGTATGGGAAACGCTCACAAGAGGTCGCTCATCAACTTTTGTGAAGCGATTTCATTAGTAAGTTTTTCTTCCTCTCCATTTTTAGGGTTAAAGTTTGAAAATATTATTGACTTCAAATTCGAGCTTGGAAACTTGAATCCGAGAGATATTTCTGGACTATTTTAGTAGATTTAGAGTTTTATGCAAGAGTGTTGGTTAATTGGTGGCAAAAAACAGATGGAATGATGTGTTTTTCTTACATTTTTTTACAAGAAAATTGTCTCTGATCGACCACTCAAAGTGCTTGATCGACCAGAAAAGTTTCAGAGGGCTTTTGGATGTTTTGGCCTGAATTCGATTGATCACCGAGGTGTTCTAATCGACCAAAATAGGTACTTGGTTGACCAGATCAAGTTGTGGTCGACCTGTGTGAGCCTTGGGTCGACCAGAACATGAACAAAGTCGACCTATGCAGCACCCAGGCCAACCTGTGCAGGGCTAGGTTTACCAGACCAGGTCCCTGGTCAACCAAAATAGACCAGAACTAGACCCTAGTCAACCAACATAGGGTTCGATTGACTGTTGAGGGTTCTAGATCAACCGCATAGTGCAGTTTTTCATATGTTTGAGACATTTATGCATCAATTGGATTTCTAGTCCCGGTATAGGACCTTTCTACATTTTCCTTGTAATTGATTGATGAGAATTATTGTCCTTTGACATGTTTTTAGCCTCAGACGAGTTTGTGGACTTTGAGTCGGTACGTAAGGTTACTACTCCTTTGAATAAAATGAGAGACCGTTGTTGAGGTAGAGATTTTATACTTAGTTGCATTGCATTGTCTCATGGTTTTCAAAATTATATTTTGTGGGTTGCCACATATGAAAACTCAATGGAGACTATTCAACAATACGCTAGTTTTTATACTGTGTATATACGTGAATTTTACACGTTTACTTTACGTGTATGGTATTTCATAGTATGTTTTGGTTCTGATACAGGAGGATAAATCTTCTTGATACTTTGGATGGTCTCTGTGTCAAAGTATTACAAGGCTATCTCCAATGCATCTTCTGATACATGAAGATGGTTGTTTGCGCGCAATGTGGAAAAATGGGTAATAAGGCAGTGTTGACGCGCTCTTTGGGTTTTGAATTCCTTAACTTGATCAGGGTGTTTATGATATGAGTTGTGTCGTTGAAGAGCCTTACTCGCTGGCAACTCGGGTAACGAGCCGAGTCTTCAGATCCCCATCATTTTCTTCCACCAGGCTCATGAGGTGCTATCTGGAAACGATTTTCTTTTTATGTGTTTGATCGGAGGAGTCCTTAAGTGATCCACACTTTTCCCTGGAGACTAATTTCAGTATAAAATATGACGATAGTATTTTGATTATAGTTGTCTGTGTATACAACCATGTTTTCATCGATATCTCGTTGGGGGCCTTCCAGGCCGATTTTCCTTAAAAACAATGGAAATCATTTTTAAAACGTTTTTAATGGATGCATGTTTTCTCAAGGTCATAGTTTTTATGAGAAAAGGTAGACTAAGTTTTACACGTGCATTGCATTTAATATAAGTTTCATACTGAGTTAGTCATTCACTTCAATGGACCCTCCCCTTCAGGTAAAGACAAGAGCGCTTAGGATTGTGGATGTTCATGCCAAGGAGGTTCGTTTATTTCTTTTCGTTTCCTTGAGTTGTATTTTATTCCTTGTTATGGATATTGGTTAGACGATTTGTATAACATTTTGGTTTATTCTAGATATTTGGAATTTGGATGCACAGTTTGGATTTAATTTATATTACCGCACTATTATTTTTTGTAATCACTATATGCACTTGGGATCCTATTTTTGATGGGCTATAACTTTGGTTAATATTCAAGTCTTCTGCTACGAACTTAGCTTTGGCTGGGGGATTGAGTTGTCTCCGAGAATCAAGTCGTTCAACCCGGCGTTTCTGTTAGACTCGCCTTCGGGTCGTAACAAAAATTTTTTGTATTAGAGCTTAACGTTTTTTTTATGAACTCCTCATAATGATTGCTTGAAAAATTAATAGTGTAGAATTTGGATGATGTTCACTATACTTAAGAAATTCTTTTGACCAAGTATAATTCTTTTCGTAGAAGATACAAGAATGCCACTAAAAAAAATCTTCACACCCAAGCCCAAGATGATAGTGTGGACCCTATCATAGTTATGATGAAAACGCTCTGAAATCTGTCAAGCAGTAGTACGACACAAAATCCTAGCATGACTCAGATGACTTATTTATGAGAGTTTGCTTACATGAACCCGTCTGTGTTCGAGGGCAGTGCAAATCATGTAGAGGCTGAATGTAATACCCGGGGTATTTAGTTTCGTGTAAATATTGGATTAAGTGAAATGTAATATTTCGGTCATTATAAATCTGTCACACCTTATTGTTAGTATTATTATTATGAAGAATAAAGTGTTAAAGTGTGTTGGATTAATAGGGATATAGTTATATATTGTTAGAGAATAAGAATTTAAAATAAATTAAGGATTTAAAATAATTTTGGTTGAATATTTATGGAGAAAATTGGTGGTCAATCGTTGCGGTCAGATGGCAACAACGACGATCAACAGGCGAATTTGGAAGCCAAATTCGCTGCTGATCAATGAATTGACGGTCGATTGTCCAAAGATGAATCGATCGACCGACCACCCAAAACATTGTCTGAAATGATAACTGTCGCCTAGAAGCTTCTAGTTTGACTCTTGGCACTTCGATGGGTGTTCAAACGTCTTTGTGTGTTTTGTGAGACGTTCGACAGTGAGGAGAGTTTCTGCTAAGGAAGGAGAAGAGAAGAGTTACGTGAGGTAAGGAATAACGTGTGTGTTTTGTTCGTAAGGACCTAGATCACATGAGTAAGGTGTTTGTTGTTGGTTTATGCCTTGTGATTCGTTGTCTGCTCTCTGAGTTATTGTTTAGTGACAGGTTATTATTTAGGTTCCTCTTCATGTTTTCTTTTATAAGGACTTTGTAGTTTTTCATGCCTATGATTTTCTGCGAGATATTGTTTCTTTCATGGTTTACTGCTTACGTTCTCTACTTTTTAATTCCATGAAATCATTCTTTGCAATACCCACACATGACTTTCTTTGAATAAGCCTCTATGATTTGTTGCCTCTATAAATGGTTGAATCTTTCATGGCTCTTTTAGGTTATAGTATCGAAGTCATTGACGTAAAGCCAGGGCTATGTATGTTTGTTAGATTGTTAGGATTCTTTTATTTGTTTTCTGGATTGATAATTGCATAGATATGCCTCCTCTAGAATGAAAATGTCACTGCGTATTCCTCTATGGTTTTTCCTTTATTGATAATTTGGATGTTAAATGGGTTTGGGTAATTCTCTTCGGATTTTGCATGGATTTCTTAGGGTTTATTTGCTTATGTAATGTTCTTTAGAGACATTTGCTTATGTGTTGAATTAATTTTGGATAAGAGTATTTTCTATTAAACAAATATTTCCCATAATGTTTCTTGCATGATTTAGAATAATGGTAATTAGTGGAATTAGGTTAGTTAGTAATTATTAAGGCTATGTGCGAAATTATGTTATTATGTCGGAAATGGTTTTCCATGATCACTTGTTAGTAATTGTATAGAGACTATTGTTTTGATATGAATTGATGGAAAAGGTGGGATATTGAAAGTGATACAAAGGTTACATTGGTTAGTTATGAAACAGATTAATTTCATGTTTGATAATATTTTGGTAAAAACATGTTTCGTATTAAATTAAAGTCAATTCATAATTTCGGTTCATTGTTTGTTAAATTGATTGATAAGTGCTTGTAGTATTGTTTACGTTATTTGAACTACTTTGTAACATTTATATAGGCATGTCAGTAGGATTGCACGTCATGCATTTCATGAGAATAATAATGAAGATAATAAATGATATTTTTTACTTGGGTTCGGAGACTTAAGAGGATGCTCACACGTAGAAAACCACCCGTTTGGGTAAATTCGAAGACTTAAGAGGTTGCTCTTACTCAACGGGTCGGATACTTAATGAAAGTTTAGTTTTTGATGAATTAAACCTCTTTTTAGTCGTGACTAACCTTTCTATTTCTCTTGTATTATTATTAATATTTTTTATTGAAACCTTAAGTTCAAGTGTTGTGAATATTGCTTGAACTAGTCTTTTTGTGTGCAATTTTATAGCCAATTTCGATTGATAAACTTGACTGAAGATTGTAATTAAACTCTCTTTACTTGTTGGTAAGAGTTCCTTTTTGATTAAACAAGGAATTCTTGGGTGGAATAGAAAGGTTGTAACTTTAGCTACCTTTTCCCAAGCCAACTAGTCGCCCATCTAATGTTCATCTGGTTGATCGCAATTCATCCAATAGCAATGCTTTTTGAACCTATGCACTTTTTGGTCGACTACTCTTCAGACTTTGGTCTACCACAAAGATTCAAAACTCTCCTCAACATTCATCTTTTTCTCGTCATTTGGTATTAGAGCCAAGATTTTAAGTCCTTCAACCACGATTACAAGGAGTGTTGCAAATTCTTCACAACATCAAGAAGGTAACAACCCTCAACCAGCACCTCCCGTACAACTACCAATAAGGGAGGCCGCAGCTTCCTTGCAAGAACAACTCAATATACTCAAAGTCGTTGTGCAAAATTTTACTCAACAAATGTGATTTATGACACCTCAAAACATCCAAGCACTACAAAACTTAGACCAAGGGACGTGAAGCTATTGGAGCAGGACGATCAGAGCAAGGAAACTTTGTAGAAGTGCATGATAATTCATCTGATTTTGCAGAACCATAAAGCCCACAAATTCACAATAACAATTTAGAAGTGCTAAAGCATGTAAAGTTTTTCATCCCACCATTCAAAGGTACATGCATTGGTTATGATTTCTTAAATTAGGAAGAAAAATTGAAAAAGGTGTTTGCTTGCCACAATTACTCAGAAAGAACCAAAGTCCAACATCTACCTTAGAGCTTAAGGAGTATGCTAACTTATGGTGGGAAAATCTTAAAGCTAAGAGGAGCTGAGTGAGAGATCAAGACATTCAAACATGGAGTGCTATGAAAAGTTTAATGAGGTATTGGTTTGTACCTAACCACTATAGGCAAGTGCTATTTTTACAAATTCAAAGCCTAAAGCAAGGGACTTTATCAGTAAAAGAATACATTACCGAGTTTGAGACCTTAAAAATAAGAAGTTGTCTCAAAGAACCAGAGAAACGAACAATCGCTCATTTCATCGAGGGTATGAATGTTGAGATCGGTAATGTGGTGAAGCTATAAGTATATTGTAACATGAAAGAGGTCATATAACTAGCACTCAAGGTAGATAGACAATGCAAAAGATAAGAGTTCATTTATTCTCGTCCTTTTATCAAAGCAATCTAAGGTTTCACTCTCTATAGGCTAATATGTAGATAAAGTGCTTTGTGTTGTGGTATCAATGAATGCAAGCCACATGTTACTTGGGAGCTCTTGGAAATTCAACAAAAGGGCCATGCATGATGAATTTACCAACTTCTACTCATTCTAATATAATGGAAGATTGATTAAATTGGTTCCCCTCTGTCAGGATTAGATTCATAAAGATCTCAAATTGAAGAAATAAGGTGCAGTATTCATAATGAATTTGGAGTTGAAAACAAGCCATGAGAAAGAAGAAGTAAGTGAAGCAAAGTGTTCATTGTCAAACACGATATTAAATTTGGAGTTCATCAACTCATCTTCGCGCACACACACAGAAAAGGAGAATGAGTGGAGTAATAATCATCTAGTGTTAAAAAACAAAAGTCATTAGTTTTGAAGAGGTGGAAAAAAAGAAAGTGCAACCAAAACATTGGAAAAATTCATTGGAGTTTCTTAGTCCAAATCAAGTGCATCAGTACCAAGTATGCTTTGAGATATGAAATGAAAATAAAACTTTATTATTTGCAAATCTTGTGAGTCAAGAGTAGCTCTTAAGAAGGAATGCAAGGTGGAAAGAGAGCATTGAAATCTTTCTTTACATTTTAAGATAGGAGAATAAAGAAACAAACAATATGTCAAAGAGGTACATGCTATTAAATACATTATTTTCTTGGATTCTTTGATGGATTAAAACAATTCATGATATTGATACTGATTTGAGACTTTGGAACGTCAATTTTAATAACGTGACTGATGTTGATCTCTTTAATTATAGTGAAACTTTTGTAGATAGTCACTTTGGCACGCCTAGTGGTAGGATTGGACGAGTGTTGTTGATCATAATATTTATTGTTGTTGAACTTGGTGCCAATATTTGGAAAGGAAGGACTTATGTTAAAGTGAATAATTCTCTGATTTATAGCAAAGAAAACTTAGTTTTATTGCACTTGAGAAAAAAAAATTTTTCCAACCAATTGAAATCCAATCTTGTGCTACAATCCATTTGGTTTTCAAAGATATTAGAATAGTTTATTGAGGATGCAAACAATTTTGAGTATTTGGAAGATTTTGTAGTATTTGCCACTGCCATATTCCAAGAATTATCACTTTATTTTGGTGAAGAAGACTATGGAGGAGAACTTCTAGATTTGAGGTCAAATGCTCTTCAACCCCCGGGAGGATGATGTGCAACGGATTCCCTCTATTCACAATCAAGCACGAAGATTCTCTAACGATAATTTTAGTGTTTATTTTAAAGATGTTCAAAGGGGAAAGAGAATAAATTATATTTATCAAACATCCAAATATATTTTGGAGTTATGCAAGATCAAGCATAAATGGAAAATCAAGCACGAGTTTAGAGGAAGTGTTGGACAATTCAAAACCGCCGACAATTTGACCCCCGAGCAGTATTTGGATTATTTAGATGTCTTATATCAAAATGTGTTCTTCATAACAATTGTAACTGACATCTCAAGCTTTTCAGAATGGTGGTGTTTCATTAAAATTGGACTTTGTTTGCTATGTCAAAAGATCCCTGAACAGAGAGCTATATTTCTGTTAAAGAGGCCCACTCTCACTTACCCGGATTCGAAGCCCAAATCAATTTAAAGACGAACATATAATGTGTCACGAGAAATTTTTACAAGTTCTCAATCAAAAAGGCTTTCGAATTATTATTTGATTTGTTATTTTTCATATTCAAAGATTCAAGATGAGTTAAAAAATACACCTAATGAAGTGGATTAAGAAATGTCAAAACATGTGCTTACTTAGCAAATTGATGAGGAATTTACCAAAGAGGAAGAAGAGCCACGAATTTGAATCCATTCAAAATAGAGTGAAGTTTAAATTCATTTAAACATTTAGTTAGTTAGTTTTTTAAATTATTCATAGGTCTTTTAAATTTAATTTATTTTAAATTTTGAATAGATAAATTTAGCATTGACTTGCATAAACCAAACCCTATCTTAGTTTAATTACTTTCCTTTTATTGTAGGCTATTTATACCCCCTCAAGACTTGATGAAAGTTTTGTTTTTAATGAATTAAACCTCTTTTTAGCTGTGCTAACCTTTCTCTTTTTCATGAATTATTGTTAACCCTTTTGATTGAAACATTAGAGTTCAAGTGTTGTGAGTATTACTTGAGCTTTTCTTTTTCCGTGCAATTTTCTAGCTAATTTTCAATTGTGAATTTGACCGAAGATTGTAATCGAACTTTCTTTAATTGTTGGTGAAAGTTCCTTTTTAATTAATCAAGAAAGAGCTCTTTGGTAGAATAAAAATATTATAACTTTAGCAACCTTTTCCCAAGCCCACCGGTCGCCCAACTACTGTTCATCCGGTCGATCACAATTTGTTCAGAAGCAACGCTTTTCAAACATGTGTACTTTCTGGCTGACCCTCTTCAAACTCTGGTCGACCGCACATATCCGAAACTCTCCCGAAAATTACTCATTTCTGCGTCACATCCTCTTAGGGTAGTTCAACTTGGCCTACGCCTGGGGGTGGACGTGGATCTGGTGGGTCTATTTTCCAGTAGTTCTAAGGGCAATAGTTTTACATACCTCAATAAAAGTCAGGGCCCCACCCATAGTACTACCCGCAGTTTCAGCCAAATAGTCTTAATTTTCAAGGGTCGATCGGGTATCAGCAAAACTACTGGTCTGGTCCTTACCCAAACCAGGGAGAGTTTCACTGCTCTAGAACTATCCCTGGTTCGTCTAGGGATGGCCATAGGAGAGGCTGCAAGGGCAAAGAAAAATGGCAGGGTAGAATTATGTAGTTGTTGGACTCAAGTACCATTATAGACAAGAGGATTAGGGCATTGTCAATGGTATTATTCTTATTTCTCATTTTTTTGCATAAGAGTTGTTTGATACTGGGTCGATACACTCTTTTATTTTCTTTGTCTTTGTGTGCAATGAATCAGTTTGATGTGATTCTGGGTATGAATTAACTAAGAAAGTACCAAGCGACTGTAGAGTGTCACCTACAATTATTTCTAAGGGATGGACAGATTGTTGTATACCGCAAAATGGCCCTAGTGTAGTGACTACTAACTCGATATTGTGGGCTTGTTTGGGTGGTCGTAGCAGATTGGAGCAGTACGGAAATCTCTGGTCAGTTGACGTTGATGGCAAGATCGTTCGCTAGGACATGGGTATCTCGGTCATTAGGGAGTTTCCAGACGTGTTTCCTAATGAATTGCCATAATTGCCTTCAGACCGAGAGGTTGAGTTCCGCATTGATCTTGTTTTGGGTGCTACTCAAGTTTCGACTCTGCATATAAGATGGCTTCGGCGGAGTGGACTGCACTGAGAAAACAACTAGATGAGTTGAGGGATTCTGGATTCATCCAGGACAACATGTCTCCTCAAGGTGCTCCTGTGTTGTTTACGAAGAAAGTTAATGGTTCTCTAAGGCTTGATTACCGGAAGCTGAACCGTGTTACCGTGAAGAACAAGTATCTTTTGCCAAGGATTTACAAATTGTTTGACCAATTTGTTGCTTCGCGGTATTTTACCAAGATTGACTTGAGATCCAGGTATTGTCAGATGAAGATCTATGAAGAAGATATCCCAAAAACAACCTTTCAAATAAGGTATGAACATTTTGAATTTCTAGTCTTACCCTTCGGTTTGACTAATACTCCATCAGCATTTATGGACCTCATGAACTGAGTTTTTAGGCCATATTTGGATCAGTTTGTCATGATTTTTATTGACGACATCTTGATGTATCTGAGATCTCGAACTAAGCATAGAGAGCATCTTCGGATCGTGTTGTTAATTCTGAGAGATCACCATTTATATGCAAAGAGGAACAAGTGTAACTTTTGGATGTCAGAGGTTAAGTTTTTAGGGCATGTTTCACGTGATGGGATTTCGGTTGATCCCGCGAAGATTGAGGTAGTTGTGAAGTGGCATCCTCTGAGAAAAGTGTCTGAGATCTGCAGTTTCCTTGGTCTTGCTAGCTACTATCAAGGTTTGTTGAGAATTTTACCTCGTTAGCTACGCCTTTGACAAATTGATTCGGAAAGAGGTACGGTTCGAGTGGGATAACTGTTGCTAGAATGCATTTGAGGAGGTGAAAAACAGATTGACGAGTGCACCAATTCTGACAGTACTTGACAATGAGCAGCCTTATGCAGTTTATACTAATGCCTCAGGCATTGGACTTGGGTGTGTACTAATGCAACAAGTGAATGTGGTTGCTTACGTGTCACAATAGCTTAAACCCCACGAGCAGAATTATCCAACTTATAATTTAGAGTTGGCAGCCATAATTTTTGCTTTGAAAATTTAGAGAAGCTATTTGAGTCTAAAGTATCTTTTCACTAAGTGAGACATAAATCTGAGACAACGCAGGTGGATGGAGTATTTGGAGAATTATGACTTCAACCTAGAGAATCACTTCGACAAGACAAATGTTGAAATAAATATTAAAAATGAGAAGATTTTATCATTTTTTTAGCTCTTCGAGTATTTCTTCACTGAATTTGTTGAATATAATTTCAATACCTTCAGTTTGTCCAGCTTCGAAATTGATTTTAGTATCAAACGGGTAAAATTATTGTGGTTAAATGGAAATATTGATATTTACAACAAGTACAGTGAATAATAGTTTTGAATTATATTAAGCTTGATTATCGATAGGTTTGTGAAGTTTATCAGTGTCAGAGGAATAAATCTAGACAGTTTGTTACCAATAAACTCAAATAGTTCAATAATTTGAAGTCACCGAATGAAAATGGAAGTTTTCTAGTTTGTTGAAAAATCAATGTACTCAAACCTAAACATGTTCCAATCCACAGAGAAAACTAGTGGGAAAATTTATTGTTTACTACATTGAAGAACGACAAAGAATTAAACAAATGAAGTAAAAAAAATATTTTTTGCAATAAAAGGTTCGTTTCCGTTGTGAAAAATATTCCTTTCATTGCAAAAAGAAACACATAAGGCAAGATTTTGCAGTGAAAACAATTCTTTCTGTAAAGGAAATGAGTCTTTTGTTACGGAAAGTGAATAGTTGAACTATCCGTATGAAAATAAATTGAAATTTTTAATGAAAAATGTAATAATATTGTTTTACTCATTTAATTTTTATATTCAATAATTTATTTATTAATAAAAATTATTTTGTGATTAATTTGAGGATTAAGCAATTGTTTTGATAGTTATCAAAAAAAGAAAATATAAAAGATTTTAATTAGTAATAAAAATAGAAATGACATAAATAAACGAGAAAAACAAAATAAAAGAGTAATGATTAAACACGTCACGCATTATTTAGTAAAATCTGCTCCTTATTTTTCACTATTTTAAAATCACAGCCCTTGTTTGGTTAGTTTTCAAATCACGTTTAATGTAGTTTTGCTCTCAATTAATTAAATATAAAAATTTAGCATCCAAAATTGACGTAATTGTACGGCCTTAAAAAGTTAATGATTGTGTTATGTGTAACGAAGGGGGGAGATATGGAAGAATGATTGAAAAAAGCATGCACATATCTACTCATCAATCCCATCCATCGCCATCAAGATTGATGCAATGGGATTTTGACACATCATGCTCAGATTTTCAGGGCCCACTCTTCTCTCTCTATCACCCCCTTTGCATCGACTCTCTCTCTTCCATTTCTTACAAATTTTAGGAGATTGTTTTTAATAATATTAATTTAAAAAGATATTAAATTGACTAAATATCTATTTATTGATTTCAGTTATTAATTAAATTAAGAGAAATTAACCCAATTGTTAAAAGTGAATACCAGATAATATTTGTTAATAAATTAAAAATTGAATTATAAAAAAGTAGATGATATGAATTTCAATATTAACACAAAATCAAAATATATTTTGTAATTTTAATTTTTTGTTAAAATTACTATAATTGAAAATGATGTTGAGAAGTTTTGATAGTTTTTTTGCTATCAAAAATAATTATTATATTTTCGATTTTTCAAAAATATTGTCAAACATCGGTATGGCTCTTCTAGGTTTATCATCGTTGTCCAGTACTCATTACAAATATCTCACTTTTCAGAGTAGAAAATAATCTTTTTGCAACAGAAAGTTATATTTCTGTAGTAAAAAGTAACTTTTCATTATGAAAAGTCATCTTTATGTAGTGAAAAGTAATTTTTTTACTGATAAAATATTATTGTTTCACTACGAAATATTGTCGTTTTTCTGTTAAAAGTTATCTTTATACAACAAAAAGTAATTTTTCTGTACCAAAAAATAATCATTTAAATATATTTAATAGAAAGATAACGTTTCGATATAAAAAAATAATATCTCATAAAAAAATGATAATATATTTTAACAAAAATTATTATCACAATATTTACTCATTTCATCTGTCTTAATGTTAAATAGTTGTTTTTTATGGTTAATTTCCCTTAAATTACCCACGAATTAGAATTCTTTGAAAAATAACTTTTTCTATTTTATTCAAGTTCTGGAGAATGTAGAAGCGCGTGGATCGAGACAGATATTATCGCCTTGTAGATCGCGCGCGTGACGACAACGTGATATCATCGCGCCGCCCTCCCCCTACGGCGCTGTGTAATTTGAGTCAGCACCATTTACTCGACACACGCGCCATGGCGAGTGAAATTTACACCGACTATGTGACAGCTATTTAGAATGACTATAAAACCCCTATTAAATGGACAGATCTGTTCTCAAGAGCATCAGCTCAACAGTCGACACGTCGGTCCCAGAAGGACAAGCAACGCAGATATCGAATCGACATAGATTTCATGCGTTGTGTTTGGTTCCGAGGATAGTGTATTCGGACTCTGAATAAGTGGGTGGATAAAATGCGAATAAGTTAAAATTATATCATTTTCAATTTCACGCATTTTATTGCAGTTTTAAAGACTTGAAATCTATGGACGTCATAGTGTAAGGCCCAATCCTAAAGCTTTAAGGCTTTATCGCTACTCCAAAGAGGCCCAATATTGAACTCAACAATGAAGTTCTTCAATTAAAAAGTGGCCCCAAGAAAAAAATCATATTCAAGAAATAAATATTTTTAAAAAAATGTCGTAAAACCAGAGGGTGAAATGGTCAAAGAAGACCCAGAAACATATCTACAAAAACTTCGTATAAGAATATATATTATAGTTTTACCTGATAACATGATATTTACATGTTACTTATATTATTAGTAAAACTGATGTATAATTTAGATTCTTATCATTCAACTATAGAGTGTACATTTAATATTACAAAAACAATATTCCACAATAATAAATTAAATGGGATAAAATAAAAAAGTATAATAAAAATGTAAAATATAAAAAAGAAAATATATAATTTATTTGTATCATAGAAGACTATTATGAGCTAAGTAGAACCAAAAATTCTTTATTTTTTTGTTAATGTTTGGATCTATTTTTGTTGAAGAAACTTGCACGGCATATTGACCTAAAATAGAGTAATGGATACACATGGTGCTAAGGGAACCAGGAGCTACATGATCTTATCTAGTAATTAGTCTTATATTACACAATTGAAATAAATTAATAATAATATAAATTTAATGTTTTGTCTTTTTGTAGACTACATTTATCAGAATTTGAGGTAAAAGCCAATCTTATCACATCACCAACTCATGGGATTATACGTGTGGGTCTGTGCTTCTCATCTGTCCAAACTAGACCATGAATCACCAGACTTATCTCGCTCTCTCTCTCTCTCTCTCTCCCCCATGCTTATAAAGCATATTCCCAGACTCTTGGAAAGATGGGTACTTAGCCTACTTGGAGTTGGAGGTCTTAGCAGCTAATTTATGCATCCACAAGAGGGTTGATCTTCCATCAATACATTGGTAATACCTTCGTACCTTCACAATACTTTACACCATATGTGTTGACACATTATCATAATTTAGTGATAATATCTATGCGGTTGGCTCAGTCAGAAGAATAGTCGCTTTAGGTAAGGGTAAACACGATCCAGTTTAATTTATTTTCGAGTCCAAACCAAACAAAATTGTGAATTAAGGATTTGAAATTACACCCGAAAAAAAAAGAAGAACTGAAACCAAACCAAACATATACAAATATAGATTTTGGAGTCGTTTGTGTGTTAGGTTTGGATCGGGTTTGCGTTGAATCTGTTGTGGACCCATCTATGCGAAAATCTTAACCATCCATGTGATTTAAATGCATCATACTTTATTTTAGTCGCTATATAATTGTCCATTTTAGTAGTGTTGTTATGATTGTTGTGGACAGACAACAACAAAATGATTTGTTGCAATTTTAGAACATTACTGGCCATATAGTCAAGAACTATTACATCAAATTACTTTAATCACACATCACAATCTAAATTAATACTCTTGATTATCGTGTTTTTGTTTTTGCTGTCACAATATTTTAAGTTATTATTCAGAAAATGAGAAAAAGGAAGAATAGAGAGGCATCTATCGATTTACATGCAACGAGTTTCATTTTATAAAAAAATAAAAATAAAATTAATTGCTTATAATCATGTGGCTCAATCGATTTACGGTGAAAGTACTGAGTTGTTATTCCATCAACATCTCTATAGTTTGAAAATTATTATATGCTGACATTATACTTGTTTTTTTATTTTTTTTTAAATAAACTCTGAAATGTTTAAAATTATAAAAAAATAAAGCTCTTTGTGTGTTTAAAGCTATATAATAATATTTATCAATTGCCATTTTGAATTTTATTAGTAAACTTTAATAATTTAATTATACAAATTAATAATTGTCCCAACTAATAAATAATAAAAATTCTAATGTTACATAATCAAGAAAATAAAAGATAATATTACATTTATAGTATAATTTTATATTATGATGTTTATAAGCTATTTTTTTATATTATTTAATTATTGATTATTTATTATAATTATTATATTAATGAATAAATAACATGAAATTTTGATGATAAAATTTAAAGGGTAACTATCAATATTAATACTTCAAAGTTTGAGGTGTTAGCATCGAACACCTTTACTGTTAGGGTGTTCGTTAAATGACAGATATTATATGATAAAAATTACTAGTTTCACTGTAGAAAATATTATTTTAGCAACGAATATTTGCCTTCCACTAATGAAAGTAAATAATTGAAATAAGATTTACTTTCCGCACTGGAAGACACATTTCCATTATAACCCTTTTCGCAGAGGATACTTGTCTTCTGATGCAAAAAGCAAGTCTGTGGAGGAGGACTTACTTGTCGCAGCGGAAGACACATTTCCCCAGCAGATATTTGAATCATTGACTACAACTACTTTATATACAAATCTGCGACAGAAAGATAACCTATCTGTTGCGAAAATTTTTTTACCTCAAAACTAATATGTTTTCATCTTTAATATCCAGACAGTCTAGGGCATTACTTTGTCGTTAAAAGTGTACACATTTAATTTCAGAAGAACACGTAACCACGAAAGCATTGGTATTTAAAGAACCTCCTAACAATAAGGGTGTCCATTGCTAACTCAAATTTTGAGGAGTTAGATAACAAAAAAAAAAAAAAATTAAAGAAGTAGATAAAAAGACTTATGCTAGGTTATTACTGATAATTATCGAAATTTAAATTATATACTAAAAAATTTACAATAAATAAAAGAGAAATTGTCAAAAGAAACTTTGACTTTTGGGGTCATCAACACGTCAAATCTTGAAAAAATTTTATGGATAACTAAAACCTCAAACTATAGAAAAAGAATGATGTAAACTTCGTAATCATTTTTTCGTCAAAAAAACATCGAGATAAGTGCCGCATTCACGTTTGACTATCCAACGGGGACATCCAAGGATCAACAATGAACGTTCTTCAATGACGAAGGACGTCCAAGGCTGATCTACAAGAAGGAGTGTCTTTGGGGCCATCTTAAGATTGAGGAACATCCTTGTTAACTGTTGAAAGAAGAGACAGATTTCCTTCAACGAAGAAGAATGTCTAGGATGGGAGAGTTGAGAAACGGAGTTTTCTATAGGAGAAAGGGAAAAAATTCTTCTTGATATTTTTTGAACTAAAAAAACTTTACAATGTATTCAAGGGGTATATGTGTACCTAGAACCGTACAAAGAATGTATTCATATAAGGAGGAATGTATTCATATAAAGAATATACAATTAATTACATTAAACACAATATAGGCAAATAAGGCATTAACATCCCCCCGCAAGCTCAAGGATGTGGGACGAGGAGCATGGATTGAAAATTTTTAAATTTGCTCAACGCCAGTGGTTTGGTGAGAGCATCCGCTAATTGATTGTCAGAATGAGTGAAAAGAACTGATAGAGATTTATTTTGAACTTTTTTTCTGACGAAGTGATAGTCAATCTCAATATGCTTGGATTTTGAATGAAAGACAGGATTTGAAACCAAATATGTAGCACTTAAATTGTCACAGAAAATGATGGGTTTAGTGGAAGAGGTTATACCGAGCTCATGTAAAAGAGATTGGATCCAAAGGATTTCTGAAGCACCATTTGCAATGCTGCGATATTTTGATTCAGTACTGGAATGAGAGACCACTTTTTGTTTGGCAAAGGACCACGAAATAAGATTTGGACCTAAAAAGGTACAAAAGGCACTAGTGCTCCTACGATCGTCGGGGCAGGAGGCCCAAATCTGCATCTGTAAAGTAACGTATATCAAAGTTAGAAGCAGCGGAGAAAGATATATCGAGATTTGTAGTTCCGCAAAGATATCGAAGAATCCTTTTAACAGTAGTCCAATGTACGTTAGTAGGAGCATGCACAAATTGACAAACTTTGTTAATAGCAAAGGCAATGTCTGGATGTGTAATGCAGCAGTATTGTAAAGCACCCACAATACTACGGCAGTGGGAGCCATCAGGTAGAGGAGTGCCTGAGTGCTTAGACAAAATAGGACCAGAAAGCATAGGAGTAGATACCAGTTTGCTTGAACTCATATTGGCTTTGAGAAGTAAGTCGTTAATGTAGTTGGACTGATGTAACATCAACTGATTGTCTGTAGTAGTCACTGAAATACCAAGGAAGTAGTGAAGAGAGCCCATATCACGTACTACAAAATTCATGTTGAGGTACCCAATCAGGTCGTTAATGAGGGAAGTAGAGTTTCCTGTGACTATAATATCATCAACGTAAACGAGCATAAGAATAATGGAGGAGGCCCTTCTAAAGATAAAGAGCGATGTATCTAACTTGGACGCCTTGAAACCCCAGAGAAGTAAAGCATTATATAGTTTGGTGTACCACGCGCGTGGTGATTGTTTCAAGCCGTATATAGATTTTTGTAAAAGGCACACATAAGATGGATGAGAAGGACTTACAAAACCAGGAGGTTGTTGCATATAAACCGTTTCTAATAAATAGCCATTGAGAAATGCATTGTTTATGTCGAGCTGTCTAGTAGTCCACCTGAGAGAAAAAGCCAATGAAAGAGCAATCCGAATAGTAATCGACTTGATAACCAGACTAAAGGTTTCATCGTAATCAACACCCTTAGTTTGATCGTATCATTTTGCAACTAAACATGCCTTATAACGATCGATAGAACCAGTACTAGTCAATTTGAGCCAAAAAACCCACTTACAGTTGATGAGAGTAGCACCACTAGGAAGTGGAACAAGCATCCATGTGTGGTTTTTATGCAAAGCATCAATTTCATCTCGCATGGCGGCAAGCCATAACTTGTTTTTGGAAGCTTGGAGGAATGTGGATGGAGTGGAAGGTGTAAGGCTAGAGGCTGTGAATGCTTTCGGTTTGAAAATCTCATTTTTGGATCGGGTTTGCATGGGATGGAGGTTAAGGTTTGGCTGGTCAGTGATATGATTGGTGGGGCTGGGAATGGGATCATATTCATTAATGGAGGGAAGTGATGGAGGTGAGGGAGAAGATGAGAGAGATGGAGGGGAAGGGAGGGAGGATGGTGGTAGGGTTGAGAATGAAGGAGGTATGGATGTCTGTATAGGTGATGGAGGGAAAGGGTTTGGGCAAATAGGGATGGAGATGGCAGTAGGAGGGGAAGAGGAAGGTGGGAGGGTGGAAAATGGGAAAGAGTTTTCATCGAAAACGATGTGTCTAGTGATGTAGACATGGTTGGATGTAGGATTGAGGCATATGTAACCTTTGTGATGAGCACTATAGCCGAGAAAAACACAAGGGGAAGATCGAGGTTGAAGCTTATTTGTATTGAATGGACGAAGAAATGGAAAACATAAGCAACCGAATACACGAAGAGAATTATAGGGTGGGTAAGTGTCATATAAGCATTCAAAAGGGGATTTAGAATTGAGAATTCGCATAGGCATATAATTTATTAGGGTGACAACAGTAAGGAAAGCATATGACCAAAAGTATTGTGGTACAGATGAATGGAACATCAAGGCTAAGCCAGTTTCAACGACATTGCGATTTTTGCGTTCAACGCGACCATTTTGGTTGGGGGTGTATGGACAAGAAATGCGGTGATGAATGCCTTTTGATTTTAAAAGTTTGGAGAGGGATTGAAATTCCCCACCCCAATCGGATTGGAGACATTTGATAGTAGTGCTAAATTGATTTTGGATGAGTGAGATGAATTCTGAAAAAGTTGAATAGACCTGATCTTTTGTTTTTAGATAGTAAAGCCAAGTAAAACGAGTACAGTCATCAATGAACAAGACGAAATAATGTGCTCTAGTTATAGATTGAACAGGTGAGGGTCCCCAAACATCAGAATGCACTAAATCAAAAAGAGTCTGTGAATGAGAAATTGAATTTAAAAAAGGTAAACGATGGTTTTTAGCCAATTGACAAGAACTACAAAGTGCAGATGATTCAGAGTCCGAAACTGAAATATTACATTGTTTAAAAAAAGAAGACATGTTAGAAAAACTTGGATGCCCTAAACGGAGGTGCCATAAGGTGGAAGAGACTTTAGATTTGCTGGATTGATGAGTGCTGGTAGACGCGGAAAAGGCTTGAGGATGCGAGACAATTTTGTAGAGCCCATCATAAGGGAACCCCGAAGGAGAATCTGTTGGGTAGTCCGATCCTTGACAAAAAAACAGTGAGAATGAAATTCAACAAAAACCGGATTATCAAGACAGAGTTTGTCAATACTAAGGAGACTTTGTGTGATTGAGGGATGTGAAGAACAGAATGAAGATGTAAAGGGGAAGATATAGTCGGAATAACTGCAGAACCAATGTTAGCTATGGACAGTGGCTTACCACTTGCAGTGAGAACGTGTGCAGAGCCGTGGTAAGGAGCAGATTCTGTCAAGGTAGAGGAGGACGGAGTGAAATGGTGGGTTGTGCCGCTGTCCAGAAGCCAGGAGGGAGGGGGAGACTCACCGTGAAGCGGGATCGGGTTGCTGGAGTTGGGTAATAGGACAGAGGAATACGCCTAAGGAGAATGTGGGGAGGGAGATGAGTTGGATGGGCTAGGGGCAGCGTTTGGGCCAGTTGCAAATGATGGGCCAGGTACAAAGAAAGTGGTTAGCCTGTGATAGCAGAACAGGGCAGTGTGGCCCAATTTGTTGCAGATCTGGCATCTGGGTTTAAAGGTTGACTTGGGCCGAGGCTGGCGCCATTGGGGGCTGGGTTGGGTTTGGCGGCCCAAGAATTCCATTGTAGTTACTGGAATTATTGTGTGAAGATGTCGATCGCGATGGATGGAAATTGCCGACAATAGCATTGGCTTGAAGGGGGATCTGGGAGGGAAGTTGCGCGACAGAGTGTTGTTTCTCCAATCTGAAGTCATAGCTGAGGAGAATGCTATGAATCTATTCTAGAGATGGTTTATCAACGCGACTAGTGATGGAGGTGACGAATGGGTTGTATTCGCTGCCTAGTCCGCCGAGAAAATAGATGACTTGATCTTTGTAGTTGACAGGTTCACCGATAGCGGAAAGCGTATTGCATAAAGTTGTGATTTTCTGAATGTATGCGGAGGCAGAAAGACCATCTTTGGAGAGACTGTGGAGCTGAGTCCTCAGATTTGTAATCTGAGCCATGGAAGAAGATGCGAACATCCTGCCGAGGGCACTCCAGATATCTGCAGCGGTAGTGTAGCATACAATTTGTGGAAGGATGTTGTCGGAGAGGGAAGAAAAAATCCAACTCATGATAAGCCGGTTGTATTGTTGCCATCTGCCATATTTTGGATTGAGTTGAAGAGTGACAAAGTCGATGTATTGAGGAGGAGCAGGATAAGATCCATCTAAAATGTTGTCAATTCCATTTGCTATGACGACATTGAGGATTTGAACTTTTCAGACGAGGTAATTTGTGGAATCAAGTTTGACTGTTAGTGTTTGGTTGACTGTAGGAAATGGAGAAAGGGAAGGAGTAGAGGAAGAGGAAGGAGGGATTGTGCTAGAGGAGGCATTTTTGGCTCTGATACCAAGTTGAGAAACAGAGTTTTCTACAGGAGAAAGGGAGAAAATTCTTTTTGATATTTTCTGAACTCAAAAAACTTTACAATGTATTCAAGGGGTATATGTGTACCTGGAACCATGCAAGGAATGTATTCATATAAGGAGGAATGTATTCATATAAAGAATATACAATTAATTACATTAAACACAATATAGGCAAATAAGGCATTAACAGGGAGGAGGGGTGTTGGTGTATGAATGGTCATGCTCGTTGGATCGAGGGACAAACATCCTTTAACGAAAATAGACAACTAAGATGGAGTTAGACACACATTTTTTAAAATAGAAGCAGATTTCCTTCACTTACGACAGATGTTCGTTGTGGGCCAAATAGACATTTCTCATTCCAAAATAGACATCTCTCGACTTAAGACGAACGTCTCTCATCTTATAACAGATGTTTCTTGGCTTAAGATGAACTTTTTTCTACTTACGACAGACTCTCTTCACTTATGACAGATGTTTCTCAATTTAAAATGAATATCCTCTTCTCCGAATAAATGTCCCTCAGTTTAAGTGTCCCTCAGTTTAAGTAGATGTCCTTAGTCCCGTAACAAATGTCAATCGACTTAAGATATTTATTTTTTCACTTACAACGTTGTTTAGCATTCACGGTCATTCGCGAATGATAGGAGACCTAGATTGATATTGAGAGTCAGCCATTTCACTATCCAATGTTTTGTTTCCATGCAGAAGCAGGCAGGGAAGAAGAAGAGAGCAGCTTCAATCTTTCAACATGTGGTGCTTGTGCATGGAGTTCCACCCACCCATCACTGAAAGTTTCATGATTTATGTTCTCCCATTTTCCCATCATCCAAACACCCAATAACTCCCCAGAAGAATCCAACCAACCAGAAGAATCCCCTTTAACCAAGAACAGAACACCCTCAACCGTAAAAGCGGGGTGAAACGGGAAAATGGAAAACGGGAAGGAGAACGGCGAAATGGAAACAGCTCCCTGCCCGTCCATCACCATTAAAGGCATTATCAGTCAGATTTTGCAGAACGTTGATGCGAATGAGAAGAGGAGAGTGATTTCTCTCGGAATGGGCGACCCTTCTGCCTTCTCTTGCTTCCAAACGACTGATTTTGCAGAAGAAGCTGTTGTTGAGTCCCTTCAATCTCGGAAATTTAATGGGTATGCTCCGACTTCAGGCCTTCCTCAAACAAGAAGGTATTCTTCTGTTCTAATTTCTGAAATTAGTCCTCCTAATTTGATTTTCTTGTGCTTTTTCTTCCCTAATGTCATCGAAAATCTTCCATCCCAGTCCTAAATTGCTAATTAATGTTGGAGGGTTCTGCTCTAAATTCAGATTCAGCTGCATGTTTGACGAGTTCTTGGGTTGTTTGATAGTATTCCGAAAGCAAGTAGTTCAGTTTATTCTCTCGGTTGTGTTCAAGTGTTTTGTCTTTTGTAAATTCCCTTTTTTCCATTAAATTTTCTGTTTTCTCTTTCTTTCTTTTTGCAGTTTGATCTTTATTTCTTGGTTGAATAGTTACTGTCAGTTTGAATCTGCATAATTATCTAACTGGCCTTGAGTTATCTTCTAGTCAGATACAAAATTAGAAACAGTCAAGTTTTGATCTAAAGAGGGACAATTCAATCTAATAGAATTTAATACTCTCCATGTTTCAGAAATATTCTGTCATTGAAGTTTTAATTCATTTTAGTCAAATTTTCTATCTACCACCCCCTGAATTGTAGAGCTCTGACTGCTCAATCGTTTTTGCTCCGTATTTTCCCTGTCGATCGGATAATCTCAACAATATTTAGTAATTCTTAAGATCTGGCAATGAATCCCAAAGGAATTTCTCGATATTGTGTTTGATTTGAACAGTGCAATTATATGCTGTTTGAAATCATTTAAACAGCTTCCTTGCAGAGTACTTATCGCGTGATCTTCCATACAAGTTGACGGCCGATGATGTTTTCGTCACATCCGGATGCACCCAAGCTATTGATGTTGCTCTGGCAATATTGGCTCGGCCTGGTGCAAATATCTTGCTTCCAAGGCCTGGATTTCCTTTGTATGAACTTTCTTCTTCATTTAAAAGTATCCAAGTTAGACATTTTGATCTGCTTCCCCAGAGAGACTGGGAGGTTGATCTTCATCAGATCGAAGCTCTTGCTGATCAAAACACGGTTGCATTGGTTGTTGTAAATCCGGGCAATCCTAATGGAACTGTTTATAGTTATACTCATCTCAAGAAGGTCAATTCTCAAACTATTTTATTTATTTATTTTTAATCTTTTATTTGGTACTTTTGTGAATGACTGTTTTTTTGGGAAATGAAAATAGATTGCGGAAACTGCCAAAAGACTCGGAATTATTGTGGTTGCTGATGAAGTTTATGGGCATCTTGCATTTGGGAGCAAACCATTTGTGCCTATGGGAGTTTTTGGCTCGGTTGTTCCTGTTCTTACCCTTGGATCTTTGTCGAAGAGATGGATAGTACCCGGATGGAGACTCGGATGGTTCGTCACGTGTGATCCATGCGGCACGTTTCGAAAACACAAGGTCGATTATCTCAATTTTGATAGGTTTTTGCCATCAACTATAAAATTTATGCACTTCGATCTTATTTTTGCGGTTGATTTCATCAGTAATGTTACATTTACGCTCTAATCTCATATCCTGACGTCACACTTACATATCATGTACTTACTGATAGAATTATTATGATATAATATAAGTTTTTAAAATAATAGATTACCTGAATTAATGTTTCAAGGACATGTGTAATTAGAGTATAAATGTAACATTACTATAATTTTATTGAAATATAATATTTCCGTTTTCTCTAAACAGACCATCGAACGGATCAAAAAATACTGTGATATTCTGGGTGGCCCTGCTACTTTCATTCAGGTTCATATCATTTTTTGATTATTTCATATGCTAAAATTACTCAGCCAAGTAGTAGGAAAACAGAAAAATTCTTTGCATTTTAGCTTCCTTTATGAAGCTCTCTTCTGCTGTAAAGCCCAAAAACAGACAGCAGCAGCCTATTTTCATGTTGCAGGCAGCAGTTCCACGCATATTATCGCAAACCGACGAGTCGTTCTTCAAAAAAACGACCAATTTACTGAAAACAACCTCGGAAATTTGTTGCAAAAGGATAGACGAAATCCCCTGCATTTCTTCTCCCCATAAACCTGAGGGCTCGATGATGATGATGGTGAGAGAAAGAGTAAATGTATTTAATCGTTCTTTGCTGAGTTCCCGAGTGTTTTGGATGCGTTTTTTGCCTTACCGACGAATAATGTAATGCAGGTGAGATTGGATGTTGAACTTGTTGAAGGCATTTCTGATGATATTGAATTTTGTTTCAAACTTGCTAAAGAAGAATCTGTCATCATTCTTCCAGGTTTGATCTCAGTAAACTTGTGCATAGATCACTGAAAATGAAATAATTGGCTTGAGTTGTTAGTCTACTTTAATTTTAATTAGTCGTTGTTATTCTTTCAGGATCTGCAGTAGGATTAAAGAACTGGCTTCGAATCACTTTTGCTGCTGACCCGTCCTCCGTCGAAGAAGCATTTTCGAGAATTAAATCGTTTTGCCTAAGGCATGTTTTCAAATAATGCGACCTATTTTGATTTATGGACACACGTTACTGATAATTGATAAATTGGAAAATGACCAACCAATCATCGTACTTTGTGTTTAATAATAAATCAACTATTCAAGTATTTTTGTTAACAATTTAACCGCTGAACTATGAGAAATCGGTGCTGCAAACGTTGCCATTAACTTTCTGAAAATCGTTGTGAAAAAAAAAAAAATTACCCATGAAAAACGGAAAGAAATCGTGATTTTAGAAGATACTTTAAGTGGAAAAGAGTTAATATTCATGAAAAATGAATTTAGAAGATTTTAAATTTTGTAAAATAATAGATTTAGAAGATTTCAAGTTTTATAATCTAGAAAATTTTCTAAAAGAATATTAATGTTTTAGTTTTAGGATGATTTAGAATTGTTTTATAGTTTATGGGAGAATTTCAGTTTGTTTGTGTTGTCTGTATTTTTCTACGAAGAAAACAATGATTTTTTTTTATTTGCAAACGATCCTCTGTGGATCGACAACTCTCTTAATAATTTAACCACTGAACTATGGTGATCCGCAGTGGATCTTCTTCGATTCGCAGTGGATCAACGACGCTATTTAACGATAAACGTAACTGCAATGTTTACTTCATCAATTTCTCATAGTTTAATGACTAAATTGTTAGTAAAAACATTTTATTGATTGATTTATTATTGATCACAAAGTATAATGGTTGATTTGTCATTTTTGAAACTTATAATTTTTGATGGGTGGATCGACAAGGGTAGAATAGTAGGCTGATTGATGCCGTTACTGGAGGCAGATGTTAGAAATTTATGGATAAAAAAGAGATTGAGAGAGGGATTCATTTAAGATTTTAAGTTTAATACGAAAAAATTTGTTCAGTAAGCGGACGAGTATAATCCCATACACTTCGATAGAACTTTTATGCAATAATTAATAAATAAATGAGATTTGTCTGAATTTAAATAAAGAGAATTGCTTTATATTATTAATATGTTCTGATATTTTAAAAGGTTAAAAATGAGATTTTCGTTTCGAGGTGGGGCTCTATAATCCAAGTAATTTCGACTGAATATTTCTCTTTTCACTGAGTGCCAATTTTATTTTGATTTCCAGCAGACTTTTCAAAACTTATTTTATGAAATACTGAATAATTCCTGAATTTTCCAAACTATATTCTAAAAAATTGGTTTTTTTATTTATTTAAAGGTAATTAACAATATAATTACTTAATTATAGAATCAGTGACAAGATAAATACTAAATAATTTTCTCTAATAAATAAACTACTAAATTATAGAAAACGAACGAGACAAATTTCGTTGTTAGGTTTTTTGTTAACCCGTTGAAAGAACCGTTAAAAACGAGAAGACTTTTCAATTTTTCTAGCGCTCCAAGTATCTTTTCGCTAAATTCGTTGAACTATAATTTCAATATCTCAAGTTTGTTCAGCTTCGAAATTGATTTTGATATCAAATCGATAAAATTATTATGGTTAGATGAAAATGTTGATGTTTACAACAAGTAGAGTAAAAAACAGTTTTAAATCTTATTAAGCTTGATTATCGACAGGTTTGTGCACTCATCAGTGATGCCGGAGTAAATTCAGACAATTTGTTACTCGATAAACTTAAATAGTTCAATAATTTAAGGTCACCCAATGAAAATGAAAAATTTTCAGTTAAACTATTTGTTGAAAAATCAATGTACTCCAAGCTAGATATGTTATCGATTTACTGAGGAAACTCGCCGAAAATTCATTGTTTGATACACTGATGAACGACAAAACATCAAACAAATGGAGCGGAAACGAGTCTAACGTTGAGGAAAGTGAGTTCTTCAAATAAAACTTACTTTCCGCAGCGAAATGTTAGTTTTCGTTGCGGAAAATATTCTTTTGCAGCTGCATAAAAATAACTCACTTTCTACAACGAAAGACTTGTTTCTGCTGTGGAAAGAATTGTTTCCACTGCCGAAACAAGCCTTCCGCATGCAAAAAGTGAGTTGTTGAAAAATATTCTTTTCGCAGCGGAAACGACTCTTTTTGTAGGGGAAACGAGTCTTCAATTGCAGAAAGTAAGTTCTTGACTTATCTGCTGCAGAAACAAATTGAAATTTTTGATGAAAAACATGTTAGCGATATTTGCTCCATTTGTTTATCATAGTTCAGTGTTTTAATTGTTACTTAAAATTATTTAGTGGTTATTTTGTCACTAATTCTATAGTTGAATAGTTATTTTGTTATTTACCCAATTGTACAAAATTGAATTTCATCTAATATTCTTTTTGGTTAACAAACTGCGAAACTAATAAATAGAACAACATTAATCCCATTTCCAAAATCAGAAAAATATTCTCATTTAGACTATGAAACATCAAAATGCAAGATGATATCATAAAAAAAATTAAATTTACATAATTATATAACAAATATTTGTTCTTCATATCAATGTAACAACGTTTGCTGACTCTCAAACAAATATTATTTTCCTCAGAAAACAAGAAAAAAGAGAAGAAGAAGAAGAACAAAAATAGTAACATGCAAAGCTTAGACACTGTTCAGAAAAGTGACCAAGACGGTAATATCTTGGTTAACAGCTTCAGTCCCAAACAAAACTTCAGATGTCATAGTCGATGTGGGTTGTTTTTTAAACTCGTTTAAACTGTTGGAATGAAAAATAAGAATTTGAGAGAAAGGAAAAATGGTGGAGAGAGAACTTGAAAAACTTTATCTTAAAATTGCTTTTGATTATTGTTTGATACAAAATAACTAGACATACTTTCTATTTATAGAATTCTTTGGTATATGTATAATACCATACATGAACCACCTAATTAATTTAATACATGTTTTAATACATAATGAATCATCTAGTTATATAAACTATCTATTAATAAATCATATAAGTACATGAATCAATGTACCTATATATACATGAATGTTAACTTTGTAGGTGCCTTTTTACAAATGCATGGACTTTAACTAAAGCCATGTTAAAGACATACATAACAAAACACTACATCTAAAGATATATTAACCAAAACAAAGATTAATGGAATTAAATTAATATTTTCAATACTATCCCTTAAACTTAATTTCTTGTAATTCCAAGCGACATCCTTAGCTTGTTGAAAGTGTCATACTTGAGAGACTTCATAAAAATATTAGCAACTTGATCATTGATTTTCACGTACTTTACTTGCACTTCGTTCTGTGTAATGTAGTCATGAAGGAAATGATACCTTGTATTTATATATTTGTTTCTATTATGAAACACGAGATTCTTCTCCAATGCAATAGCGTACTTATTGTCAACAAAAATCTCTATAGCTTCTTCTTGTGACATTTGTGCGGTAGCCTACCCTATGAAGGCAAACACGACCCAAGATACTGCTAATTGTAACAGCCCAACCCATACCAGTGGGGTGTACAATCTCATATCGCTTGGGAGAGTGAAAAATGAATGGTTTATAAGTAGAGTTCTCCTCCTTATCTAGAACAACACATTTTGGGCTAACCACAAGAAGAAAACCGTGCAGCTTTGGCCCAAAGCGAACAATATTATATTAGGAGTATTGGGGGACTCCACAAATGGTATCAGAGCAAGGTTGACATCCAAAAAAAGTGACAATAATAAAATAGATATTGTAGTAATATATAAAAAATGAAATTACTGTATCTAAATGTCAAATCAATATGCGCATATAGAAAAAGTGGAGGGGGTGGGGGAGGGGAAGGAAATGAATTAGGCACACTAATATTTTATGTGCAATATTTAATTTTCTAAACCCCAAGCAATTTAATGTGTACAAAGAAACAAACAATGCATAAATGTAAAGAGTAAATGTTAAAGAGTGCAAACAATGTTGTTCATGAGGTTCGACAAACCCTACCTACGTCCGCGCTCTAAGTTTTCGACTTGGAGATCCTTAACCTCCCAACTGGCTAGTTGACGAAGTTTGACTTCACGAGTGTCAAACAAACTCTTACAAGTTGACTCTTTCTTAGAGCGTCACCTTTTCTTTTGACTATTAAGGGGCTTTACCCTTTACTTGACTAATTCGTAGGTCATCACTCTTTTCGTTAGAGTACAAGAATTGAAAATACAAAGATTCTAACTCTTTTAAATAGAAAACTCAAGTTTGGGAGTGTTGAGAGTTAATTTACAAGCTCAATATATGATTTGGAATTGAGTATAAAAATCGGCAAGGTTTCGTCTCAATTCTTGGTTCGTTAGAATGAGCTTCAGAGTGCCTTGTATTTATAGAAGTTTTCATTTTCGATCGACTAATTCCTTTTCGGTCGACTGTTTCTAGCCATTGGAAATATAGCAGTTGCAAAATATAGCAGGTTGGGGGGGTGGGGGGCAAATGAATTAGGCACACTAATCTTTTATGTGCAATATTTAATTTTCTAAACCCCAAGCAATTTAATGTATACAAAGAAACAAACAATGCATAAATGTAAAGAGTAAATGTTAAAGAGTGCAAACAATGTTGTTCACGAGGTTCGACAAACCCTGCCTACGTCCGCGCTCTAAGTTTTCGACTTGGAGATCCTTAACCTCCCAACTGCGCCGGTTGACGAAGTTTGACTTAACGGGTGTCAAACAAACTTTTACAAGTTGACTCTTTCTTAGAGTGTCACCTTTTCTTTTGACTATTAAGGGGTTTTACCCTTTACTTGACTAATTTGTAGGACGTCACCATTTTTGTTAGAGTACAGGAATTGCAGAATTGAAAATACAAAGATTCTAACTCTCTTAAATAGAAAACTCAAGTTTGGGAGTGTGTATAGTTGTTTACATGCTCAATATATGATTTGGAATTGAGTATAAAATCGGCGAGGTTTCGTCTCAATTCCTGCTTCGTTAGAATGAGCTTTGGAGTGCCTTGTATTTATAGAAGTTTGCATTTTTGGTCGACCAATTCCTTTTCGGTTGACCACTTTTAGCCGTTGGAAATATAGCCGTTAGAAAATCTGACAGTTGAAGATTTTTGGCGAACTTCTTTGGCAGCAGTCGACCGGTCACTATTCACCGGTCGACTGCTGACCTTCAATAAACACTCTGGAGTCTGCGTCTGCCTTGAGCGGTCGACCGCTGCTACAAAACTGCTCCCAGTTTGTTTTGCATTCTGAGCTTTTGTGTCAATTTTTGGTCGACCGAAAATCCCTCCACAACTGCCTACTCAACCGAAAACACCCTGGGAACACTCTGTGATGTCTTTTGGTTGACCAAATCACCCTTGCTCGACTGCTCGCTCTACCGAAAACTCTAGAAGCAATCTATATACATTGTCAGCCGAACCACTCGACCATGGCTTCAACTGCAAGACCTGTGGGCCTTTTTTTTTTTTACCAGAACTTCATTTTGCTCAACCTCTTGCCTTCCAATTGTCATCCATAATATTTCTAAGTCCCAGTACGATATATATTGTAACGCCCCGATTTTTCTTAAGTTTAAAAACATGTAAAATTTTAAAACTTTTTCTTTTACTTAAATCATTTTCTTTTCAATTGCGTAACAGAAGATTATTTTACTTTTAAAATCATTTAAAAGACAATAATAAAATTCCTTTCGTAAAACGCCTTGTAACACAGCAGAAGACTTATAATAAAACAATACATTAAGAAATACAATTATTTTGCTTTTACATTTATAAATCACTTTACAAACCCTTTTTCTCTTTCTTACATCATTTAGCCTAGCCAGTCACAAGATCCGATCCCGCAAATCTTTCATCATTTGAAAATATGTAATACTTTGATAAATTTATTCATATATAATATTTCCATCTTGAAAGTGAGGGCTGAACCTTCTGATGGGCTTTTCTAGGTTGTGAGGTGATCAACGTCCTCATGCCCTGGGCAGTTGTGGTGTTGATGATGTTTTTTCCAAAATGGCCAAATGCGTGACATGGGTTGCAATGCAGTACCAGAAGTGCGTGGTCGTGGCGCTGACATTGTTCATGGCACGTGTGCCAACGTGAAGGTGCCACAGACACTGATAAGGCCTTGTGGCACTACAGTGTGGAGGCCACGACACTGGGCAATGGTATTTGTATGTCATAATGATTTTTTAAAAGAAATAGTTTTCTCGTAAAAGTAGTGGCTGCAGTATTTTTATGTGATATACAGCTTTTTTCAAAAGTATGCCCCACTGGAAGTTCAATGAATTTGTGTTTTTCTGAAATGTTTTTGATTGATAAAAACTGAAAAATTATGAAAGCTAGTAAAATAAATAATTTAGAATAACTGCTTATAATGTTAAACTCACCTCAGTCAACTTATTTTTTTAAAAGGTAGTATCGTAATTTTCAACAAGAGGGATGAACTATAAAAGCTTTCTGCTGCGAAGGACTTACTTGTGCTCGGAAGTCTTATTTTAATTTATTTCAATTAGTGAGCATGAGTTTGTTATTTCACTCATTTGAATGATGGTTATTCATGTGATTACTCTCGTAATTTATTTTTCTACATTGTTTGTATTTTTCATCGTTATTTATTAGATGATCACTCATGTAGAATTTGATCATCCCATGCGGATAATGGTGCGTACAATAGATTTTGAAGTCTTTTGTTGCAAGTCACTCATGTTATTTATTAGAGTTTGGTGAGATTCAAATTCTACTGAAGTTAGAAATCTCAAGTTATGTAGAATTTTTATTTTATGAATAAATATCTGATTAAGTTGCAAAACTCATTATACCAATTTTTAATAATGAATTTATCTCCTTTGCGCATGATTTTTTTTTTTGGTTTTCAATGTAAACCTTGACATCTATTATTTTTTGCTTTTTCTTTTTCAATTCTCATTCAATTTCAACATTTTGTATTATTAGAGTTTAGTGTGACCCAAATCCTGTTGGACCGGATTTGTGTGCTCGCATTTTAGATCTTATTTGGAATTTTATTTTCTCTATAAAATCATGTAAGCTAGAGTCGTGAAACTTACGGCTGTATTTTGACCATTATAGTAGATTTATTTCTCTACACGTGGTTTTTTCATAAAAAAGTTTTTTCACATAAATTTAATGTCCTATATCGTATTTTCTTTTTTTGGTTATCGTTCGATCTCTAAAAAGTGGTACCACATCTGCGTTTCCAAGTGTACTGAAATAGATTCTCTTTAGTTTTTCTGCATCAAACAAAGTTTGTGTAATTTTTCATAAAATTACAATTTTTTGAGCAAAAGGAAAAAAAAAAGTTGTTCCCATTGCCATTCGTCTTCTTTATGAAGATTTGTTTTTTTTTTTGTTGTCTAATCGCCATCAAAATAGTTGCTCCGCACATCATGAAAGCTCCGATCTTTCCCTTCTTTTGAGTTTGTCAGATGCATTGTACCTTTGAACAACAAGTTTCTCATCAGAGGGTATATATTCATCGCCAGTCACCAAATATTTGCGTCGTTGTTCTCCATTCTCACTATTAAATCGTTTCAATTAGGACTACAGCAAGAGTGTTTTCTATAAAACTGAATTTTTTGCTAGAGATAAAAATCATTAAAAATCTTTGAGATTTTTGGGAGATTAAGTTTAATGATTTATGGCAGTTATGAAATCAGAGGAAAATCTCAATCTTGGAGATTATTTTTTGTTGAAATTCAAACCAGGTTGAATTTGGTGATATCTATGATTAGTTATTAGATTTGATTAGATTTTCCTGATAATTTGTTATGACATAAATATCTAAATATTTTAAGATATCTTTTAGAACCTTGTGATATCTATGGTTTGTCGCTTCAATTTTTAGGGTGAATATTTTATTGAAGCCAATGATTTTTTGAGTAAGATACTTTGTTAAAAATTATATTTTTGGGGTGATGAGATCTTTGAAGTAGATATTCCACTTTTGGATCGAGATTTAATATTTCGTTGAATAACGATAGTGAAATTATAAAGTGTTTTGAATGACATATTTGATATGGCAAATCAAGAGGCAAGATATATTCGTACAAATTTGGATGACATTTAGTGAGATTTGAAGATGTCATCATAGTGGTTTAAGTGTTTTTAAACTTGGTCAGCATCAGTTGTTGAATCTACCCTTGAAGACTTTTATATTGGTGATCTGTATATTTCTTTGAGACGGACAGACAGACCTTCATTGCATATCTTCTTTAAGGGTGTGGAAGAGAAAAGTTTGAAGATTTAAAAATTGGTTCATTGTAACAAAATTCATTTCGAGATGAGGATTGTCAGAATTCAAGGTTTTGAATTCGTTTTGTTGGGTCGGGCTGACGAACACAAACTATACATATATTTTATAGAATTTATATTAAGGGAAAGATTGTTAGAATTCGGAGTAACTCGAATTCTATTGGTCTAGGCTGGTGAGGCCCGCATTGTAGATCTCATTTAAAGTTTTGTTTTCTTTATAAATCATGTAGCTAAAACTGCAAAAGTCATAGTTGTATTTTGATCTTCATAGTAGATTTATTCATTTGCTCGTGGTTTTTTCTTGAAAGAATTTTCTCACGTAAATCTAGTGTCCCATATCATTTATATATTTTTTTACGGTTATCGTTTGATCTCTAACAAGTATTGAAGCGACGTTGAAGGTTTTCTGAAAATTATATTTTGATTATCAAAGTTATTGAACGATCTATGAGTTTTTTATTTTAAAAAAAAGGAGTGTTGGTTTTCTTCTTCATAGAGAAGATAACCTTAAGAGAAAAGAGGAGATTGTTGCCGCTAATAAGGGGAAGAAAGGGAAGCTCGCAACCATAAACATGTCGCCAGAGAAACCTACCCAAACCATATGCCTTCGTTGAACAGAATAAAAGTCACCGACTGCCACTCCAACATAGAACTTCATCATCGTTGCCTCTTCTCCATGCGCCAAACACATCTCATTTTTAGTATTTCAGAACTGCCACACCTCATGCCTTCATTGGCCAATCCCCTCTGACCAGAGAACTGGTGAACTGCCCTCATCAATCAAAATCCTCCAATTTCGATGGAGATTGTGAGATCAAAGGTTAAAACTTTATTGTTTAAAAAATTGAAATTTTCTATGATTTGTGAGTTGAACCATGAACATTGTTTTGAATCTTTGAGAATATCTAGATTTCTGAATTTTGGGTGCTTTTGGTTTTGAATTTGTGTCTTAGATATTTTGGTTCAAAATATTTTATGAACTTTGGTTCTGAAATTAATTTGGAGATTCAAATTTGGGTTTAAGATGTTTTATTGGATATCCTCAGTAAAGTTTTGAAATTTCTATGCGATGGATTCGATGATATTCCGATGTTGGAATGGAATACGAGATTTTAGTTATGGCAAGTAAAGATCCGAAATGTGCTCGCTCAGATGGAATTGGACAACACGTTACTTGGGTATGATAAAATACTCATGTCTTGGATTGAGGAGGAGAAACTTCTAAAAGGTAGAAAAACTTTATCTTTGATTAGTATACATTTATCAAATATTATTTTATAGGATGTTTAAAAGAGAAATCAACTGCAGAAATATACTTAAGGCTGGAGAAATTAAGCATGCACAAAACCCTGACAAGTAAGTTGCATCTAAAGCGACGATTATATTTTCATTTTTTGACTGAAGAAACTTCTATTGAAGACCACTTAGTTGCATTTAAGAAGATAATTTCAGATATTGAAACTATGAAATGTAAATATGATGAAGAAGATCTGAGTGTTGTGACTCTGTTGGATTCATATAGTATCTTCAGAGACTTTATGTAGTAGAGATATTTTAACTCTGAAGAAAGTTTACGATCTTGCTTTCTAAGGAAAAGATAAAACACCTTGTAGTTAGATCAGGAATTCAAAGAGATAATCTCGTTATTCAGGGTAGAATATCAGAAAGGACTAATAAAGGTAGCAGTAATAGAAAAGTTTCAAGGTGCAGGTTAAAGTCTAGGAACATAAAATTTTTTGTTATTTCTGTTAGAAAAAAGTGTATATAAAGTTTGAGTGTTATAAATTAGAGAATAAAATGAAAGAAGAAGATAGGCAGAAGGGAAAACAACCAGAGAAGTGTGGTAAAACTGTTGTCGCTTAAGAAAATGAAAATGAAAATAATAGAGATCTATTTGTAGTGTTTGATAGAAGCTCAAATTGATAAGACGAGTAAACTCTAGATTCAGCTTGCACGGTTTTAAGTGTCTCAATTGAGACTAGTTTTCAAATTATGAATCAGTTTCTAATGGTGTTGGAATGAGAAATAATACATCATGCAAGATAGTTGAGATTGGTAGGGTCATAATCAAAATGTATGATGAAGTTATTAGAACACTTAATGATGCGTGACATTTTCTTGATTTGAAGAGAAATATGATGTGGCTAAGTATTCTTGATTCAAAAGAGTGCCGATACACCAATGAAGGTAAAGTTTTGAAGATTAGTCGTTGTTTTCTCATCATGATGAAAGAGCCAAAAAATTCTAAAATTTATATGTTATGCGGGAAGCTACAGTTATTAGGGATGCAACATTTTGTACTTAATTGTCAAATGAAAATCTTATCAAATTATAACATATGTATCTTGGGCATATGAGTGAGAATGAGATGATTGAGCTGAGCAAAAAAAGATTTTTGAATGATCAAGGTACTAATAAATTACACTTTTGTGAGCACTATGATGATATGTTGAAACTAGCTAAAGGTGAAGAAAAAATTAGAAAGGTCAAAGTGTAGCTTAGTAAAGAATTTGAGATGAAATATTTGGGAGTTGCCAAAAATATACTTGGTATGGAGATACAGAGAGATTAAAAAAATGGTAAATTGTACTTAAGTCAATGAGGGTATATTCAAAAAGTTTTTTGCAATTTTAACATGAATAAGATTAAACAAGTTAATACTCTATTAACAGCTCATTTCAAACTTTCATCTTAATTATGTTCACAATCAAACAATGAAATTAATTAAATATCACAAGTTTCTTATTTTAGTGTAGTGAGATCTCTCATGTATACTATGGTTTGCACGTGTCCAGATTTTTTTTACGCAATCAATGCGGTTAGTAGGTACATGGTAAATATTGAAAAGAAATACTAGAAAGCTATCATTAGATTCTAAGATATATGCGTTGGACTACTGATATTTGTCTTCACTTTAGAATAACTAAAAAAAATCAATAATTGGGTACATTTATTTTGACTATGTGGGAGACCTTGATAAGAGGAGATTTCTTACATGATATGTCTTTACAGTTGGAGGTTATGCTATCAACTAGAGAGCAATCTTATAAGATATTGTTGCATTATCTACTTCAAAAGTAGAATATATAGCTATTACTGAGGCTGAATGGTTGAAAGAGATATTTGGTGAGTTTAGTGAAAACTTTCAGATTGTCACACTATATTGGGACAATTAGAGTGCTATCTTTTTCACTATAGAGCGGATGTTTCATGAGAAGACGAAACACATTGATATTTGCTATCATTTTGTTTGTGAAGTGGTTGCTCGTGGTGATTTTGTTGTGAGTAAAATCAATACTGATGATAATCGTGTGCTAACATGATGACCAAGACACTGATCCAAATTCAAATATTGTTTAAGCTTGGTTGGTATTAGCTGTTGATTATGCTCTCAGGGGCTTTGTCGAAGAGGACGTTATTTTCTTGATTGAAGTTTTGAAGATATATTTCATACAGTAGAATTCGCATCAAAGTGAAAATTGTTAGAGTTCGTAAACTCATATTACGAATGTCAATTTATGTAAGATTCTAATTTTATGTATAAATATATAATTAAATTGCAAAACTTATTATACTGAGTTTTGATAGTGAATTTTTCTTTTCTGCCCATGATTTTATTTTTTTTTAGATTTTTTACATAAATTTCGTTGTCAATGATTTTTTGTGTTTTTTTTAATTCTGAGTTGATTTAAAAAATATTCTTGGGTTGGGCCTCAAACTTTCATCGTGGGCTGAGCCCTTCATCCTGGTTTGCGTTGTGAATTCCTAGCAGGATGCATCAAAAACACGCTCAAATATTTTTCAATATCTGAAAATTTATTTTTATTTAAAATATTTTAGAAGATACAAGAAAGAACCCTCAAATATTGTTCAAAATGCCCATCGTCACCTTTGCGGCTTTGTTTACAGCTTGAGTCTCGGACAGAATATCTGATGGCACTACCACGTTCGGCTGCCGATCGAACTCGTTGACGCAGGAGTCAGAAAAAGGCATGACATATTCAGATATAATTTCTTTTGCAGTTGCATAATCTTGGTCATTGATACAAAAAATGACTCCGTCGTATAATCGGAGTGCTACGGAAGTGTTGTAAACACAGTCTCCAAGAATAGTCTTCAATGGAGAATCCGTGGGGGTCTTCTTGGAAAGCTGTGATATGCTTTCAAACATGGAGGTGGTGTCGTTTTTCGCACAGTTAGCAGCTGTAAGGGCGAGGCCCTTTGAATCGGCTGTCTTGCTCGAAGGATCTGAGTTGAGGCAATTTGAGCAAATCTCTGGCTCAGCAGTTTTGTTGCATAGGTGGCTGATCAAAGTTTCGTCTGATTTTACGTAGAGAAATGTTTGGGAAGTGAGTAGCAAAACAAGTAGAGGCAAGAGAGAAGAAGAGGCCATAGCTCGTTTAGACTGCTAATTCTGCATAAAGTTGCAGAGGGTTGCATGGTTTTTATACTGCAAAAGTTTGATCGTTTCTTCTCTTTTTCTTTTTTCAAGCATTTCCATTGAAGAGTTGCAGGTTTTCCGCCTTAAAATTGTATTGGAATCTGTTCTTTTGAACGAGTAACGCTTAAATGACCATTTTCTTGAAAAAGAAAAACAAAACAGTCCACAAGAAACTAAAACTAGAAGCAATTCAAATCCACAGAAAAAATTTGTTCAACAACTCGATCTGATATCTACTATGGTTCTACTTGATTTGTTGAGATTTTAGTATCGATCCAAACAAAGTAGGATCAAAACCAAACCTTGAGCACCTGATACTTTAAAGTACACACTTAGTTCACACCTCTCTCTCTCTCTCTCTCTCTCTCTCTCTCTCTCTATTTATGCTCTCCCAATTCTTGTGGCAGCGTCGGGGAGTTAGGAAAGAAAGTTTCCCTTCCTCCTCTACCATTAAACAGAGAGTCTTTCCTCTCTTTCTCACTCTCTGTCTCTTGCTTTTCAACTCTCTCTCTCTCTCTCGGAAAACTCACAGAGAAGAAATTAGGAGACTTGAGTTTTGCCTCTGTGATGAAAGAAATTGACTGCTGTAAGGTGAATCTCTCAGATTCTGAAATGTCAGTTTCTCGTAGAAATTATGTTCTCTCTTATGCAATTCCTTCTCTGTTGGTTAAAGCAATCACGATCATTTTCGCTAAGGGTTTGGATGAGGAAGTTCGCAGATCAATCGAAACTTCCACCGGAGGTCGGAAATATCAGAATTGGGGTATATATAAAAATTGGATTTTTCTTCTTTGGTGTTAAATGAATGAAGACCCCATGTCTTGCACAAACCTTTAGAAAATATTTGCTGTCTTACTCCAACAAAATACCAGAAGCTACGTTTTTTTTTTTATTATGGGGTAATTTATCATCCACTCTTTTTATTTTTCATCTTTCAAATTTCGCTTGAAACATCCTTTATTTTTTTTTTTAACTTAGGGAACGCGAGTTCATGCGACTTTATTTTCTTCAAATATAGACATTTTTTGGAATACCTTATAACTTAGAAAGAATTATTATATCTCAAATGTTTTGGTGACCGAAAGTAAGCTAGAGTTTTAGCTTGAAAATCAACTTTATGAATGGGTGATCAATGCGTGTATTGTGATACCTTGATTTTTTGTAACATAATTAAATAGAGATAATTAAAAAATTAATTGGGTGTAGTAAGATTATTTGGCTAATTATTGAAGAGGATAAAATAGAATAAAGAAATAATAAGACTTAAGATAAGATAAAAGAGAAATTGAAAGAAAGAAGGGGTAAGATTTAAAATAAAATAGGGTAAATAACACTGTAGACCTTATAGTTTGTGATCAATGACAAGTCAAATCCTGGAGATTATTTTTTAACAACTAAAACCCTGAACTATGAGAAAATGTCGCCGGCGACCTCGCAGTCACGATTTCCGTCCAGAGCCGTCGAGGTTAACGCCCTGTTTGTACCCTGTCTAGCGGCGTCGAACGGAGTCGAAGGGCGATGGCAGAGCTGACGGTCGAATCTTCCAGAGCCGACCGAATTACGACATTCGCTGGCCGTTGGATCGACGAGGATCGTCCCTCGTCTGGATCGACGGCCAGGATTGAATCTGGCGTCCTTGCCAGATGCGATGACGGACAAAGATCCTTGGCCGTTGGATCGAGCGAGGGACGTGCCTCGGATCGATGGCCAGGATTTAATCCGCCTGGCGAAGACGGACGTCGATCCTTGTCCGTTGGATCCTCGCCTGGATCGAACGGTCAGTAGTGACTCCAAATTAATTGGGTCACATGCGATCCTAAATCGCCAGAATTCTCCATTATGACGGATGTCCGTGGGAATACCACGGACGTCCGTCTTTAAATAACACGTCATCAGCATCTGGACGGCGTCCGTCGGACCATGACGGACGTCCGTCATAACCAAAACGACTGCGTCTTCGTCCTGACGGATGACAAAACGCTGCTTATACTCGCGAAGGGCGTCCAAGCCCTAGAAATCGCCCTCCTGCCAGCACAGGACAAACCAATCCTCACTATGTTCGAGATGATTAGAACGGGCATAATGACTAGGATCGTTAAGAAACATAAGCAGCTGGCTGAATCAATAGATCTTTTGTGTCCTAAGACCACAAAGAAGCTTGCCAAACTGAAACATGCGGCTCGGAATTGGTGTCCAACACCTTCAGGATGTAATCGGTTTGAGGTAAGCGATGGTAACGAACGGTACGCAGTCGATCTGGACACGCATACCTGTAATTGTAACAGATGGGAGCTGACTAGAATCCCATGCGTGCATGTCATCCCTTGCATCAATTTTATGCGGACTTCAGCGGAGGATTATGTGCATGCATGGTACCATCGGGACACATATATGAGGATGTATTCCCATTTTACCCGACCTGTCAGTGGCCACCACATGTGGCCTGCAACGAACTAGCCTCCAATTTTGCCACCACTAGTAAAGAGACTCCCGGGTTGGCCTCAAAAACGAAGAGTGCGAGATGCAGACGAGCCCCGTAGCAGCACGGTACTCAGCAGGAGACATATCCCTATGACATGTAGTCGTTGTCATGGTGTAGGCCACAATGTCCGTTCTTGTCAAGGCGGAGGCTCAACAGGTGGCACCGCAAGTGGCAGTGTAAGAGCAGAACGCTCATACGACACCTTCATGGGGTTTAACATTGTTGCCGATACACAAGTGCTTAGATTGTTGTGCTTTCTTACGTTGTTCTCACTATGAGCGTTTCATCTGACATGAACTTCCTTTTGTGTTTTGCAGGAGTCCGTCGCCCCACACCCACATCCTTAATCATGGAGCTTCATCTACGTATTTGTTTTGTTCATGTATAATACACTAAAGTTTTTAATACATTGAAGTTTATTTGTTCATTTACGTAGTTGTTTGGATAATATTTGTTCATGTATAATACACTGCATGTGATGGATGTCCGTCATGTTAAGACGGACGTCCATCACATTCAGACGGCCTTCCGTCACCTTGAGACGGACGTCCGACCCCTTCTGACGGACGTCCGTCACATGCAGACAGAAAGCACTTGCCCTGTTTTGGGCGCCCCTCGTGCCAACACAAAGCAGATTACAGCCTACAACAAACCACAAAACAGTATGAAGAAAACCACAAAGCAGACTACAGACTACAACAAATAATTGAATTCAATTTCAATTGAGCCACTTGTTCAACGTTTTTTCTATTCTTTCAACTCTTTCACGTGCTGCACCTCTTGCACGTCTTGCACCTCTTGCACGTCCTGCGTTTCTTGTATATCTAGAATACGTTTCAGGTGGTACCGTTGCAAGTGGCTGAACAGGTGGGGCCTTTAGGCGTGGCTGAACAGGTGATGCCTCATCAAATATGGAAGGCTCTGCGTCCCGGATGTCGATGATGTTGAAGTGCAAATCGGAGCTCATCTCCACACTCGTGCACTCCTCGTAGAGTTCATCTCGATCGTACAGATGTGGAGATGGAAGCCCTGCCCATTGCATTTGGACATCACCGACCACCCTACAGGGCGGGAGACTTGAAATATGCCGTGTTGGCTGCAATTGGAACTGCAAATTAGTTTGTCATGTTATTCAAAGCGCAGGTCATTCAAAAACATACCGTTTTTTGTCTACAGGTGCCATGACAATTGCAATTGAATCCGGCATCAATTGTTCGTACGCATACTGCGTGTGCATGTCAATCGATGACATGAAACAATCCATCTTCGGGTGGCACTATAGGAGGAAGAAATATTAAACCATGTATGATTTCATGAATGAATAGAAGTGGCTTACATGGATCCAGCCAATCGTCAACAAACCCTCCCTTATTTGAACAACGGCGGTGTCCTCCTCATTCGTCATCACGCACTGCATTTTAAGAACACAATTTATGTAGTTATTTTTAGTAACAATATAATATAAGTTGGTTAAACATTCTCACATAGTCAGGAGCGCCCGATTGCTTTGGCACAAGGAGAGTTGTGATTGAATATATCTTGTCACCCTGTAAATCAACAACACGACGCACAACATTAATTTTCTAATCACAACTGATAATAAATTTCAAATGACGTTGCTTCTTACCTTGGAGCCGCAAAGGAGAGCACACGTCTCCTTGTTATTCTTCGTATTGACCCGTGCAAGTGCCAAGAACTCTTCCATCAAATTCACAGGCTGCAATGGAAATTCAGTGTAAGTGTAAATTCTACACATTGTATAAAACCAAATAGAAGACATACCACTTGCACTGTCATCCTCTGACGAGCGGTAGGACCCACCACTGAAGGACCTGGGGCCAAAATCTTTTGAACTTTAGCCAGGGTTGGAGGAGGGGACGGTTGCCTGATGATCGGAGACCTGCATAATTGTAACACATTGTTAATCAACGATACTAATGCATATAAGGAAATTACATGTAAAATCAAAGACATACTGGCATCCGTCTGGACCGGCATCGGAAGATGTATGAGATGCTGATGGATGTGATGGTTGGGCGGTTGTGCGAGCAGTTGCCATATGCGTTTGTACTTCTTGCATCTGTAGTACAGTGGCTTGAAGCTGGCCAAGTTGACTCTCCTGTCTATCCAACTTGGCTTGAATCTCGCCAAGTTGGGTGACAAGCCACTGCCACCTCTCTTCGCTGCTGAGTACAGAGGGCGACGATGAGGACTGGGGTGGGGGAGGTGCATCATCCGCCATAGGACGCACAAAATCGTCATCCATAGGACGCACAAAATCGTCATCCACCTCCACGTGATATGTCAGTTGTACGTTTGCTGTCCACGGAATTATGGCAGTGCACATGGAAGGAGCAGGTGGAGCTGACGTGGATGGCAGTGGTGGAGTTGACGATGATGGCCGTGGTGGAGCTGAAGTGGATGGCGGTGGAGCAGCTAAAGTGGAAGGACGAGGTGCAGGAGGTACAAGATGTGTAGGAGGTGCAGCTGCCACATCTCCTCTGAATACCCACTCCCCTCGTACTTTTTGCAACCCCATCCGAGCCAATGTAACTTCATTATACATGTCAAGTGGTTTTTCGTCTGTTCGTCGCTCTGTGTGAGGGACAACCAACCTGTTGCTGTCAATAATGCGCTGAATGAGCCAATTATATGGGAGATTCTTCCTTGCACTATTCAGAGTTGCTTTCATTTGCTGCATAATGACGTATGCAAGGTTGAACCTCTTCCCATAGTATAGCTTCTCCATTACGTACAAATCCATGGCTGTGACAAGGTCTCTATGTCCATCACGAGGCATAAATGTGTGCGTGATCATGTGATGGATGACCCTTGCTTTCGCATCGAGGTCTTTTGATTTAGGCCGGAAGAAAGACTCAACGGCTGTAGGATTGCGAACCAATTGCTTCAGCAATGCAAGACCTTCTCCTTTTTGGACAAATTCGGGGTCCTTTGTCGCATGGTAATACTCCTCCAACGGCTCCTCCGTGGAGCATCCAATGAGCTCATTTAATTGTCCTAGAGTTATTCTAATCTGTTTTCCAAACAGAAAACTCCTCAACTCTCTATCACTTGATTTGTCCAACTCCAAATTGGCATAAAACAGTTTGACAGCTCTCTCATAGAAATAACCTCCCATTGTGCACAGTTTATCCAATTCAATTCGTTCAAACATTGCCTTCAATCCAAAATCAGCAAATGAATTGAAATTTACCTTCCTGGATATGATTATTGCACGGGGTACAATGTCCTTCTCGTACCGTACATGGGTGGAGGCTGAGCTGAACATCCCAGGTTCTATAGACTCCACTGGACCCGTCGTCTCGGTGGGAGCCACCACCTTACGCTTCTTCGACGCTTGACTATTCCTCGGCGCCATTTTCAGATTCAAAACTCGAGGGTTCGGGAATTCGTCGGGGGAAATCGGGAGTTTGGGAATTCGTCGGGGAAATCGGGAATTTGCTCGCGATTTGAAGTACAAGGCGATTTCTAGGGCTTGGACGCCCTTCGCGAGTATAAGCAGCGTTTTGTCATCCGTCAGGACGAAAACGCGGTCGTTTTGGTTATGACGGACGTCCGTCATGGTCTGACGGACGCCGTCCAGATACTGATGACGTGTTATTTAAAGATGGACGTCCGTGGTATTCCCACGGACGTCCGTCATAATGGGGAATTCTGGCGATTTAGGATCGCATGTGACCCGCACATGACCCAATTAATTTGGAGTCACTACTGACCGTTCGATCTAGGCGAGGATCCAACGGACAAGGATCGACGTCCGTCTTCGCCAGGCGGATTAAATCCTAGCCGTCGATCCGAGGCACGTCCCTCGCTCGATCCAACGGCCAAGGATCTTTGTCCGTCATCGCATCTGGCAGGGACTCCAGATTCAATCCTGGCCGTCGATCTAGACGAGGGACGATCCTCGTCGATCCAACGACCAGCGAATGTCGTACTTCGGTCGGCTCTGGACGATTCGACCGTTAGCTCTGCCATCGCCCTTCGACTCCGTTTGACGCCGCTAGACAGGGTACAAATGGGGCGTTAACCTCTACGGCTCTGGACGGAAATCGTGACTGCGAGGTCGCCGGCGACATTTTTTTATAGTTTAGGGTTTTAGTTGTTAAAAAATAATCTCCAGGGTTTGACTTGTCGTTGATTGCAAACTATAGGGTCTACAGTGTTATTTACCCAATAAAATAAAATGTGGGGATGTGGATTAAACCGGTTCGTTTCCGGTTCAGTTTGAGAAGGGTTCGGTTTGAGAAGAAATGGGGGTAAGGATTTCGAGTGGCCCGCCAGATTTCAATGGAGAGAGAGAGAAAGAGAGAGAGTGTGGGGATGTGGATTAAACTGGTTCGTCGCCGGTTCGGTTTGAGAAAAAATAGGGGAAGGATTTCAAGTGGCCCGCCAGATTTCAATGGAGAGAGAGAGAGTGAGTGAAGCTGGGAAGGGAGACTTGGGAGACAGGGGGGAGAAAACGTCTCCTTCAGTTGAGACTTCACGAAGGGCGAACGACAAACGGGTGAGGGAGGTGAAGCTCCCTCGACTGAGGCCTTCTTCGAGGGGAAGAAAAGGAAGAAGTGAGGCAGGGAAAAGAAGAAAAAGGAGTGGAAGAAAGAGTGAACTGCTGCTCTCGGCTTCTCTTCTGGCTCCTCCAGGTAATATGGATGTACATTCTTCCTTGGTTTTATGGATTTTAGGAGACATACGATAGAAGATAAAGGTTTATGGATGTTGTGTTCTGTTGTTATGTTCTGCTATGTTGTGTTTTACTGAAGGATATTTAATATGTGATGTGAGAATGAAGAATGTAATGCTCTGTTTGTTGGTTACCGACGGAAGAGTATGTGGCAGTGCTGGGAATGATTTTCTGATAATTTCTGTTTTGTTGGAATACTTGGAGAAGAACTATGATGGGTGTTAGCTTTGTTGATTGTTGCTCTTCATCTCGTCTACGGTTATGCAGTGTATAGAATATTGTTCCGTTTCTCCGTTATGGTATTTCTTTGGCAATGTTGTAAATAAAGTTGGATGAAGATAAATAAATTAAAATATAGAATGAAGGCTTTAATGTGCATGTGTGAGGAAGTACAGTTTATTGGATTGTTATTAATAATTAAATGTTATGAATTTTGAAGGTATTGAAAAGAAGAAGGATAAAGTGCTAAAACGCGTTACGGACAACAGGTAAGAATTGAGATTGAGTCGTGGCCAATGGAGGCCTTACACCACAAGTAGAGTCTTTCTTGATTGCTTGTTAACGTTTCTATGCTCCGAGTGATTTTATATGTATTGCTGCCCCTGTCTATTATACTTATGATCACTTATGTCATCGATTCATTGTCAAACATGTTTAGCATTCTTGATATAGTTGTTGTTTCCTTTAATTATTAAGTATGTTTAAGATGTTAGTATATTGATAATGTTTCTTTTAAATTGTCGAGCATGTCTATATAGTTGTTGATTCCGTTAATTGCCAAACATATTTTAGAGCATATCGCCATATAGCATGTTAGTAGATTTTCCATGTCTCATGCTTTTATATTGTTGTGATTATTGTTTCGCATTGACATGAATGATGATAATAGAAACAATTAGGAATGTCACGTTAGGTTGGTATTCATATGCATTATGAGAGGAAAAATAGATAAAGAAAATGAATATAAGGGGAATTGGAGGTTGGGGAGGTGGTTTGAATCGTAACCGGTTAAACTCGAAATTATGTCATTCCCTTGTCGGGTCGCGAGAGCCTGACTACCCAAAGGTTAGATGCCAACTAGCGGCCACTCTCCCTGTGATAGAACCTCCAATGTCCCAGCTCAATGTATGAGTTGATGTATATATGACCGTGAGTAAAGAACAGTTTGAGTGGATTCCATTATGACATAATCAATTACAAGCATACATTGTTTTGCATCACTTTTCTTGCTGGGCGTTAGCTCATGTTTGCTTGGTGGTGTAGGTGATTGTAATAACGTCAGAATTCTTTAGAGGAATAGTTGATGAAGGATTTGCAGGCGCGAACCTTGCGGCTGGCTAGGCTAAGAAATGTGAAAGGAAAAAGTGTTTTGTAAATGACACGTAATAGTTGTTTATTATCCTTTAAATGAATTACTTATGCTTCCACTACGTTTTGAAAAAACTATTTGATAATTATAGTTTTTTGCTATTTACAACGATTTAAGTAACGGGTTTAAGAAAAAAAGATTTTTAATGGTCCGATTTTTAGAAAAGAACTCTGATCACAATTTAAAAGACTCTCCGTTGTATTATAAAAGAAAAAAAAGTTTTAAATTTCACTCGATTTTCAAAGAAAGAAAAATCCGGGTCGTTACAATTGGTATCAGAGCCACTGTGTTTTAAAATCTGTCCTGTAGACTACCTACCAGCACAAGCTTCGATATCATGGTTAGAGGACGAGTTATGGATGGTGTTTTAGTTATAGATAAAGAGATGATTTTATTTAAGTTATAGTGTATTGATGTATATGATAGGTGTGACGCCCCGCGTCAAATTTCATTAATTAAATATCTTCTTTAATTAAATTACGAGAACATAAAATTTTCGCTTATTAAAATAAATCATAAAGTTTGAAAATAACAATAAAAATCAGAGTAAGCGGAAAAACACATTTTTTTTAAAGAAATCCAAATAAGTTTAAGTTCATGTTTAATAACATCGAAATCAGGTTCGGACAATCTTGCCCTTTATTAATTTCCACAAATTAAAAAAAAACAAACATAACATTCACTTCCTTCTTTTTGTCATTCTACTCAGGTCGTGATTCATTTGGATACACTTCAGGCTCCATAGGAAACACGTCCTCTTCCACTCCAGGTGTTATCATTTCATTACCTATACCACAAGTAATACGTAAGTCTAAAAGACTTAGTAAGGAAAGAGAAAATACATATGACATGCCTTTCTTTAGTTTACTTAGATTGGGTCCGTCCCAAACTAAACTTGCATTGCGTTTTTTTTTTCATTCGTTCATAAACTCGTACATAGAGCCGGAGATTGAAGGAACACGTACTAGATGGAATTAGTTGACCGATCTCTAACCTTATGTAGGCTAGATCCGGGCTACCCATCCGCCCAACAACCCCCCCATTACATCATTCATTCATAGCATCGTTTGTTACGTTTTTTTCATCACTCATGCATGTGAGTTCCATACCAAAATGGTACTCCCTATTTGTTTCTATTAACATGATGCGTGCGACATACCAAAAATAAAAAAAATAAAAGCAACTGTAATGAATAACTCATGGAATTAAACGAAAGAGATTAAAAGGACAAACTATAATAGCAACATTTATAGTGCTCAACCATAATTTAAACATGGCAGAAATGATACTATTTAATTTGATCAAGAACATTGTTGAATTTGTATAATTTACATCGAGGAAATGACTTATAGGAAATCAACTTCTAATATAGAATTTTTTTTAACTCATCAACTATAGCAAAACACATGAGATAATAATAATTCCATGAAAACATGTAATTGGCAATAAGTTGAACATGGTGGGAAATTAACTACTTAACAGTTTATAAAAGAATTGAGAATCTATTAAGTGAATTTATACAACAGTAATGTAGACCACATGATTTATTATACAGAGGGAAGAATAACGAATTACTAATGAATTTTATGAAAAATCTTAATTCAACATGCTGGAAGTAAATTAGAATTTAACCATCTTAAACATATTGAACAAAACATTTATGGAGCTTCTCTTTTTAATATGGCCAGAAACATGCTAAACTGTATACTAACCAGAATCATGCTAGGTTATATGCTGACCATGACATAATATAGCCCTATTTCCTAACCAGAGTCCAGGGTAATTTAGCTTAAGAAATCTAAATTTATCATCCAACGAATAATATGAAGGAAAAGAGAGTACCACTGGAATTATCACTGCAAATTCAACAACTATTCAACCTTAACTCATTACACAGTTCATCGTCAGTCCACTATCCAAACATTAACATATAAAAGAGTACAATTAAAGAAGTCACACAATTGACAGTAGAATTATGCAGGACAAAATCAACAGAAGGAAATTTCTAGGTCTCTTCATGCTTATTCATTCATCATGCTATAAATCTTCATCTAATTTAATACTTACAGAAGACAAAATTATTGGAAGCTAAGAACAAAAATTTACACACGCAACAAAGAATTTCTACAGAATTCAGCCAATAAATTTGAAAATCAATCGTCTATTCTATCACACTCACACACCCACTTGTGGTGTAGGGTCTCCAATTGACCACGACACACCCGAACCTTACCTAAAAGGAGAATTCACAGCAGGGACAGCAAAGGACAGGCTCTGGAAAAATTCCACTGCCTACAGGAGATACCCGAAAATCTATCTCCTGTCACAAGCTTTAAGATCTTCACAGTCTCCTCTTTCTCTCCCTCTCACTCTCTGGAACGGAAGGTGAACACCAATCAGAGGTCAGAAAGAACGAAAATTGGTGGACGTGATTCCATGAAATGTGGATCGTATCGGTTCGTGGCTGTCCAGCAGAGATCTCAATCCCCCAAAATTCGCAACCTTGAGCTGCAACTGGACTCAGTATAGAGCCGACTTGTCGGTCTTCATCTGGCGACAAGTAGGTCGAACTGGCTCATCAACGCCTCGGACACACATCGTCGGTCACCGCCAGCACTGTCAAAGCACGTCGTCGGAGCTCACCAACGAACGCCCGACACGGCGCGGCTCATTGCTGCCCAAATCATTCAGAACAGAGCCGCGAAATCCGACGCTCGATCGCCGCTCCAGTCCCCGACTCCACCGGCGCAATCCGTCCAGAAATCGCCTCACAACGTCGCAGTACCGCCGCCGACCACAGCCTCCGCCGCAGCTCTCCATTCGCCGTCGTCCTTCACAGCTCATCGTCCCGATTCGTCTCTCCCAGTATCCCTCTCTCTCTTTCCTCCCGTTTCAATCTCTTCTTCAGGACTTTGTCCCTTCTTCAATTAATGGCCAAACCGGACCCAACAACACACACCGAACCGGTTCTGCTGCTGAACCGGTTTTTGTCTCAAAATTTCAATAATTCAAACCATTAATTCCAATTAACACATTTTATTCAATTAAATTTTCCCCCTTTATTAATTTAATTAAATCTTGTATTTAATTAAACTAATCTCAATCCAACTATAAAATTCTCGATTTATTCCAATGTAAGGGTATGACAGTTCTCTCTCCAAAAATTAAATTTCGTCCAAAAACAATTTGTATAAGCATAAAATGAAATACTTTAATTATTCCAAATTTGACTACATCGTAAAACTAGAAAAACGAAAGTAGGGTGTTACAATAGGAGATAGAGAATACTGGAATTGCTCGGGATTTTGTGCAGGATATATGAAATATAGCTTTGAGGCAGTAAATAAACAGAGGAGACTCTGTCCAAATTTTGTTAGATTGGAAAGGCGATAAGCAAAAACAATTCTAGTATAAACCATGTTAAGTAAACAATTAGGTGAGATTGCTTATGTTGTAAAGGATTAGATGGAGAGGGTTATGGGAATAATTGTGCATAGAAATCAAACGGATATTAAATGAAAATGAACGCAAATGAATAAGTTACAGGATGAGATTGTGTCAAAAGGCTTGGGAACGAATGCGTTATAGGATGAAACCGGGTGTCAAAAGACCTGGGAACGTGGGCGTTACAGGATGAGGCCAAGGGTACCAAAAGGCTTGAGAACGTAGGCATTACAGGATGACACTATGTGTTAAAAGGCTTGGGAATGTAGGCGTTTTGAGATGAGACGATGTGTCAAAAGGCCTAGGAATGTATGTAAATAGAAAGATAAGAACAAAAGCGTAAAAGAATGATAAGAACAAAAGTGCAAAAGATAAAAGATAAAGGAAAAATGAAAAGAGAAACTGCATACAGATTCTAATGTGAACCCAGACGATGTCGAGGAATAAATCAGAACGGTGGAGGATATGGTTGCATATGCCAAAACACGAGGTGCTAATATAGGAGAAGCGGAAAAGGGTAGCATGTGCCATGCTGATAATGACGCGAGATTTCAGTGGGACCCGATCAAAGTAACCAAGGATGTGGCTGTAATGACATGAACATAATTCAAAGAGATGTTCTATGACAAGTATTTCAATCGCACAACGAGTATGGCAGGAAGTGTCAATTTCGGAGTATGTGCCGCAAGTTTGAGGCGTTATCGCAGTTCGCCTCGCATCTGGTGAACAATAATGGGCATATGGTATACCACTTTGTGCAAAGACTTAAGGCAGAAATTCTTGAAGGAGTAGTGGTGTCGGGAACTCGAAACGTGGCTTACTTTGAAGTGGTATCAAAAGCTCTTGACGTTGAAAGAATTTAGGATCGAATTTCGAAGCAAAATGATTCTGTCAAAGGTTTACAGCCACACGCATGGAATGGGAACGGGTACGGATACGGATACAGATACAGATACAGATACAGATACAGGTATATATACGAAAACAGAAACAGATACAGATACAGATACAGAAATGGATACGGAAACAAACACAGATACAGTTACAGATACAGAAACGGATATAGAAACAGTAATGGACATGGAAACATATACGTATACAAAAATGGATACGAACACAAGAATAGATATGGATACAGACACAAAAATGGAAACGAAAATGAATTTCTGGAAATGAATTTATAGAAATAGATATAGATACAGATACAGATACAAAGACGGAAATGGAAACAGAAACATAAACAGATACAGAAACAGATACAGAAATGGATACGAAAACAGATACAGATACGGAAACGGATATGGATACGGACATAGAAATGGATACGAAAAATGGATATAGATACAAATACAGAAACAGACTTAGAAATAGATACAGATACAGAAACAAAAACAGAAATGGAAACAGAAACGGGTAGGAATACGGAATGAGAAATAAGATGGAATAGGGATCCAAGAGGCAAAATGAATAGTAGACTTACGAAAGTGCGAAAGCGTCCGACTCAAACTATGGAGCGGAGTAGCGAGTTAAAGGAATGAAGAAACAAATAATGGACGGTTTTCAAAGGTTTTCAAAGATTTTAAGTGCAAAAGGATTTTGACGACTAAAGCCGTCATCAATTGAAGGAGATGTTTGTGATCCCATGAACTCGAAAGGAAAAGTACGAAGGGTGAAGAATATTTTGAAAGTGCTAAGGTCAAAGAGCGAGAGAAAGTTTTGCTTTTGTTGTGTTTTGAACATCAAAGTTAGATGTCTCTTTATTAAAACTTTTTCCTGATGCTTTTTTTGAAAAAAAAAATTAGGAAATACTCTCAAAGATAGTGGAATCATTTGATACACAAAGGGCTAAGGTTCGCTCATTCCAACTTAAAGTTAACAAACAAATCTTTCTAGACTATAAAAACTCGAGGTTCGTTATATTCGATATTGATGAAGAAGTTGATGCTCTTCTTCCTTCTCGCCTTCGGTTTTGCTTGTTCCTATTCCATCCTCTTCCTTACTAACAATCAAAGTGGAAAGTGCATGTTCAACTCGTTCTGCATTACCTAAAAAGAGACCTCATGACCCTCAAGAGTGACTCTTTTTCAATCTTGTCTATAGGATTATTCTTATGCTATGTTTGTAATATATATTCATGTTTTGTTTATCTCTTGAATAACTCATGAAGATGTTTGTTTTTCCTTGTCCTTGCTTTGTTGTTTTTTGTATATGTTTTTTGTAGTCTAAGCACATGATTGTAAATTTTTTTTGCTACTCTTATTCAGTTATGATATTGTTCACTTATGTTGAGGCCAACTTTTTTTTTTAAATTTTTTATAATTTATTAACATAGAATTGTTATTCTTCAAAATACATTTTTCATTTACAATTTGTGTGCATGATTGTAGGTTTTATTGAAACCATGTCTTGTTCTATTTCTTGGTATCGATCCCAAAGTGATGCCAAAAAAGGCGTTTATTTGCCAAAATAGCACACTCTTTATGCAAAAAGAAAATTGGCTGCTCAATCAAGTGATTGTGGTTTTTTTTCCTATTCATTGCACATATACTTTCCTTTTTTTTCTATTATATTATATATTAATAATATATGTTTCATATTTTACTTTCTATATATTTTTATTATTTCTATTTGACAAACTCTCTAATATAACAAGTGATTCATAAATTTTTCAGGCTTTATATTTAATATATCTCACCCAATACAAAAAGGTCATCATTCGTCTACCTTTGATCTTTTTAACATTCCTCTTGAGCCAAATCGCATTCCAATTATTGCACCATGTACTTTTTGTGGAGCAAAGAAATTCCTACATGAAACTTTGTCATTTTGTTGTTTCTCGGGAGAAGTTCAATTAGCTTCAAACATTGCACCTCAAGGTCTATATCATTTGTTCACAGTGGATAGTGATGAATCTGTGCATTTCTGTACTTATGTGCGAACTTATAACAATACTTTCACATTCACATCTTTTGGTGTCAAAGAAGACAAAAACTTATCTCGTCATAACAAAGGGATATATATTCCGTGTTCAAGGACAAATCTATCATTTTATTAATCCAATTATTCTAGAAAATGAAAGCACTTCTCATTTGCAACTATACTTTTATGATACAGACGTGCAATTGTAGCATTGAATGCAGTTAATAGAAAGACTTTCTCCATTTGCTATATTAAAGTTAGTGCATATTCTACAACAAAATCCATATGCTACCTTTTTTCAAAGTTTGGGCAATAGATCCAATTTGGTTGAGTGTGTTATTTCAATAAAATCATATGTAAATCTTGATCAATTAACTTATAATGCCCCTCACGTTTCTCAAGGTGTTGCAATATGGCTTGATGATGGGTCAACACTTAGTACATCCAATAGAGAAATTCTTGTATCTGCACATTCAAATTCAGTATACAAAGTTCACCATTATTATGGTTGTTACGATCCTTTATAGTATCCTTTGTTATTTTCTCATGGCGAAATTGGATGGTATCAAGAAATTCTCCAAACACATGGTCACTTTTGCCCAAGTGAAAATATTCAGGTTTCTGCCAACATTTTACATTTCACATCACCAGAAGAGTTATTACGTAAAGAAAATAATGGTGTGTTTCTCTTCTTTGTACATTACTTTATTAAACTTGCATAGTCTTTGTGTTTAATATATTTCATTCTTTGTGGTTCTCAAACAAGGAAAAAACGAAAAATGGTTTCGTGTCGAGAATACTATTCATACAAATTGCAAATCAGACATGGAGATTTTTCATGTTTTTTGTAGTAAGGGCAGTTGCTACAACAATATGTTGTGGACATGTACGTAAAAATTGAATAAATTTGCTTGGATTTCTTTCGTACAAATCAAGCAAGTATACCTTCAGAACTCTATCAAGGTGTAGTGGATAATATTTATTCTAGTGAAACAGTAGCTACAAATGTTGGATGTAAAATCATCTTATCAGCTACATTTATAAGAGGCCCAAGAGATATATGAAAATGTTACATGGATGCAATGTTGTTTGTGCAAAGATTTGGAAAACCAGATATCTTTCTAACAATAACTTGCAATCCAAACAAGCCAGAAATCAAATTTGAGTTGCTTTCTTTTAAAGAAACACATAATAGACCTGATTTAATCGTACGTGTCTTCAGAGCAAAGTTAGAAGAATTAAAGATCAAGTTATTTAAAGATCAAATATTTGGTCGTGTAGCTGCGTATATATATATGTCATAGAATTCCAAAAGTGTGGATTGTAATATCCCGAATTTTAGTTGAGCTGAAGGCATACCTTAAGTGATAATTCTGGGGTTGTTGGAGCTAAATGGACGATTGAAGTATTAGTAAAGTGAAATAGATTTGGATAAAGTGAACTTTGACCCCCGAATTATTTAGCTTATGGGAAGGATTGAAGTTAATTGAAGAATTGTTTGATAATATTTGGA
>CM039470.1:27960439-28128594 GCA_022433065.1 Begonia loranthoides | reverse complement strand
CCACAAAAATAAAAAATAAGTAAATAGCTGTGGTCCAGTTGGTTACGCCCGACACAGAAATCAAAGATAAGTAAACAGATGTTTTTGTGGTCTGGTTGGGTACACCCGCACAGAAACAGAATAAATAACAGTAAAAGATATGAACAGTAACATATAAGCAAAACTTAAAACAATATACGATGTTACAACAGTTATATGTGTATTTCATGTTTTATATTTATACTCCTTACTGAGCTTTAGGCTCATAGTTAGGTCCTGTTGATGTAGGTAAGGAGTTGATGATTGGATAAAGCTATTAAAAGAAGTACCTGATGGATTATTACCGGGTTGGGCGTTTGTGATGGTGGCAACATTGACCTTGGGTTATGGCTCACGGAAATGGAATAAATATTTTGAAAGTTTTTAAGTGTTTTATCACTTCAAACTGTTTTAAGTCAATGGTTTGCTTGTGTTTATTTAATAGTTTTTAAGCTATTGATATATAGTATTTAAATGTAAAAGACTTACGCTATATGTTTATAGTTAAGTCTTCCGCTGTATGTTTACTCTGGTTTTCCCTCACAAGTGTTTTTAAAAGAAATAAAATTTTTATACGAAAAAAGTTACGGGATGTTACATGGATTGCCTCATGCAAACTTTTTATTGATCTTGGAACCCAATTCAAAAATTCTCTCTCTAGACTCATTTGATGACTACGTTTATCTTGAATTACCTGACCAGTCAAATAATCTTCATTTATATGCTATGGTTATTAAAGACATGATGCATGGTCCTTGTGGTACAGGAAATCCTTCAAATGTTTGTATGAGTAAAGAAGGCAAATGTAAAAATAATTATCCAAAATCATTTTTCCCTATTACTCATCATGGAAAGAATTCTTACCCTCGTTATCGTCGTCGAGCAGATAAACAATTTGCAACAGTCAGAGGTGTAGTGCTTGATAATCGTTGGGTTATTCCTTACAACTCTTATCTGCTTGCATTGTTTGATTGTCATTTAAATGTCAAAATTTGTTCAACTATCAAAGAAGTCAAATAATTGTACAAGTAATATATAAAGGACATGATTGTATAGCATTTCAGATCAATCATGGTGAATCAGGTCCTTCAAATAATGAAATTCAAGACTATCAAACAGCTCGGTGGATTTCCCCCCGAAAGCAATGTGGCATATTTATGGATTTTCTTTAAATAAAATTTCCCTTCCTGTCTGTACTCTCCAACTACACCTCGAGCATCAGCAACCTGTCACTTTTAGTGAATCTTCTTCTCTTAAAAATATAGTGATGTACGATTTGTTCTCAAAAAGTACGCTTATAGAGTATTTTTGCATCAATTGTATAGATCATTTGCAAGAAACATATTATACAGAAAATTTCCTGAGTATTATATATGGAATAGACGAGATACAATGTGAGAACTCAGAAAGACAGGAAAATCTATAGGGAGAGCTGTTTATGTTAGTCATCTTGATAGAGAATGCTATTATTTACGTTTACTTTTGAATCATATTAAAGGTTCAACTTCTTTCGAGTACTTAAAAAATGTGCACGGAACCTTGGTCAACACCTTTCGTGAATCAGCTCTCTTGCATGACTTATTAAAAGATGATAATTACACAACTTATTTTATAGAAGAAGCAACAAAATTCCAAATGTCTTTTGCTTTACAAAGACTGTTTGTTATACTTCTTGTTTATTGTCAGCCAAATAATCCAAGCAATCTTTAGAATTCTTACATAGAACAGTTATCAGAAGATTATGAATTTTCTAATTTACCTTCAAATATGGTCACATCAAGAGTGTTGTCTCACATTAATAGCATTCTTCAAAGTATGGGCAGATCGCTAAATGATTATCATCTTCTACCTTCTACATCGAATGATGACTTCTTTTACGAAGACAATCGTGAAATCAATGAAGAAATGGAAGTGCAAGTAGATGAAGTTGATCTTGCTAAAATATCATTGCTAGATGCTACTAAAAAAATGCATATGACACGATTTTGCAAAAAATCATTTGTAATGAATCTGGTGCATTCTTTATTGATGGTCCTGTAGTGGAAACACATTGGGCACTACTTGCAATGGTTCGGTCAAACAACCTTGTAGCTTTAACAACTGCTTCATCAGGTGTAGCTGTATCAATTCTACCAGGAGTCGAATACATTCTCGCTTCAAAATACCCTTTGAAATTAATGGCTCGACAACATGCTCTATCAGCAAACAATCTAATCTAGTAAATTATTACGATTAGCTAGACTTATAATCTGGTATGAAGCTCCAATGTGTTGAAAAGAAACATTTGATGCTATTGATGTCATGCTTCAAGTTATTAACGGAAATAAAATTTTATTTGGGGGTAAAGTAATGGTGTTAGGAGGAGATTTTTGACAAATTTTACCCGTGATTCCAAAAGGTACAAGGAATGCAATTATCAATGCTTCTTTAGATCAATCATTTTTGTGGGATAGGTTTACAAAATTCTCCCTAACAGTAAATATGAGTGCCTCTGCCGACTCCGAATTTTCAAAATTGTTACTTCGCATTGGTGATGGAACAGAATCTTGTGACCTCAGGATATTATCGTTCCTTATATNTTTTTACTCTACTTTTACCTCAGAACTTGCTCTATGAGAGAGAGCAAACTTTTTGTATCCCCCCCCCCCAAAAAAAAAAAAATCTTTTTCTATATTCAACATATAAATAAATAAAATCTTCCACATTATAAACTTCAAAATACTTTTACACTACTATTTTATACTTTATCTTAACTGCAGGGCATAAGAAGAATTCAATAGTTTAATTTTTCAACGCAGTTTATTGCAAATTATGGGTGCATATAAGAAAAACAGTTCTAAAAAACAAAGGTCGGTTACATTTTTTTTGTAGTTTCAAATTTAACCACATTAAGGTTATTGTTAACGTGTTGATTAGTCAGAATTATTGTATAGATTATCAGATTCCCTGTTGCTTTTTTAAATAGAAATATTAAGAGCCAAACTTCAAAATATTTTAAAGAAAGCAGAGTAGAAGAACTTAAGACATCAGAAGCAAGTGGAAACACAAAACGTAGAAATAGTTTGTGCACACATTCTCATACAGTAATTGATGTTCCTTAGCATAATAAATATTAATACATGATCTTTTACTATTATTAACTACAAAGATAAATAGAAAGATGTGTGTGTTTAAAGTATTCTCTTTTCCCATTTGTTAGGTTACTTTTGCGGATCCACATCATATTTTTTCTACCTCAAATCACAGAATATCACTATGGTTGTATCCTTTTCATGTGAGTTTGTGCATGTCTTTATTAAATATAACTCTACATTTTTTCATATTGTTTTGTTGCTTTCGTTAAAAGGTTGTTAAATACCACTGATTTGCTTGGGCAGAATGTTGATGATCTTTTTGTGCATATTTGTTTTGAAAGAAACTAAGGTACTTTCTCACACAAAAAAAATCTCATAACAATGCTTAAGTTCATATGGCAACATTATAACAATTTGTAATAAAAAATCTAATTTTTTGCATTGGTAGTTTTGCAAAGTTCAGTGGTTTGGAAAAAATCATTCTTGTAGCAGCAAAAATATTATCATTGGTAACTATTCGCTTCATGCTTCATTTACAAATTTGCTTTAGGAGGAACTAAAATTTTATTGTTTGTGTTACAAGCTTATTGAGTCTATTGCTAGAAAAGATAGCGTGAACAAGCCTAAGACTTATTTGCTTTGCTACAATCCTCATTATCTTCCTTTACAGATTTGCCATAACAGAAAATAAGGTACTTGCTTACACTAAAAAATCTCTTTACAAAGCTAGAGTTGATATAAGGACATTTAAAAAATTTACTAATGCAGAGTCTCCTTTTTTTCGTTTATAGTTTTGCAAAGATCGCTTGTTTGAAACAAATCATTCTCCCTACAACAAAGAATTTGTCGTTGGTAAACATAAACTTCTTCTTATCGTTTCAAGATTTTTAATGATTTATTGTTAGTTCTTAAATCTTTCTCATCTATTTAGTTATGTTCGCTTAATGTATCATAAATATTTGTGTGATCAGCAACATCTTTTTTTGACAAATATCAAATGCATTTTATAATAGAAACAGATGAAAAAAGTTGCTCTCTATCATTTAAATATGCATAGTGTAAATATGTAGATATAATGCTAATCTTTTCTATTTGAAAAAAAAATCATCAAAAGGTTGGCAAATGTTAAAAAAGAAAACTATAAAACAATAAAATAGTGGCTCCTATTATTGTTCTGATATATTTTTTTGGAATGCTTTATTAGGTTTTCTTTTCAGATATCATTTGAAGCTTATGCTATCTTTAAGGATTTGATATCCAACCGGTTTAGGTAATTTTTTTTCAATTAATCTTTATATTTCATAGAGAGTAGTCATCTCCAGCAAAAGAACTTCAATTTTTAATCAAGTTAGATACTATCATGATTTTGCACTTCGTGACATATATTTAGAAGTTCTATTTGAAAAATAAATTATGAAACAGTTAATAAATAGTCAAAAAGAGAACAACAAAACAATAAAGTAGTAACTTCGATATTATTTAATTGATATACTAATTTTCAATTGAGTTAATTTTATTGATATACTAACTTCGATATTATTTTATTGATATACTAATTTTCAATGTTATATTAGGTTCTGTTTTTAAATATCATTCAAAAACCATGCTGCTAAGTTTTTCACACAAAAAATATAAGTAAGTTTGTTGTTGTTTGCCTTTATATTTGATACAAGATAGTCATCATTGGCAAAACAACTTGTATCTTTAATTGAGCCAAATACTATCGTAATTTTTCACTTCTAAACAAATTTTTTGAAGTTGTTGACGTGTATTGTCTTTCTTGTTTATTCTTTCATTCTATTCGGTCTCCTTTCATCTTTTATATTGTATTCATTTCATTATTTGTCTATTACTTACTCTTTTTCCCATTATATATAACTTGCTCATCATAGACCTATTAAATTTTCACGAGTATTGTCTAATATGATTTCGCATGAATATTTAGATAGTGCATGCTTATCACCTCTTTTCCTTTTTCCTTTTGATATTAATAATTCTTTTATCTTAATTACCTCACATTTTACTTAATAATAATTAAAAATTTTATGTTCTTTCACAACAAAACTAATTTCCCTTTATCCATGTCATCGCAACACTTCTCCCCATTTTAAGATATATAATTATATACAAAATATTGAAATATATTTCGTTTTATATATATTTTATTCTTCATAACAACAACGTTATAAACAAAATAATATAATATATATATATTTTTTCAATTATGAAATATTATCTCTTATAAGTAAGAAAGTTTATTTTTATTTAGAAAGTTTTACAAGATACATAAAAGCTACCTCAAGTCAAATATTGTTCAAAACACCCACCATCACCTTTACGTCTTTGTTTACAGTTTGAGTCCAGGACAGAACATATGGCGGCACTTCCTCGGTTGGGTGTTGATTGAACTCCTTCAAGCAGGCGTTGGAAAAAGGCATGACATTTTGAAATATATATTTTTTTGCAGTCCCATAAACTTGTCGATTGACAGTAGAAGTGAGTCTGTCATACTGTTGCACGGCGACGGAAGTGTTCAAAACACAGTGCTCCATAATGGTCTTAATTGGAGAATTCAGTGGGGTTAACAAGTTCATGCCAAATATGGTTAGATACAGGGAGGTGGTGTCATTTTTTGCACAGCCAACAGCATTAAGGGCCAGCCCTTTTGCATTGGCTTTCTTGCTCGAAGGATCAGAGTTGAGGCAGTTTGAGCAAATCACTGGCTCGGCTGTTTTCTTGCATAGGTGGCTGATCAAGGCATCGTCTGATTTTACGTAGAGAATCGCTTGGAAAGTGAGGAGCAAAGCAAGTAGAGGTAAGAGAGAAGAAGTAGAGGCCATAGCTTGTTTAGACGGTTTCTTCTGCAAAAAGTAGAGATGGTTGAATGGTTTTTGTACTGCAAAAATCAGGCCGTTTCTTCTCGTTTTCTTTTTTCAAGCATCTACGTCGAAGACTCCCAGTTTTCCGCCTTGAATTTGCATTGGAATCTGTTCTTTTAAACAAGTAACGCTCAAATTACCATTTGCTTGACAATAAAACGAAACAGCCCACAAGAAACTAAAACTAATAACCAAAGCTTGACCATTCCAACAGTTTACTGAAAAACACTGCCTGAGATTGAGAAGAGCTGTATCAAGAAGCTAGAGGCTGATCTCAAGTTCAAAATAGCCAACGCACTCGGGATTGCTGCGAGACTCGTCTCGAGTTGGTACCTCGTAACTCTTTAAAAAAGTTATAATGGAAGTATATTTCATATAAAAATAGTTTAAAATGAGAGACGTGTAAATAAAAATTAATACTTTTACTACAGAAACTCTTACAGAAAATAGTTAATTTTATGCAAATTTTATCATATAACTGATTGAGAAATAATGATCAAGTGCAAATTTATGATAAGAGTAATATATCAGCACTAAGATGGAAGCGATATGATTACCAAACAAAGGGAGATTTCAAATTTAATATAAAATAACCAAAAAGGAAATTGCAAAAGCAAAAATCGTGAAAAAAATTGAGCTATATTAATTCAGATTTGCTAGTCTGAGTGATTAAAAAAAAAGAAATGTAGCAAAAAGGTCATAATTTAATCAGCTCAGAATATAAATAAATAAATTGATTCAATCTCGAACGTTGATTTGATGAGAGAGAAAATATTTAAATTTTCAAAGACACACAATTAGGGAATATTGTTTTATATAAAAGAAGAGACATCTCTTTGGCGGGAGCACGTGACTTTGAGAGGAGAAAACAAAAAAAAACTCATCTAAGCAAGGATTTGGAAGAGGACGAAGAGCAGTGTTCTTGCTATGATAGTAGAGGAAGATCATCTATGGAACTATGAAGGCCTCTTGTCATAATTTCTTATTTGTTACTGCAAATATTCTAGACATGGTCATTGCTACAACTGCGTACAACATCGCGACAACAAAGAAGATTATTCATATTTTTCTACTCTTTATTATTTTAATTTCCAAAATTAATATAATAATTTTTACTGTTGTCATGAGCTAATTCTTTAGTGATTAGGAAGAGACAGCACTTTATTATTTAAATTTTGCTATTTTTCTAAAATTTAAAGCATGAATTAAGTTGAATAATTCAATATGTGTTTAATGAATATTTTATTTAGTGTCGATAGACAAATAATTACTTTTATTCCTATTGTAATTACCGTTAAGTAGGAATTAAAGACCAATATTGCATTATGTGATGATAACATTTACATATCATTTTGTTTTGAATCACATGACATGTAAAATGCGCAAATTTTTAGATTTTATATTTTTCTGTGTAAATTTTTTGCTTTGACCTAAGCAATTTCTTTTGTGTTGAAAAGGTCTTTGCCACATATCGTGGGTCTTCAGCCACATGTGATAGGGTCCAGTCAATGGTAATCAATGCTTTCCGTGTTCACCTACAGTTTGAAGCTGTGAGATTATGTTCGGTAAGTTCTTGTTCCATAAATCGAGTTCCGACTTTTATTAGGTTTTGTCAAGTTGGGATTTAAAAATTTTATTTAATATTTATAATATATTAATTTATATTATATTTATTAAATAATTTTTAACTTTTAATTTTCCTTCTTTAAAGGAAAATTTCTTCCGCATGCTTGGAGCATCCGCTGGGGAGGGAGAGAAGAAGGAGAAACGAGGGAGAACCAACTAGCAAACCTCGTCATTTTTTCTCTTGATTTGTGTTCGTGGCGTCCTGATCTCCAAATTTTGTGAATGAGTTTCGCTGGTAAGTCTTTTTTTAGCCTTGTTTTTCAGTTCAAGTTTTCTGTTTTGTGTCAATTTAGAGTTTATGCAAGAGTATTTGTTGTTTCGAGGTGAAAATGGTGGAAACGACGCATTTCCATTGAGGAAATCAAGCAGAAGGGTCGTCCCGATCGATCTCTAGTCATGCATGCTCAACCACAGATAAGGCAATGCGTTTTTGCTAGGCTCAAATCAATTTGCTATTGACCGCGATTGTGTTGGGTCACTTGCAGCAGTCGATTGTAGCAAGTGTGGTTGCTCGTAACGATCAACCGCAAGTTTGGCGGTTTGGCCACTAACCATTTCTAGTCGACCACGGAGGCCCTAGGTTGATTGGTGGGGATGCCTAGTCGACCACAGAGTATGGTTTTTAATATTTTTGAGTCGTTTACATGTCGATTAGGTTCCTAGTCGTTATGTAGAACCCTTCCACTATTTCGTTATTATTTGTTTATAGAAATTCCTAAAATTTGGCATGGTTTTAGGCTCAGTTAAGTTTTTGGATTTCCAGCCTTTTCTTGATGAAGTCGTACTTGATTGACTCCAGCTGAGTCTCCTCAACTGTTGAGTCATTCGAGTCAGGAGTGTGGTATCTTGTTGTTATGTCTTTCAAGATTATTTGTTATTGAGTCTTAGGAGATCGTTGGCGGGTGTTGTTGATTGTTGCTTCATCTCGATTGACCGTAGCTAGATCCCATCCATTGTTATTGGGTCTTGGATGGCTGCTGGCATGTCTTAATAATCGTTGTGAGGTCCTAGTTGACTGTCGTCATGTCTTATCGACACTGGGTGGTCTCAGTTGACCATCGTTGAGTTTTGTTGATGGCTTGGTGGTCCAGGTTGACCCTCACCGTATCTTGTTGACATTGAGCGGTCTCATTGATTGTAGTCGTGTTCGGTTTACTCTAGTTGTGTCTCCTCGACTATTGAGTCTTCTATTGGGCTTGTATTCCATTGACCATAATCGTGTCTTGTCAACTAGTGGGTCTTTCTGGTTATCTGTTAAGGTGCTTGGTCAACTGCTGTTATGTCTTGGTCGACTGCACTGTTTTTTTCTTATAGTTTGGGTTTAGCAAATTTCATTCAGCTTCATCAGCCATGTCTAGTTTTCGGTCTAGGACTCTTATTGTATTTCTAGTTTTGATTTGGGGTTTGACATTAGCTTCATTTTAGGTTCTGACGATGTCCCTGGTTTAGGTGTCTACATCTAGCGACACATGCAGCTAGTTGGCTTGACTCTTCTATCGTCATCATGGTAAAGATTTTATACTAAATTGCATTGCATTGTATCATGGTTTTCAAACATATTTTGTGGGTTGCCATACATGAAAAACACAATAAGGACATTTTGACAGCATATCAACTATATATATACATGAGTTTTACACGTTTACTTTACGTGCATGGTTTTTCATGGTATGTTATGCTAGAAGCCTTTACTCCCACTACGAAAGCCTTCACTCCCATTATGGAAGCCTTCGTATCCACCAACACATGTCATCTGCACGCTTCTGTGGAAACCTTCACTCCCATTTTTGCTCTGGCAGCCTTTGATCTCGTTGCGAAAGTTTTCACTTCTGCGAACACGTGTCATCTGCAAGCCTTCTGCGAACATGAAGGGTGCATTTTTTTTTTACTGAATATGTCAACTCTAAACTTTAGTTCACAACCCTCTCTCACCCAACACTTTGTTCTTCTCTAAATAAAATTTTCAAAACTAGAAAGGAAATGAAAAATCCCAAAAGATGTTCTTAAATAGAGTCCAAAGGAACAGTTTTCTCCTTAGAAAAATGATGTGGTAGAATAAATAAATAATAAATTAAATTGTCATCTTTTATTAAGAAATTACTTAATTACCCTTGAAACGTTATATTCATGACATTCTCTAAATCAAAGGTATTCAATGATACATTTTTTCTAACTATGTCCCTAATAGTTTTCGTAAATTTTTGTCAAAATCTAATTTTGATGATGGAAACTCAAAATCTTTTATTAAATCTAATATGTGTTAGTCGATGTTAAGTCTTTTTAACGATACATTGGTGACGGTTTAAGACCGATTTATGGTGAAAATTGGTGAAGATGAGGATTTTCATGAAAACCTGACTTGACAAACTCGTGCAGCGAACGTTTAAGTCTTTGTTCAGTTTTCTAGGTTCGATTTCATTAGCGCCATGGCAGCAGTGATGTTATTTCTTTCAATTTGCTTAGTCGTGCAACATGTGTTGTTCCACAGGACCAAAAGTACGAGGTCACGACATTGACACTACTCATGGCACGTGCGCCCATGGGCATTGGAGATTGCAACACTATGGTGTGTGTATATGATTGCAATGTTTTAAAGAAATAGTTTTCTCGTAAAAGCAATGGTGGCAGTTGATATGATATACAATTTATTTCCAAAGTATGCTCCACATGAGTTTTGGTCAATCTGTTTTCTGAAATATAAAAACTCCAAAATTATGTGTGTCAATTGAAAAAATAATTTAGAATAAGGAAATTAACAAAAAAAACCTTTAGTTTAGAATAAGTAATACGACAAATCTTGAAGAAAAATCGCCCATAACTAAAACCTCAAACTATGGAAAAAGAACAACGCAAACCACGCAGTCACGTTTTCCATAAAAAAAAAATGTTGAGACAAACGCCGAAGTTACGTTTTTCGTTTAGAAAATGTCAAGGATGTCACTTGAACCTCAAACGGATGTCCAATGAGTAACCTTGGAGGTTCTTCAAAGATGAGAGACGCCCAAAGCTAATCCATGAGGAGACGAACGTCTGATGGGAATCAGATTAGCTCTGATACCAAATGATACGAATCAGACTAACTTTGATTTCAAATTATGGACAACAGAATTGATGACAAGTCAAACAATTGGATAATAAATATGAAAAATATGGATTAAGGGAGAAAAAATCGCAGTAGAGGGATCATACTATAATAGGGTGGTTGGCAGACAAGGAAGAATAATGGAGGATCGAATGGAAAATGATAAAGGAAGAAAAAAAAATGACTGTTTTATTAGATTAAGAGACGTCTGCTACAAAAGATGGATGTTTGATGCGAGAGATGAACGGTTTGGATGAAATAGTTGGAAGACTCTCGACTTAAGGCGGATATACCTCGTCTCACAATGAATGTCTCTCGACTTAAGACAGACATCTCTCGTCTCACAACAGACGTCCCTCGTCTCACAACAAATGTCCATCGACTTAAGATAGACGGTCCTCCACTTACGACACCGTTTAGCAGTGTGAGATGTCCATAGATGTTAGAGGACATCCATTGATATTGAGAAACGACGTCATTTAGGATTGAGAAATGTTTATATTGACGAAAAACATGACTGCGAGATTTTCGTCATTCTTTTATCATAGTTTGAGATTTTAGTTATCGACAATTTTTCTTCAAGGTTTGTTATGTTACTGAATTTAAAATATAAAGTTTGTTTTGTTAATTTTCCTTTAAAATCACTACAAATAATACTAAAAATAGCTACTGATTCTAGTTGGCTCATTTCAATTTATCTAAGGAGGTAGTTCGAGTAATGTGAGACCTAGCGAGAGAAGTCAAGTATGGTACATTTCTGCCCCGGAAGAGTTTTCTTTGCTTAGAAGTCTTACTTTAATTTATTTTGATTGACGAGAGTGTTATTTGACTTATTTGAATGACCAGGTTATTCATACATCCCTCCCAACATATTGTATTTTCCGCAGGATTTGTATCTTTTGTTGTTATTTATTTGATGATCATTTGCATGGAATTTGACCAATCTCATCATATAGATTATGGTGCATGGAATTGGTTCCTAACTCTTGCGCTCTACGCCGCTCCTGGTATAGTAGTATTCACGGGTTTCGTGTCAGGCTTTCATTGAGGGCTGAGCCGTTCATCCCACATTTCCGTCTAGACTCACCCACAGGTTGCGATAAAAACAGCCTCAAATATTGTTCAGAATAAGAAATTTTATTTTTATTTATAGAAAATTAACACCACAGATAGAATAGTTTGGTTATTGACAAGTCTAATATTGAAAAAAAAAATTTAACAACTAAAATCCTAAACTATGGAAAATTTTCGCCAAAGACCTCGCAATCACGATTCCCGTCAAGTTTAACGGCTCAGTTTCGTCTCTGTCAAGCACAGTCGAACGGAGACGAAGGACGTCAAATATGGTCCCTCCAGGCAATTCGAAGCAAATGGATGATGGCAGGTGAGGGTGGACGATGGTGTCCCTTCTGGCGGTTTCTTCTCTGGATCACGGAATGTACAGCCACGATTGCATGGACGGATGGACGACAAATGGACGGACACATATCCCTGGCCGTTGGATCGAGCGACAGACGTCCCTCATTTGGATCGATTGCCAGGATTGAATCTGGCATCTTCCAGAGGCTACAAACGGACGTCCATTCCTGGCCGTTGGATCGAGCGAGGGACATCCCTCCTCTGGATCGAGGGCCAGGATTGCATCTAGCATCTTCCATAGGTGACGGCGAATGACGATCATTGGCCAATGGATTGAGCAACAGACGTCCTTCGTCTGGATCGACGGCTAGGATTGACTCCTAATTAACTGTCACGTGCAAGACACATGCGATTTTAAAAATTGCGAATTCCCTCAATTAAGACGAACGTCCGTCGGCCAATACTACATCTTTCTGCCCTCAATGGATGCCTCTCGCCTTCAAACATCGTCATCTAGGCCATGACAAAACTTGTCAATCTGCAACATGCAGCTCGAAATTGGTATCCAACACCTGTAAGAGCTAATCGATTTCAGGTCAGTGACGGTAATGAACGGTAGGTATGTCACGCCCCAAAGGGAACCCAATACAGAACGGGGAAGGATCCGACCCAAAAAGACCAAATCGTCCAACCCTCACTTAATCCAACAAATAGCAGCGGAAGACTTATCAATTCACGTTATAGATCAGACCCAAAATTTAAAGTTCAGAAGTGACAATAACATAATACAAATTAACTAATTCTAAAACCAAGAAATTAAAAATAAGTTTTAGGGTACAAACCTCCATAAATTATTCTAAGTATCTCTCCAAATGAAATGAAATAATTTATAGTAGGAAAAGTTCTAAATTTCTACTTTCGATGTGGCAATGGGGACTACTTTGGTTAATTCCTGAAAAATGAAGTCAGATTAAGGTGAGTCAACAAAACTCAGTAGGAATTAATTTATATTCAACTTTATCTTAACCGAGTTATGTATGAGATTTCAGTTTATTATTCTTCACAATTTAATATAAGAAATAACAAAATGAACAGTAGAATAATGAACATAAAACACAACGGCGATATTCAGACAATCGCAACAGCCAAACAGACCTTGATCAGGTTTAGGGTTTTGCGCCCAAGAGCACGGCATATACAGTTGTCCCATGACTCTAGTTAACAATAACAGTAAATAAATGAAAAATGAAACACAACGAATTGAACAGTGATTCAACATGTTTAAATTAAAACAATTTTTAAACATTTTATAATTTAATATACGTTGAATATAAAATAACTCCTACCTCGGGTTTGAGCCAACCAATACCAATGCCCAATTGAATAAGCACAATGTTGTTCAATGCTAGACAAATCCAACAATTTTCTAAGTCTTGAGACCTAACCATAATAATAATTTATTAAAAAATTAGAATATGAATTTAAAACTTATTATTTAAATTTCTTAGATATATGAATATGACCTAAAGTCGGAAATCCAACCCCTCCAATAAAATTTAGAACAACCTAGACGACCCTAAAATAATATGGTCTAAAGTTTGGTGTAAGAATTTAAATCCAGTACGAAACAATGCATGAGCCAGTCCAGCACAAGATATGAGCCAACCCAAGCCAAGGGCATGGGCCAGCCCAAGCTTGGGCCCAAAGCCAAAACTATCCGCGGACAGAACAGACCTGATCCATTCTGCAAGCGGATGGATTCCTCTGTCCATAAACAAAGTTCGACTTCGTCTATGGACATACTTTGGTCGCTCATTGCAACCACACCTGACGGAATCGCCGTTTGGCCAAACAACCGAAGCTTCTGGCCGGGAGTCCTTCCCAACCTTCGGCCTCCAATCCAACAAAACAAAAGCTTTCTAAACAATTCCATATAACTTCCAAAACCATTCAATGAGAGTGGTATTCCAGATTTGCAGAAAACATCAGAGAAACAAAGCTGAAAAATCAAATCTTTATACCTGAGAGCCCACTCATTGTCAATGCCTCACCAAAGTCTACAACTCCACACCGATGAACAACTTCAACCCCTAAGGAAACAAAATCATCTATTAACGTTGGTTCTCAAAGTACAGAAAATGCTCTAACCGATTGCGACATACCTAGGTCACGAAATGAAACAACAATCAACCAGAGGACCAACCTTCTACCAAAAATTTACAGATTTCTCAAAGTTTTGAAAACTTATTCCTTATCGGAAAAACGCACCTCACTGCCAAATGTCCTCGCCGGCATCGACCGTCCACAACAGTGAGCAACAAAGCAACGTCAAATAGTTTATTTTACACCAGTTAATCACACCTACAGAAAGGGGAAGAACCGAGTATTTTCAAGAGTTGGAATTTACCTCGGCAACGAACGAGGTTGACAATTGGTCGGAGGGACCACCCCACACGCGCTGTTGGATCGCCGGAAGATTCAAAGATGAGAGGAAGCTGAAGATCGATGGAGGAAGGACAGGGAAGTGGGGAGTTCCATCTTCCCCACTTTTCTGAAACAGCGGGGGAGGTTTCTCCCCCAATCTTCGGCAACTCCCCTAAAACGGGGAGTTCAATTTTTTAATATAAATGAGATGGGCTGATGGGCAAGTATTACAAGTTAGTCAATCTGAACACGCACACATGTAAATATTACCGGTGGGAGCTGACTGAAATCTCATGCGTGCATATCATCTCATCCATCAATTTTATGAGGACTTCAGCTGAAGATTATGTGCATGTATGATACCACCGGGACACATTTATGAGGACGGACGGACGTCTGTCATGGCTTAAACGACGCCGTCTAAAGGCGAGAAACGTCCATTGAGGGCAGAAAGATGTAGTATTGGCCAATGAACGTTAGTTTCATGGTGAGGGACATCCGTCTTAATTGAGGGAATTCGCGATTTTTAAAATCACGTGTATCTCGCACGTGACAGTTAATTCAGAGTCAATTCTGGCCGAGAGATGTCTGTTGCTCGATCCAACAGCCAGCGATCGTCGTTCGCCATTGCCTTTGGAAGACGCCAGATGCAATCCTGGCCATCAATCCAGAGGAGGGACGTCCCTCGCTCGATCCAACGGCCAAGGATAAACGTCCGTCCGTAGCCTCTAGAAGACGCTAGATTCAATCATGACCGTCTTTCCAGATGAGGGACATCCCTCGCTCGATCCAACGGCCAGGGATATGCATCCTTCCATTCGTCGTTCGTCCGTCCGTCCATGCAATCGTGGCCGCACATTCCGCGATCCAACGGCCAATGAGCTTGACAAAGACAAAACCACCAAAAGGGACGTCATCATCCGCCCTCGCCACCCATGTTCCATCTTCATCGAACTGCCAGGAGGGACCGTACTTGACGTTCTTCATCTTCGTTCGACAGTGCTTGACAGAGATGAAATCGAGACGTTAAACTCGACGGTACTAGATGAGAATTGTGACTGCGAGGTCTCCGGCGAGAATTTTTCATAGTTCAGGGTTTGAGTTGTTAAAAAAATTCTCTAAAATTTGACTTGTCATTGATAACGAACTATAGGGTTTACGGTGTTAATTTCGCTTTATTTAATTAGTTTTAGAAGATACAGAAAAGCACATTCAAATATTGTCCAAAATGCCCATCATCATCTTCACGTCTTTGTTTACAGCTTGAGTCCGGGACAGAACATCTGATGGCACTACCACCTTCGGCTGTCGATCGAACTCGTTCAAGCAGGCGTTACAAATAGGCATGACAAATTCAAGTACAATTTCTTTTGCAGTTGAATAATCTTGTTGATTGATATTAAAAGTGACTCCATCGTATAATTGAAGTACGACGGAAGTGTTGAAATCACAATCTGCGAAGATAGTCTTTAATGGAGAATCCATGGGGGTCTCCTTGGAAAGCTGTGAGATGCTTTCAAACATGGTGATGGTGTCGTTTTTTGCACAGCCAACAGCTTTAAGGGCGAGGCCCTTTGCATCGGCTGTCTTGCTCGAAGGATCTGAGTTGAGGCAATCCGAGCAAGTCACTGGCTCGGCAGTTTTGTTGCATAGTTGCCTGATCAAAGCTTCGTCAGATTTTACGTAGAGAATCGGTTGGAAAGTGAGGAGGAAAACAAGTAGAGGCAAGAGAGAAGAAGAAGAGACCATAGCTCGTTTAGACTGCTCATTCTGCAGAAAGTTGCAGAGGGTTGCATGGTTTTTATCCTGCAAAAGTTAGACCGTTTCTTCTCTTTTTCCTTTTTCAAGCATTTCCATTGAAGACTCCCCGGTTTCCCTCCTTAAATATGTATTGGAATCTGTTCTTTTGAATGAGTAACGCTCCAATGACCATTTTCTTGAAAAAGAAAAACAAAACCAGCCCCCAAAGAACTAAAACTAAGAACCAATTCAAATTCACCGAGAAAATTTGTTCAACAATTCGATGAAATACCTCCTATGGTTCTACCTGATTCTCTGGTTGAGATTTTAGTATCAATCCAAACAAAGTAGGATCAAAGCAAAGATTGACCATTCCAACAGTTTATTGTAAAACACTGCCAGAGTTTGAGGCGAGCTGCAGCAAGAAGCCAGAGCCTGAGCTCCAGCTCAAACTAGCCAACCTACTTGGCATTGGTACTAAGACAAGCTAGCTCGGCCAATATAAAATTAATTACAACAAAAACTAAGGTTCGAGATATTAATACAAAATTAATTTCCAAGTTATAATGGGGTCTTCAACTTGTTGTAGTTACTCCAATATCTAACTTAATCTATCAATAGTTCGAGATTGCTTTAACCAAGAAGAAGAGGCTTGATATTGTAAATGAAGAGAGTTGAGCTTAGTCATCAATCAATGCACATACACAACGTTGGCCTAGCCAATATTAAAAAAATTGCACAATTCTATATTGCTTAGAAAGGATGAAAAGTAATGATTATAAATAGAGTTTTGCCTCTAACTAGTACATCAATTTTTAAGATAAAACTCGAAAACAAAATGGTAGAACCAAGATGCACACTAACAACTTAAGAGCCGTGGATAGATGAATGTGGAGGGGAGATATCAACTATTTGATCAGTTAGAGTTTGGTGACTTGGGTTGGGTCGAGATTCATGCTTTGGGGTGCTTTGATTTGTGAGATTTTTTTGAATTTTTTGGTGCTTGATATTGGTTCACCTAGTTTATCTGTGACATTTAGACCCATTTTTTTATTTTTATTTTTGTGGATGTTTTATTTTTTATTGAATTGCAATTAACATGTTCAGATTATTTTCTATTGGGATTTTGAGACTTCAATTTTGATTTGGATATTATGGTGAAGTCTGTTATGTTGGGCAATGAGTTTGTTGAAATATAATATTCTATTATTGGATCAAAATATAAAATTTTTAGTTTGGCCGGTAAAATTTACAAAATGTGTTCGCACATATGGATTTAAACGATGCGTTACTTGAATTCGATAAAAATGTTCCTGCTTTGGACTGAGGAGCACATAAAAACTTTATCTCTGATTCATCTATATTTTTCAAATCAAATTTTACAAGACGTCTTAAAGGAGAAAACTGTTGCTACTATGCATGATGAAAATCCTAACTAGCAAGTTGTACCTAAAAAGGGTTAACAATGAATTCGATTAATAGAAAACAACTTTATTATCATCATATGACAGAAACTACATGTATTATGGATCGCTTAGCTATCTCGAATGAAATTTTTTCAAACTTAGAGACTATAAAACATAAATATGATAAAGAAGATTTAATGTTAATTTTATGTTTATAGTACTTTTAGAAATACAATTTTACATACTCAGAACCCTCTAACTATAAAAGAAGTTTATAGTGTTATATTCTCAAATGAGAAAATGAAGTAGATTGTTTTTATATGAGTTTCAAGCAGAGAGGCTCATTGTTTAAGATAGAACACAAAAATCGAATAATAATGGCAGTGATAATATTCAGAGTTCGAAATGCATATCAAACTCAAGGAACTATTATAAGACCTGCTATTTTTGTCAAAATAAATAACACATTAAATCTGAGTGTTATAAATTGCATAATAAAATTAAGAGAACTACTAATCACAAGGGAAAGCAACCAAAGACAACCGGTGAAGTTGATGTTACAGAAGAAGACCATAATGATGGAGATCTTCTAGTTATGTTACGAGGAAACTCAAAGTCTTGTAAGAATTAGATTCTAAATTAAGCTTGTTCATTTAATATGTGTGTTAGAAATCAAACGATAACTGGAAAAAGAAAACAGAATGTGAGTCACCAGATTTACGTGAAAAAATCCTTTCGAGAAAAATCACAAGTAGAGGAATAAATCTATTATAAAGAAAAATACAACCTTAAGTTTTGCAACTCTAGCTTACAAGACTTTATAGAGAAAACAAAACTCTAAATGAGATTTACAATGTGGGCCCACCGACCCCCCTCAATAGAATTCGAGTCATGCCAAAATCTGACAATCTCCACCTTGACATAAATTATATGAAAGAGATATATAGCACGTGCTCATTAGCCTAACCCAACAAAACAAACACTGAATTCTAACAATCTTCATCTCGAAACAATTCTGCTGCAAGGAATCGATTTTTAAATCATCAAATTTTCTTCTTGCACACCCTTAAAGAAGATCTACAATGAGAGTCCACCTACGCATCTCAAAGAAATATACAGATCAGCAATATAAAAGTCTTCAAGGGTAAATTCAGCATAATCAAATATCAAATTTTTATCCAAAATGAGAAGATATACTTTAATGATCTCATCGCCACAAAAAAAAAAACATATTCTTTAACAAAATATCTTACCAAAAAATCATTAGCTTACTTAAAATATTCTCCCCAAAAAATGAAGGGGAAAACCATGGATATCACAAAATTCTAAAAAATATCCCCAAAATTCATATATTTTTATGATAACTAATCAACCCCAAAATGAAATCAAATCTAATCACCAAATAATCATAAATATTACAAAATTCAAACCTTATTTTAATTTCAACCAAAAATAATCTCTCAGACTGAGATATTCCTGCAATTTCAAATCTGCCATAAATCATCAAACTTAATCTCTCAAAAATCTTACAAATATCTCAATGATTTTCAACAATTTTTATCTCTCACAAAAATCTAACTTTGTAAAAGACACTATCGCGGCAGTCCTAATCAAAATAGATTGACATCAAGAATAGAGAACAACAATGCAGATTTATGGCGACTGATGATAAATAGAAATCCCTTCAACAAAAAACTATTCCTTGAAGGTACAACGGCTCTAGCAAACTCAAAACAAAAAAAAATAAAAATAAAAATAAGAGTTTTCACGACAAATGGAGCAACCATTTCATATGGCAGTTAGATGACTAAGAAAAACAAATCTTCATAAACAAGATGAACGACAGAATGAACAATTTTCTATTTTTTTCTCTTTTTCTTTTTCCAAAAAAATGTAATTTTCTAAAAAAATTACATAAACCTTGTTCGATGCAGAACGACTAGAGAGAATCTATTTCAACACACTTGGAAACACAAACTCTCGAAACTAAAACTCTGATACCACTTGTTAGAAATCAAACAATAACAAGGAAAAAATAAAATGTGGGACACCAAATTTACGTGAAAAATCTGGTTCGGGAAAAAACTATAGACAAATAAATAAATCTACTATGAAGATCGAAATACAATCTCGAGTTTTGCAATCTAGCTTACATGAATTTATAGAGAAAACAAAACTCTAAATAAGATTTACAATGCAGACTCACCGGCCCGAACCAATAAAATTGGAGTCATACTGAAATTTAACAATGTGTTTCCATCAAAATTGGGTGTTATGCTGAATCTTGCAATATAGCTAGTATTGGGACTGTCACGACCCGAAGACAGGCCTAACAAAATTGCCGAGTCAGGGGACCCAACCCCCTTAGAGGATCTGGTTACCCAGTCCAATGAGTAAAAGAAGTGAAAGTCTTAATAGGAAATTAAATCCAAACCCAAATCACATGGGTTGCGGTCCACAGAGTGATCAACTAGAGATATGATAGTATAAATAAAGAAACATACTTTGCAGGAATTAAATTAAACAACACCAAAACTATAAATCCCAAACGTACCCAATACAAAAGGATTGGCCGACGAACATCCACACATCCACAGGAAGATCGATATACCCACCAGAGGGGTATCGGCAACGCTCCATGACGGTACATGCAGATCCCATGCACGTAGCCTACACCTTAACCAAGGAAAATATAGTCTAAGCGGTGAGTGACAAACTCAATAGGGAAATCGATACTAAATGCAATGCATACTAAAAACCGGTTTCCTCATCTTTTGAAAACGATTTCATGCTTCTCATTTATCGTACATCATTTAAATAATTCAAAACCTCTTTGTCATTTTATCAAACCGGCCCATGGCCCTCAATGTGACTTTATCAAAACACGTTGTATACATAGACAGCTATACCGCAAAATATGCCAATTTCATTTTCTGTAAGAAAACGTCATCAATGAAAAATGATGGTCACACTAGGACCCAACCGGCACTCATCAAAGAATAGGTGGCTATCTACTGATAACAACACCTCATGAGGCAGAGGAAGATACAAATGACGGCGATCCAGAGATCAAGCGCGTCACCTGGATGTGCCGACGAGCTATAGCTCAGCGCCGATACAATCCGTATAATTGAAGTAACAGATAAGATTGCTCGCGATAGACTGCTTCTCAACTAAAATATCCATGTGTTTCAAATTGACGGGGGTTGCCGACGAGCAGAACTACGAGTCGTCACACCACCCCGTAAAATGGAACGGTACGAGGATAGGCGAATCTCAGCGACCGACAACCTTCAATCTGTGTGACTACATACCCTAGTCAGGTTCTAGGGCTCGAAACCCAAAGACACATCATCACCGCCCCATCTCCATTCCAATTTCTAGGGCTTAAAACCCAAGAACATGTCACCTATGCCCTATCACATTTTCGCACACACAAACAATCAATCAACTGATAGTAGAAGATTACACGAGATAGACTCATGATGCTTTAGCGCTAGAGTGCATAAAGCATCAAGAAGATTCATCCTCCCAACACATATGCACAGATATCAAACCATCAATGTGCGCAGAGTACTAAACAGAATACCATGTACGATAAAGCAAATGTGAGAAGACATACATATACATAAAAACAAATGTGCTGTCGAAACAGTCTCCGTCAGATTTTTAGGGTATGGTATCCCACAAAATATCAATTTGAAAACATGATACAATGCAGTGCAAAAAGTATAAAGATTCCTACCTCGATGACGATGACGACCATGACACACTTACTGAAAAGTCAGATCCACACGTATCGTAAGCGAAGATCGCATCACTGATATCTCCGAAACCTATGACAAGGTCGATATCAACATCTCATCAATCACCAAGGTATAACAGATATGTCTTAAACAAGACTAGAATCCAAGACAGTTTCTAGAGACAATCACCAACTCCAAATCTAGGAACAAGCAGTGCAGTTGACCAAAAAACCACCATGGTCAACCCGACACTCAACAGACACCAAGAAGTCCCACCAGTTGACAAGACACTATGACGGGAGACGGAACACAACAAACTCGACCTAATCTACTCAGCAGTCGAGAAGACATAACCAAAATCATTCAAACCATCCATGGTCGACAAGGCAGTATAGTGGTTGACCGAGACCACCCAACAAGTCGTCGAGGCAAGGCGAGGGTCAATCGGGAGCTCGCAGCCTCGACCAAACTCAATAACAGTCAACCGAGACCATTTAGTGTTAACGAGACACGTCAATGGTCAACCGAGACTTCACGGCAGTCGGTAAGACACGCCACAACCAACCAAGAATTGAAAGTCGATGGGACTCATCTAAAGTCAATCAAGTATGACTTTAGTAGAAAAGCCGGCTCAAAGACTATAACCCAAACCAAGCCTAAAAGCTTGTCAACGGCCAAGAATTTCCAAAAATAAGTCACGAATATATGTAGAAGGGCCCTATGCCAAATTTAGAAACTCAACTGATGCAAGAATGGGTCAAAAACAAACGTCCCGAAACAGTAGGAGCGACCTGAAACAGATTGAAGGGTAATCTGAACATTTTTGGGTAGGGGCGGTCAATCAAGGAATTTTTGGTGGATCGACCAATGCTTGGTCGATCGACGCAAATCCTTGGTTGACAGTTTGTGGTTGATTGAGGGACTTTTGGTCGATCGATCACTGCTTGGTCGATCTACCGCAAACCCTTGGTCGACAAATTTGCCATCGGTCAAGAGATTTTTGATTGATCGACCACTACTTGGTCGATCGGCCGCAAATCCATGGTTGATCGGGCACAACCTTTGGTCGATCAATAGCAAATGTGGCGGTCAATCAACTGCCAGCCCCTAGTTGATCAGTCGATCGACCAAATCCATCTTCGGTGCGATTTCTCTGCTAGAGACGCACTGTTTCACCCCCAATCGGACAATAAATCTTCCTAGACTTCAAATGCATCAAAAATAACTAGAGAGGTCCCTCGGATTCGAGTTTTTGAGGCTCGAATCCAAGGCAAAAAATTTCAAAACTTCAAACCCTAGATCGAAGATGAAAAACGTACTGAAACGTAAACTGTTTTCACAAAAGTTACTCGCGCGGATGACGGAGAGGCAAATCGACAACAAAATGGCAAGGGACGCTAGTGTTTTCCCCCTCCCTCTCTTGACCTCTCCTATGCCGACTGCGAAGAAGAAGAAGACAGAAGACAACTGTCTTCTTCTTCTTCTTCTATTAAATTAAAAAAAAATTATTTATTTAATTAAATAATTAATACTTTAATACATATAATTTATATATCTACAGATCCAATTTAAAACCCGATTAAGATCCTGACTCATTCAAAACATTATCCGAAAAAATTATTTAGACAAAATAATTTATCAAGACATTTTCGAAAATAAATTTTCACTCGGAAAAAGTCAATTTGACTGTTTGACTGAAAGACACACGAGGTCACTAAGTGACAAAACGGGTCAACCTTCCACATTGGACAGAAAATAACACAAAAACTTTATACGTAAAATTTTAAAATCATTTAAAAATCCATGATTACAAGGACAGTCAAAATCAAAATGTTTGGAGTTCTCAGGAAAGTTGGTGATGTGCAACATGTTTCCAATTTGAAAAAAAATCGAATATCTTTGCATACTCTTGATTCGAAAGGATATAAGTACACCATTATAGGTGGAGTTGTAAAGATCAATAGAGTTACTCTTGTTATAAGGACATAGAAAGTCTACAATGTTATATATGTCACGACCCGGAGGCAAGCCTAACAGAAACATAGGGTTGAATGACCCGATCCATGGAAAAGATCTGATTGCTCAAACCAAGGCTCAGAAATCAGCGGAAGTCTTAAAATAAAATTAAGACCAATGCAAAAAATCATTGGCTCAAGGTCCACAGAGTGATCAATAAGAATCAAAGATAACATAATAATAACAAGAGGAAAACACTATGCATGAAACAAAACCAAACAACAAGCTCTTACGTACCAGAGACGAAAGGATAGGGCTGACAGACCTTCACCCATCCAAGAGGAAGTCAAAGCCCTAAAAGCAGGAGCACAAGTAAACATCCTGCAAAGACCCCACACAAAATTCATACATCAAACCTGGGGGGAAATATTGTCACGACCCAAAGACGGGCCTAACAGAACCGCCGGGTCAGGCGACCCGATCCTGATAGAGAACCCGATCACCCAGCCCAAGGCGTGAGTTTTCGCGGAAGACTTATAATATTTAATTCGGCTCAAGGTAATATGGGCCTAGGTCCGAGTAGGGATCACGAGAAGATAACAGTGCATAAATTAAAAATACAATCCAAGTACTGTGCAACAAATCCAAAACCAACTGTGTTTAAGGTTTACAGACCCAAATGGAAACATAAATGTCCTCACCAAATAACGATAAATCGCTCAAGTAGAAATAACAAAACGCTTCAACTCCTGATCCACAGCTACTCCTTGTCCTTACCTGAAGTTTTGGGGAAGGAGTCGTTTGGGGTGAGTGACTAACTCAGTAAAGTATGGCTATACTAAATGCACCTCATGCAAAACTGGTTTTGTTCATTTTTCGAGAACAAGGTTATGTTTCATTCTGCCGTACATGGATTTTTAAAAATCACTTTAAAACTCTTTATCATTTTACCAAACCGACCCAAGGGCCGTCGATGAGGCTTTTATTAAAAATCTTGCTGTATACATAGACAGTTATACCTCGTAAAATAGGCCATCATCGTTTTCCAATTTGAAAACGTCGTCAGTGAAAAGGGGTGGTCACTCATGGACTCACCCACCACACAACATAGAAGAGGTGGTCACCCGTCGATGACAACACCTTATGAGGCAGGAATAATGACGACGATCCGAAGATTCCGTACGTCACCCGAGTTGCCGGCGCACCTGGCTGCACGACACAACTCGTATAATCGTATAATCGTATAATCAAATAAAACGGATACAGTTGCTCGCTATATGTGGACTTAGGATAAACAAGTCTCAGCGATTGACAACCGTCTGATCCATGGGACAAATCCTGGCCAGGTTTAGGGGCTTGCGACCCAAGGAGGCGTCATCACCCTCCCATACGAGGTTTACGACTTTCAGGAGTTTCAACCTGAGGACACGTCACCAATGCCCTACCTATAATTTTCGCACGTCAAACAATCAACCTTCACGCAGCAGAAGGTATCAAATGGGATGGCGGATCCATCCCTCAACATGGGCACAATAAATCTCAAACCATGTACGGAATTTAAACTTGAGAAAACATACTACTAATAAAAACGGACGTGCTGTCGAACAGTCCCCGTCATTTTCCAAGTGTGGTAGTCCACAAAATAACCATTTTGGAAAACGGAATAGGATGCAATATAACGCAAGAGGTATAGAAATCCCTACCTCGACGACGGTCTGCCTTACCAACCAGAGCAACCAATTACGTAAGAATCGTATCACACTCGCTGAAATTGACCAAGCCTGACAAATGTATAAACGCGAGAATATTATAATTAAATTCTAAGAAAATAAGCGAGGGTCTCATACAAAGACCAACCAACTTGCAAAGAATTCCAATAAAGTTTCCAACTTTATCTAACAATATTTCTTAAACTCATAATCCAAATCACGAACACCTACACGGCTTTAAAAATCAAAAGTCTCATTCCTTTAACATTGATAGATTCCATTTCAACCATTACAGAAATTAGGACCAAGGTGCAGTTCATACTCGTTGAATTGCTAACCTTCAATTACAACTAAATCTATCATTCAAAATAACAATCCAAGTTAGAATCTCCAAATCCAGATTTCGACATAACAATACAATGTAGCTTCCAATTCAACTATACAAGCGATTCGAGTATGTATAATGTAACAATAACTATCAGCTTCTCAACCTTATCCTAACTTATCCTTTTATTCAGCAATCCATAACAATTTAAATCTATCCATGGTATTCAACTCAACAGTGTTTAAAACCCAAACATATGACACTTTAACAAAACACAAATCACTTTGCATGAATATTACTTTCTGCAAATTTAAGCCTAACGAATCCAAGCAATATTCAGATATTTATCACTAATTCAGAAACCACTTTATCAGCTTTAGCCCAATCAATAGGTTAGAACAAGATTTGCATCCATTTCCGAAGCAAGAATCCAACTAAACTTTTCACACTCAATAGACCACAATCACAATGCACTACTTATCCAAAAGAGGGATTCGACAATAGCACTTTCCTACGACATTATTTCATCAAATTAGTTTAATGCAGAGATCATTCAGTTCTACAACGAAACAGAGCCACTAACAACAAATCCCTCCTAATCAGAAACAAATCACATTCAAGACCAAATATCGGAATGAAATATCCAACTCACCCAACAGAACAAAACAAAACCAAGTGTTCTGTTCTCGCCAGAATCAGATCCGGAGCTGCCCTCGCCGGAGAATGTCCCTCCGGGACCTTTCGATCGATCGCTGTAAACCCACAACATAAATCAACCAGCGACATCACCAATCTAAACTTAACAACGGAGTAAAACTCGGATCGAAAAATCTCACCCATCGAACAGAGTCGGAATTGTCGCCGGAATCGAAAAACAGGTTCGGCCTCGGAGCTCCCGTCACCAATCCGAACTCGTCGCTGCCGGAGTCAGAAAAATGGGTTCGATTTTCAGAACTCCCGTCACGGATTCGAGATCGCCGCTCGCCGGAATCGGAGGAACACGCTCGGGTTGAGCTGTTCTGTCGCCGGCGTCGCTCGGGATCGGAAGCCTGCGGCCACCGGCGTTGTTCTTCGCCTGCTCGGAAGTCGACCGTTCACGACCGACATCGTCGCAGCGCCGTTCGTCGTTTGCAGCCCTCGCGCGGTCGCCATTCATGCTCGGTTCCTGCCGGCTGCCACTCGGAATGCCTCAGACGACGTCAACCGTCGTCGTCCAACCGCGGGTCTCCCTCTCTCTCGCGAAAATCGCCTGGCCGGCGCCTCTCTCTTCTCCCTTCTTCGGTTTCTCTCCATCGGCAAGAGGCATGATTTTGGGGGAAGAGGGAAACTAGGTTTTCCTCTTCTCCCGATTCTATAAATTATTATTATTATTATTTTTTTGTACAACTTAAACCTTGAACTTTACGGGTTCAAAGGCATTGGGCGGGATTTTTCCCCCCAAACCTTCCCTCTTCATTTCCCAAATATTTCTACTCTTAATTAACTTCTTCCAAATTATTTATTTTCCTTAATCCCAATTTCCTAATTTCTTTTCCATTTAAAATAAATGTGTATCACCAATTTTATACATTACCAATTTATAATCTACTCAAACTCTAAATTTAATTCAAACATCATCCATCGATGTTATCGCTCATCTCGTTTATTAATTCAATTCTTTACTCGGAAAAATCTAATTTCACTGACTTTGACCAATTGACCCAATTTGCATACGTGGACTTGACCAAATGACCAAATTTGCATACGTGGCTGCTATACAACAAATTCGGTCTACTTCAACGCTATGACTGATTTTCAACGCGAAAAAATTTACACGTGGAATTTATCATTAAAATTTCACGGCTTTTACAAATATAGTATAAGGGGTGAGTGACTAACCAATTAGGGAAATTATACTAAATGCAATGCTTAATAAAAACTTGTTTTACCTTTTCTCGCCAAAACCATGACCAAATAAAATGTTGTACTCGAATATATGTCATTGCCCATACTCATTACCATAACCGTGCATGAGTTTAAAAATCATTTTCAAAACAAGCTTTATCATCAAAACAGACTTCACGAGCCACCGATGAGGCAATCATCAAAACATTGTTGGATATTTAGCCAGCTATAAGAAATAAGCTTCCATCATTTTTAATCAATCAAAACAAGGATTCATAAAAAAGAAGGGTCACACACGAACCCCTCCAATACAAACACATAAAAAGGCAGCAGTCCGAAGATGGCAACTCCTTATGAGCCCGGAGGAAGATAATGTGAGTGGGATCCGAAGATCTAGCCCCTCACAAGGGTTGTAGGCAAACCAGTCAGCAATGACATAACCCAAATACTTAAACACCTAATCAGGTTTAGGGATTAGAAACCAAAGGGACGCGTCAACACTGCCCTTTTATCCTTTTTACATAGCACACAAACAAAACATCTTCACTTAATAGAAGATATATCCGAAATATCCTCGTGATACTTTGATATCGAACCTGAATCATGCGGAGAAACGATGAGGTTTGATTGACAATTTCTCTCCATTCTTCTCCTTCTCTTACCCCGCAGATGGTCTCCTTTATAAAGGGAGAAATTTTCCTTTAAGAAGGAAAATTTAAAACAAATAAATAATTTAATTATTTATTTAATAAATATAATATAAATTAATATATTATAAATATTAAATAAATCTTTAAATCAAAACTCAACAAAACTCGAAACTTAATCTACAGAAACGAGAACTTACCAAATAGAATCTCACAGCTTCGGGTCATAGGGGAACATGAAATGCACCAGATGACTATTGACTAAACCCTTTCACATGTGGTCAAAGACTAACGACACGTGACATGTACCTAGTTAACAAAAAACAAATTGACTTGGTCAAAACAAAAAATTTACTAATAAAAATATAAAATTCAAAAACTATGGATTTTACAATATGTGTTCCAAGTTTTCATTGTTATTTGTAATAAGCCTGTTTCATATGTAAGTCACCTTCTCGATATATGCATAAGAAGACTTACTCAAAATCAAGTGGCATGGTGAAGTTTAAATTTTTGGGTTCTACATCAAAGTTCATATGTCAATTTAGCTCATATGTTTAGAGAGATGTTTCCGCATCGTCATTAGTTTCAATTTCACGTTAGTATTCTATCGCTAAAGTCAGATACAAGAAGAACATAAAACCTTCAAGGCGATATAATGAAAATAATTCATTTGCTTATGCATTAAATGTATTCGAGGTTGTTATTCTAGTAAAGAGTCTTCTATATATTCAAATACAGTTGGTTATAATGATTCTGATAGTTTGTTGATGTCATTAAAGAGGAGATGAAATTTCTTTATGAATATGTCGTTCAAGTTTAAGCATTGTTTAAACTTGTTTTATAATAGTTGTTGAGTTGGCCTTCTAGGGACATTGTGGAAGAGGTGAAGAATTTGCTAAATAAATACTGAAGGTTTCTTTGTGCATTAGAATACTTTTGACGATGAAGATTGTTAGAGATTGACATTTCGGATTTTTCTTTTTTGGATCGGATTAAGAAGTCTGCGTTTTGATATCTTAAATGGAATTCGTATCAAAATGAATATTGTTATAATTCAATTACCCAAATTCTAATTGGGCTCGTAAGCAGTATTAAAATTTTATATTATTTTATTTGTAATTATTTAAGTTAAAATTTATTTGTATCTTAATTTTAAAATAGTAAATTTTTCAATTTACAAGTAATTTTATTGTTAAAATTTTTTCACGAGATGGAATGATTTTGTCTCTCGTGTTATTATTGGATTTGTTGGGTTAGTTGTGGCGACAATAGAAATAATTAGATATAAATGAATTGCACCCACTGCTCCTTCATGAATACTTTGACGCTCATCATGAAGTTGGGAGATGAGGCATTCATGGGATCTGCACAGGACAAGCATTTATTTTAATCGGAATAAAACAATAATTACGTCTAAAATTATAAACATTGTTATGGCTAACAATAATGTTTATAAATCAGGTGCCCAAACAAGTGTACCATATCTACTTCACCCCTTTTACAAGGTCGGCCTTTAATTTATAAATAAGGAGAGTAAGAAACTAAGGGAAAACGCACACAGAAACAAGTCGCACAAGGCAAGGAAATATTGATTTATGAATAAAATATTTAATCTTCAAATCATTGTGTGTGCAAACCTAACTACAGCAGCAAATGTACTACAAGTGTCTTCTTTTGGGTCTCTTCATTCATCCATGATTCAATCTTCAATCTTCCCACCACCTTCTTTCATCCACTGTTAATGTCTTTCTCTGACTGCTTATTCTAGGCAACCCCCTCTAAAGAAGTAGATCTTGTTTGAAATTCTTTTCTCTTATTTTGATTATTAAAATCAAATATCAAGAAATAATTTTGATACCCAACTAAGGTTGTTATTATAACAACAAAATTCTCTTTAATAAAAGGCCTTTTGGATAAACCCAACAACAAAGTCATGTAGGCCCTACCCTACCCACTTACATAATTTTGGACCAATATTACACAATAAGGACGATGAACACCCAGCATCACTCTTATTTGACTTATTTTATTCCAACCCATTTCCAAAGTTTGGAACTTGGAGTAACACAGAAAGAGGTGATAGATGATTATTGGAAAGCATACATTCAATACTTGATGTATCCAACAGAAGTAGTGTTAACGTTCTTGATAAGAGTCCCCATGTAAGGAATCAGCAGGCACCGGAATGTGTCTTCTTTGTAGATAAACCCTAAGCATTTGCAGTCCTTGTTACACCTTTCTCTGCAAACTTCCACTTTCAATGGCCCCTCTCCATCGTCCAAATAAGTATTCAAAAAGTGCTCAACCCCCAATATCTTGTAATACTTCGTTGCTCCTCCACCTCCCGCCCTGCACGGCTGAAGCTTCGGCGGCGAGCAACTTTCCGACCAACCCAGAAGACCTTTTGGGGACGGACAGGCGACGCACATGCCTTTGTCGCAGAGGCCGTAGCTGCCGCATATCGATGGCAAACCACAGCGCCGGATGAAATAAGATGAGAAGAATGCGAAGGTTTCCTCCCATTTTAGGTAGCCTACCGGAGGGTAGTACGTAAAGGCTCGAAGGTTTCCATCTGAACCTAGCCGGAGAAACGATAAGGTGCCGTTGTAGTTTATTTTGTTGAGGTTTCGCTGCCCTCCGCTCCCTATCGGCCGCACCTGAAGTAACCGTCGCCGGTTTCCCGGTTCTGAGGCCGCCGGCACCGTCACTGGGTAACTCAGTACGAGCTCATAGGCTGTGGCATTTTCGTTCTCCGGAATAGCGTCAAATGTCACGGGGTTTCCAAGTTCAAACGGCCAGCCGCCGTATAGAAGGAGTTGACCAGAATTATTAATGTACATCCTCAGGCCCGTATTATCGAGAACCATGCTGTAAATTCCACCGTTGGGGTCCGCATCTGATTTCCGGCTAACCAGTTTATTCCGGCCGCCTATTCTCAGAGACTGACCTACTAAAAGAGTGTCGGTGGGGTAATCAAAGCTCTGCCAAACGTAATTACCCTTTCGATTAAGTAGAACCAGGTTGCCATTTCCGAGCATACTCATTTTGACGACTCCTTTGTTGGCGGTGTTCGTCTGCCAGACAACTCTTCCATCGACGTCGGCAAGAACCAGGTTCCCGTCGCGTTCGAACTTGATGGTGGCGTTTTCTCTGACGGGGTCGTGTCTGTTAGCGTCCCAAACCCACCTCATCAAGCTCTCGTCGTTGGGAATTCCGGCTCTAATGGCGAAAATGAAAGCGTCGGGAGTGGTGTTGTAGAAACAGAGACGGAAAGGATAGGTGTAGAAAAAAAGGGTGTCGTTACGGATAACTCTGTAGCTAGCGTCGTACTCAATGATCCGGTCTCCAAACTCGACATTGTTGACGAAGTAGAAGGTTTCGTTTGGAGGAACCTGAGCAAGAGAGACATAAATGGCGGAGAAGAAGAAGAGAAGAGGGAGAAGCTGAGGACAAAGGCTCGCCATTGGAGCTCACTGAAGCTTTACGTTTGGAGTAGGATTGATGAGGAAGGAGGAGAATTTATTGATGAAGATCTATGACAATTCAAAGGGAGAAAAAAGGATTTGGATGAGCAACTCTAAATGCTGGTAGGCCGCCATTGAATGTTCTCGTCTTCGCCTTTCGTCTTTCTTATTTTTTTAATATTAAAGGTGCATTCGATTTTCTTTTGTTGTTATTCATATAATAAAAATATTGGTGGAAATTAACAAATCAACTATGTTACTTTCTCGTCACTCCCATAAATAATCACTTAACAATTTAAATAATAAACTATAAAAAATTAACACTATAAAAATATTATTACAAAAATACCTCATATTACATATTTACTATCTGCAAATTCTAAAACTTATGCTAAAATTGCAATAAGCAATATTAACGAGAAGACAATGTCAAGAAGCTCCGGCATGATTCGATCTGTAGTCAGAAATAATTTTCATATTTTCAATATTTCGAATATTTTCTCATCGTAAAAAACAATTCTCTCTTTTTGATTTCATCATACAGTTCTCGTCACCATCTTCTTCTTCCTTTTCCTGGTTCATCGTCATCGTCCAGTGTTCATCATCAATGTCTCACTTTTTGCGGAGGAAAATAATATTTCTGCGGCAGAAAATGATCGTTCCATGACGAAAAGTGATCGCTCCGCAGCAGCAAACAATAATTTTTTCGCAAGCAAAATATTCTCGTTTCATGACGGAACAACAACTTTTTTTAACGAATAGTAGAAAGACAATGTTTCACTACGAAAAGACAATATTTTGCCGCAAAAAGACAACGTTCTGCTGTAGAACAACCATACTTTTTAACAAAAAACATAACTACAGTATTTATTCTATAGTTAAGTTGTTAACAAAAATACTCTAATAATTAACTTGTTATTGATTACAAAGTATAATAGTTAATTTGTCATTTTTCTACCAAAAGAATACTACACATTTCTATAGGATCTCTTTTTAAGGTCCTCCCTTCTCCAGCCGGGCTCCCCATCAAATCTTCAAGGTGAACCTCCGGCAGCCATGTATTGGCTTGGGAGAGGGAAGACATAGTATTTAGACAATACAGGGTGCCAATGCCCACATGTGCCACAATTGGACCACAGCTGGAGATGCCTATCCATATTAGATTTTCCATTATTGACAAAGGATTCATCCATAACTGGAAGGAAGTTGAATATTCAACTCCCTCAGTCTTTTCTGGATTGCTGCCAACCAAACACCTTAGCCATCATAAAACTACCAAGCGCAGGGAGAGTAAGAAAATGAGAATTTTTATTATTTGATGAAGTAGGTTCGAAAAAGGAACAACAATATTCATAATACACATGACAAATTCATCCTTCTTTCACCACCACAACACCCTCTCTCCCACCCTCTTCCATTTCTTTTGGTATACCCTTATATACATTGACTCTCTCTCTCATCTACCACCAGCCCACCAATTTCTCTCCCCCCCTCTAATATGGATGCAAAGGAAAATTAATGGCACATGGTAATAAATTTTGATGAAGAAAGTAGGGCACAGATGCAGGGCTGACTTGATTGCTAGAAAATGGAAACAAAGTTGGCAAAGAAGGAAGAGCAGAAATAAGTGGAACCAGCGAGAGCAATGAGGAATGAACGAATAAATTCAACACCAAAATGAACTAATCTATTCTCTCTTGGTTCCACTGCCAAATGGCTTGCTAATGAGATTATTATTTCATCACACCCTAGAATCACGGGTCGTCGCTTAAATCAGTATGGGGTTCAAGGAAAGGGCTCGAGAAGCTGTGAAAGAGATCAGTTTTGACAACGGGTATCCGACAGCAAGATGGAAAATATGAATATCGAATCTATGAGAGGGAAAGTAAACTAAACGCTATAATACCGCACGGAATGTTCCAACATGTCCCGACTTGGACATACGATCTCTTTCGCTCGATACCCATTTTTGTAAATCTTGAATGTGGGTACAATCCTAACACTCTCAGCATTTGCAACCGTCGGACATTCTTCAATATCCACCTTCAAATAATACAAGTGCAGTATAAGATAGAGTTTGACCTGTTTTTTTGTTTTTGCATCTACATTTCAGAAATTGGAATTGATGAGATGTGGGAAATTTACCTGGAGGAAATTTATAGATGGGTATCGACCACATAGTGTATCGACAAATGGAGATATTTGCTTGCATTGTACATTAGATGATGCTTTGAAATGGACAACCGATACACCTGCACGGTCGAATCTTAGTACACAGCAAAATCGAAGGTAATGAGACCTCGAGATTCACAAAAAATCTCGACATGTTCAAGTTCGCAGTAGAGATTGAACCTGGATAGGAAATAGCAGCTTTAAACATTTCAAGTCCAGAAACTTGTTCAACTTCGCCTCCGAATTTCATGTTATGAACTTCCTCCCCAAGAGATTTCTTTAATGCAACTTGGGCATGAAAGAGAGATTCAGCAACTTCATTGTCATCAGGTAGTTCAGCCCTAATGACCTCGAAATCACGAACAGCATCAGCCCACCTTTCGAGCTGTAATAAACAAAAAGCATCAAATCTAAAAACCATTAAGAGAAGCACATATCTTCAAGTTTGAAAGGCATTTTACGTTACTGTTTGAAGCTGCCCTTCGAAGAAGAGCTTTTGTGTAGTTTCGTTGAATGCATAACGCTTGGTTACAGTCTTCAATTGATCTCTCCCACATTCCGAGCTTAAACCAGCAAGCTGCTCTATTGCAATAAAGAACTGAATTTGATGGGTCTAGCTTAAGGCCTTCGCCATATGCAGAGCAAGCCTCAGTGAACCTTTCGGATTTGAAGAGATCATTGCCACGAGACCGAGCTCTAGCCACTAATCGCACATTTTTAAGTAACACAGCAACTTCTACATTTCGAGCATCAATCTGCACAGCCTTCTCTGCATTTGTAACGGCATTCTCAAACCTGCATTACATCCATTGTTAGTCCTTTTCTGCCTAGCTTTCATTTCATGAAGCTCAGTTTAGATTTTCAAACCCACCTTCCAATTGCCATCTCTATTTGGGCTCGAACAAAGTAGGGGTAAGCTTCTGAAAGTATTCCAAAAAACTTGCTTTGCAAACATGAACTAATAGATAATTCTAATTTGGGGATGTTAAATAAGCTGAATTCAGCTTCCTCGATCTGGTGAAGCTTCAAAAGAGATTCTGCTCTACACATAAATAGCTGTAAATTCGTATGAACTTGTTAAGCAATTTTCTGAATCTCAGTAGCAACAAATTAGAATTAACGTAAAAACCATACAAAGAGTTTTAACCTGAGGAGAAAAATCAGCTCCTGAAGAAATTGCAGCCTCGACTTCTCTTAATGCACTTTTCCAATCTCCACTCCGTCGAGCATCCGCACATTTGCTTAAATGCTTTTCCATCGTTTGTAGCTTCTGCAAATCAATTGGATCTGGCTGTACCACTTGGAGACAAAGATGCCTTCTAGCATTCTCAACCATTCCTAACCTGTGAAATCATCGAATTGAATGGAAGATATTAGTACAACCACTTCAAATTATACTAATCAAGCACAAACATAAGCATTTGAATCATACAAACCAGAAAAAAAGAAGAATCAAGCATGAAGGCGGTAGAGATGCGTTAATGAGCTTCAAATCATTCAATCGGGGTGAGGAAATGAATATCATAATTAGAAATCTAAAACTGAAAATCATCTGAATGATCAAAAGCGCAAAATCAATATTAACCACACCAAAGTGAGCAAGATTTAGAAAGCAAACACAATTCAATTGCTATACCTAGTAAAACAGAATTATCATATTATTATTAATAATCTACCAAAGAATAACAAAAGCCTACTTCTTCAGATCACTACGTAAAAAGGTAGGAAAAAATGGAATACTGCGAGAGTAGGTAGACAAGAAATGACACCTAAGTAATATAATCCTCAACTGAACTCTGATAAGAACAACCAGAGACAATGTGCATTGAAATCTTAACATACACGAACAAGATAATCAATTTAGAAGAGAACAATCAATAGGGAAATTTTATCCTTTTCACTCACCTAAGAAAAAGAGATGCTAAACGGTGATGAGCCCTTCCATAATTAGGATCCAATTTCACTGCATCTTCACACTCACAAACAGCCTCTCCAATCCGTCCAAGACCAGTCAATGCTGCTGCCCGATTACTTCGATAGGCCGCATTTGTAGGAGAGAGTGAAATCGCCCTATCATAAAGACTCAAAGCCTCTGTGAATTGCCCTCTCCTGTATTGCTCATTGCCCACTCTCTTCACCTCCTCTGGATCCGAGCTCACCATTGCTCTCTTCACCGAATCAAATGCACCAACAGCGCAGTTTCCTCTCCCCTTTGCCGGACTGGTGGCCTCAACAGGGGTGCTTTTGGCTGCTCCACCACCTCTCATTATGCTTCCGTGGCCGTAATTTCCGGAGCCGGAACCCAAAACGTCTGTTCTAGAAATTTTGTTAGCCACCATACCTGTTTTCAGAATCTTTCCAGAGGGGCATATGTTGCCAGAGGGAAGCACATTCGCCGGAGGAGGAGAATTGACCGAGCTTTGCCCTGAATATATCAACAGGTGAGGGGTTCCGGAGTCGGATTTCGCATGAGCCGACTTAAAATTTCGAGAAGTTCCGGCGGATCGGGTGCTCTCAGCGGCTGTGGGGCTGCTCTCGCTGGAACCAGAAAGCTCGCCGGAATGATTGTTCGGGGTAGAATCAGATCTTTTGACAACGGGGTTGGTTCCATCTCGACCAGAAACCGATCCAGACGAACTGGAGCTACTACTTACAGCAGGAAGAACTCCAGTTTGACGAGTCCGTAATGGGGAAACCGGAGAACCCAGATCCAGTTCTCTAAAATCGGGCTTGTTGGCTTCACAGCTGAACGAATCGCGAAACCGATCAGTAAGAGCATCAAACCCTATCTCCAAAGAAGGCTTCCCAGACTGCGACATTTCACAGAGAGTGCTTCGGCAACTGACCAAGCCGCCAAAAGGATACCCAAATTCGACCTCAATCTCTGATTTATCAGCAATGTCCGAGGAAGAGAGAAACTCCAGCGACAATGGGAGAGAGCTAGGAACCCAAAACGCAGAGCCTCAAATGGAGAAGAAGGGGGGGGGAAAGAAAACCAAAAAAGAAAAATGGAGAAAGAAAAGGAGAGAGATGGGGATCTCGTGAGATAAAAGGAGGAAGCAAAGAATGAATGTGAAACCCAAAATAAAAAGGAAAAAAAAAACACTTAATCGAAGTCGCCCATGGATGGAGAGAGAGAGGAGGTTTTGTATTTTCTGCTTCTTTTCTCTCCACCTGCTACTTCACGAGACAACGTTTTCATTCTCCTCTTTTTTGCTCTCTTATTAATCAAATAATTTGTTGATTAAGTAAGATTAGCAGACTAATTACTTTATTATAGTGGACTTTTTTAATTTTCAACGTTTTTGCTTACTCATCCTCATTATTTACACTCTTATCCATGGTTTTACAAAGATTGGGACATTTCATTTTTACGTATTTCAAAATTCAATTTTATTGCTATTTCTCTATTTACTTAATCATCAACCTTGATTATTACTCCAAATAATTAAATTGATAACTAATTGCCCTCATAATTAATTAACAATCAAATTACGAGACTACTTAATTAAACAAATTTAATGCCAAAAAATTATGTTTACGTGGACGCTCAGGATCGCATCCCCAGCGGGTGGACTGAATGAGCAATGTCCGCGTCGCAGACAATAACATTGCTCCCATCCATCCCTTAGATTCCTGTACTTCGTCAAATTTTCATTTTCTTACGCAAGCCAGAAGCTGACACATGATTTAATGATTTTCATCTAAATGACCAAAACACCCTTCCTTCGTGTCCTCCATTTATCTTATTACCACTGAATCTCGGGCTTATTTACGCGAATCCCGGTTCCGAGTCAGAAACACTCGCATGGGGAAGGACAGGAAAAAGAGCGTATTTGGGTGGCATTTTCGTAGATAAATCAACTAATGGGTGGCTGTTTCGTAAATGCGGAAGCACTCTCAGACAATAGTAGCTGGCCATGTGCTGGAGAGAGTGGCGTGCCAGCTGGCATATCCTAAGTGTAACAGTGGAATCCAGCTTAACAAGATAACGGAGAAAGTAACGCCGTGAGTACCATCCGTTGGATATTCCAATATTTCGGGAATGTTTCCGGCAAACAATTTAACGGGAGTTAAGCTCTGTCCGAGGAGGAGAATGATGACCAGGCCATCAAGTCCCCTGCCAGGTCAGCATCTAATAACTCTTGGTAGGAAAGATCACATGCTTGCCGGTACACAATAAAGTTGATGAGGGTCTGTTCGCAACCAAATAATTTAGTAACATAAAACAATGTAAATCAAATTAAAATAAATACTAGAAAAATGTAATTTTTATATTATATTGTTTTAATGTAAGTCACGAGGAGCTGTGTTCCGACCACTAACTCAAAAAAAAAAAAAAAAACATAACATAGGAAGCAAAAAAGATTCTTAAACTAACACTACCAAGATCACAAATTGGATGAAACTGTTTTTCTTTTATTTGAGAAAATATTTAAGGCTAAAAATAATTAATTATAATTTGATAATGTTTTCCAATAATAATAATGATGTTAAACAGATGGCATGTGATGATACGTTCATCCATCATAGAAACCTAAGTTCCCACATCATTTTTGAGTCAAACCTAAACCAATAAGAAAAGCATTTTAATATAACAAATATTTGCAGCCAATTGCAATATTTGGGTCAACTGTTAAAATCTAGCAACTTTATCCTTAGATTAGGAGAAAAAAAAGGATTGAAATTCAATGCAAAATCCAGAAATGTTCTTTTTTTTTTTTGTTTTAGGGTATTTATTGAATAATGTAATCAATTAGAGAATAGTATCATAATTGAATTGAAGAACACGTTAGAAATCACTACGAGTTATTAGTGTCATAAGAGTTTAAATTTTGTAAAAACAACACATTCTATCCGCATATAAGAAATAAGATTAACCATAGAAATGCATTTTGAGGTGCAAAAATAAATCAATACTAATTATTTTTTTATAGTATTTAAATACTATTTAAATATAAAAAAAAAAGTTAGGAAAATTAACAAAACAACAACCCATAGACTTTGAAATCTTCAACACCTCAAACCTTGAAGAAATTTTGCAAACAACTAAAACATTAAACTATGAAAAAAAAAAAGATGCAAACATCGCAGTCTCGTTTTCTGTCAATATAGATGTCTCTTAATACTAAACGACGTTGTTTCTCAACATCAATAGACATCTCTTAGCATCTATGGACATCCGTCAATGCTAAACATCGTCGTTAGTGGAGGGACATCTGTTGTGGCCTGAGAGACATCTATTGTTAGTAGAAAGACGTCTGTCATAAGTGGAGTGACGTCTGTCGTAAGTCGAAGGACATCCTTTGTAGGACAAGGGATATCCGTCTTAAGTTTAGGTTTTCCCACTACATCTCAACCGCTCATCTCTCGCATCGAACATCTATCTTCTATATCGAACATCTCTTAATCTAATACAATAGTCATCTTCTTTTCTTTCTTTATCTTTTTCCATCCGATCGTTCGTTATTCCTCATTGTCTATCGACCACCCTATTTCAGTCTGACCTCCCTCTACTCTCATTATCTTCTCCCTTAATCCATATTTTTCATATTTATTATCCAAGTGTTCGACTTGTCATCAATTCTATTGTTCATTATTTAGAATCAAAGCTATTATGATTTATATCATTTGGTATCATAGCTAATCTGATTCCCATCATACGTTCGTCTCCTCCTAGATCAGCAATTAGCATCCCTCGTCATTGAAGGACGTCCAAAGTTGATCTTTGGATGTCCGTTGAAAGTTCAGGTGATGTCCTTGGTGTTTTTTAAACGGAAAATGTGACTCCGGCATTTGTTTCAGTATGTTTTTAAGGAAAACGTGACTATAAGATTTATCTTTTTCATTTGTATAGTTCAAAGTTTTAATTGTTTGTAAAATTTATTTAAAATTTAACTTATCACTAATTCAAAAATTGTTTTGTTAATTTCTTTTTTTATAATAAAAACTTTTTCTATTTTACTTAATCTTTTATTTTGTTAGTTTAATATTATATTTTGTTTTCTATTTCTATTTGTTTTTTATTATCTATATCCTAATTAATTATTTTCTTAAGTTTAATTAATTTTCGAAGTAAATATTTTTTTAGTTATTGTTTATAAATCTATTTAAATAGTTAATTTTAAACTTTAAATATACTTTTGAAATTAATACAATTTTTTTATTTTAAGAATTTATTCTATGACATTATGTTATTTTTTTGTTTCATTTTCGAAATAAATATTTCGTTGCACTAAATTAGTATAAGAGCAAGAATTCTTACCTTATTTTGATGATTGAGCATGGTTCTAGTAGGTAATAGATCACCAACGACGAATAATAATTTAAACTAATTGATGAACATATCATAAAACCTTTTGAAATTTTGTGCAGATGATGACTGCGACGACTATCAAAGGATGGAGAAAACTTATGAAGCATATATTTGAAGTCAATGTTTACTATAAACATGATAAAAGGGATAAATAATGGAAAACAAATGTCAAAAACTCATATTGCACGAAACCCTAAAGTGCCATAGAATGATGATCAGCCAGCTAGGGTTAGGCTAGCCATTAGCCACAGAACAAACATCCGACCACAATCTCAATCCCCACCATCTGGTGACTGTTAGATTATTTTAATCTATTAAAATGGTCCATGTTAATCAAGTGACATTGATTTAATATTAATACGTTTAATATAATGGTTATTAAGTATCAAAGATATTAAGTTAATTGGCTTTTAATTCCCTCTCCTTAAGTTTATTAAAGTGTATAAAGTATAGTTGAGGAGGTGTGAATGAATAGATATGAATAAAAGAGTATGTATGGAGAGATACCTTTGGAAAGTTGTCTTCTTCATCAATTAGAGAAAATTACAGCAATCTCTAATACAACAAACAATCTAAAATTACAGCAACTAGACTTGATTTCTATATCATCAAAGAAACACTTAAAGTGAAAGGAATTAAGGCGACAAAACGTTCGATATCATCATCAACAAGAAAAGCTTTTATCATGGATCAATATTGGTATTTAAATGCTTTATTTATCCGAGTTTAGTGTGAAACGAAATCGTTGAATCAACAACATTAAATATGGGACGTAAGGATTGTAAAAATGAAATATTCTAGCAGTAACCTCTCCTCTATTTAGAAACTTGCTGACCAAGCTTGACCCACACATAGAGAGCTCCGAATTGTGAAGATAAGAGCCTGAACTGAAAACCCCTTGCATATGGTTGAACCAACGCTACAAACCTCTGAAGAGACCTCCTGGCCCCAGTCTTGCGTTAATGTCGAATCTGAATGTAAGGGCGATTTGTGTGGCAAACTAGTTGGAGCTTTTGAAGAATAAGATAATATTTAATTCTTTCCAATATCAACAATGGAAAAATTTATGAGAAGAGCAATTGAAAGAGTAGATTACTTGTTTAATGAAGGAGATGATTTTTGTATTGACTATTGAAATCGAAGATCAAATACTTGAGAATTTAAAACGAAAATGAATTTATCGAATTTTGATGGTAATTGAAATATTGAACATTTCCTCAATTGAGTTCACACAATTGAGATTTTTTTTTCAACTATTTAAATATCGAAAATGAAAGCCAAGTCAAGCACATATCATAGAAATTTAATAGTTGAACTTCAACGTGATGAAAACAAATTTAATTTAATTGTCAAAGGCAAGAAAAGTTGCAATTCTAAACTTGGCTCAAGATGAAACGACCGTTACAAAGATGATTCCTCCCACCAAATTACAAGCAATTTTTATATCAACAGTCCCAAAATTGTTGTCAAGTCAATCGTACTAATGACTATGTAAAAAATATATATATTGATTAAATGTCAAAGTTAATTTGTCTAAGACAAAAGATCACCCAATAGTTTGACATAATGGAAGCCTCAAACTAGTTATTCAAGTTTGATTGACTCTTCAGTCAGTATTGATCATGATAGATGCAATTAATCTAAAAATGAATTTAGAAACTTAGATCAACTGGTCTATAGCTCATATTTCAAAAAATTTTCACAGAAAAATTCCAAAGAGCTCACATATTCAAAAGGGATTGAGAATTACATATGACAACGACAATGGTAATAAGAATGTTGATTCAACCCTTGTTAAGCCTAAAACCCAAGATCAAACCCACCAATAATAACACGTCAATAACTACCTCATGCACATCCTAATCTAAAAAAATGTTCTTGATGCAACCAACCAAGTCATTTTTAAATAAGTACCCAAACATGTGTTCAATTAACTCTCTAGATGAATTTACAAAAAGAAATGTGAGAAAAGAAGTCGTGCATTCTCCAACAACTTTTGCTTACTCCAAAGAACTTGACGAATCTCAACATCACAATTTTTTTTGAACACAATGGACAATTCATGACAAAATTTGTAAGGTAATCATTGACACTGATAGTGCTAAAATTATTGTTTCCAAGGCTTTGGTGAATACATGAATTTGCATACTAAATAACATCATTCCTGGTACAAAATTGCATGGATTAAAAAGCTTCCTTCCTAAAGTTCAAGTACTTGAAGTTTGTAGAATTTCAATATCAATAGAGAAGTATTACAAAGACAAAATCACATGTGGCATGGCCTACATGGATGATTGTATTCTTAGTTGGATGATCATGAGTTTATGATGTTGCCACAACTTATAAAGAATGAGATAATACTTTCGTCTTTAAGTGATTTCATAAGAAAATCATTTTGGTATCATATTTTTAAGTGTCGAAAAACAAAATATGTTCGTCTGAATGAATTATTTGTAGATACAAAACTCGATGACCAATTAATTGATTCAATACAAGCCATGATTCAAACCTACAATCAATTTCTTATTTTATTATTCCTATTTTTCTTAATTTTTTATTTTATTAGTTTCATGTTATATTAAGTTTTCTATTTATATTAGTTTCCTTATTAACTATTTCATAATTAATTATTTCCTTAGGTATAATTATTTTCTTCAAGTTATTATTTGTAAAAAATTTTAAAGATTCGATTGTAAGCTTTAAAGATACTTTTGGAATTATTAATACATTCTTGGAAAATTAACAAAACAATCACCGAACTATAAGTTCAATGACATCACTAAACAATTTTCGATAACAAATAAAGCACTCAACTATAATGAACGACGCAAACATTATTTTCAAGTTTTTCTTTAAAAAACGTTTTCTTTCTTCAGCGGAACATTATCTTTCAGCAATTGAACGTTGTCTTTTTGCAACGGAATATTGTCTTTCCACTACGAAAAGTGAGTTCTTGAAGTAGGACACAGGAAAGATTACTTTCTGAAGAAAAAAAATGATTTTTCGTACTTTCTGCTGTCGAAAGTGAGTCTTTAGAATAAAGACTCAAGAAAGTAGAATTAGAATTATAGAACATATATGGTGAGGAGAATTGGACGATGACGACAGACCAAGAAGAGGAAAGAGAAGATGGTGACGTGAATACCATGTTAGAGCTTCTTAGCAAAAAACTAGATTTGTGAGAAGGTCCGTAGTAGAATGCTCTTGACTTTTTTGTTCAGTATTTATGGGCTTTCGACATCGTATTCATGGTAAGATTGCTTCAATTATTGTGATTTTAGCATAAATTTGAAGTAGAATTAAAATTACAGAGCAGATTCAACACTATCTTTTTTCTAAAATTTAACATTTTTTTCAATAGGTTAACAATGATGTTTGTGTCGTTCATTTTTCATAGTTGAGTGTTTTATTTGTACAAAAATTGTTTAGTGGTTCCTTTGTCATTGATCCATAGTTCAGTAGTTGTTTTGTTAATTTCTCTACAATTTTTCTTATTTTGAGAATTATTCATTTTTATTATTTTACTTTTTTCTTTTTGAAACAAATATTCTACTGCACCAACTTCATTATTGGTTTTATGTTTTTTTTTTAATTTTATGTATTATGATTACCAAATGCATAGTTAATGTTATTTCTCATAGCATCTGATTCTATACTTTTACAATGATTTCTTATGTAAATTTTATTTTTATGTAATTGTTCTCTCCTTAGATGATTAGTTTTGCGCATTATGACATTTTATCATTTTTCATTTCATTCAATATTATGTTTTGATAGTTGTTGGTGGTAATGATAATGACAACATAGTCTTAATATTTCGATACATTTACTAATTATTATCATCAATAACTTTAATTTTTGTCATATTCTTCTGCAAATAATGATTTGTCATATGATTGAATGGACATTTCACACAATTTCAAATGATAAAAGTCTTGTTAGGGTGTGACTTTTGGCTGTATACAGTTTCGCTTTTTTGTTTCATATAATCAATATTTTATCGTTTTAAGGTCAATAATAGGATTGAACTTAACACCTAATCATTATAATTCATAGACTTCTAACCCATTTTGAGCTAGGAGCGTGAAAGTGTTTAAAGTGTTGACGTCTCAGTAAGTTTTTTTTTTTGAGAGATTGAATAGGTATTATCAATTCTATCAAAATAGAGACATCTACCCCATCAACCATCAACTAAATTTCATATTCACAAGGTTAACTCTTGCATACATAATGTAAATATACATATGTATATGTATATATAGATATATCGTCATCACCCCAAGATATATAAAGTAAGGTTTTTTTTGGATAATTTTGCAAAAAAAAAAGAAGAAGGGATATTTGAAATTTCCAAGGTTCTGAGTAAAGGCATGTGAGAGTGATGAAGAAGGACAGCTGCAAGTTAGAATGTCTTGGTGTTTGAAAACCTAAATATGTGTAAGAGTACGAACCCCATCATTTTGAAGGATTGGTTTCTCGCTGACCCTTTAATCATGGAGGTCAGATTCAGACACCCACCTTCTTCTTCATCACTTCACATGAACTTTTATACATATATATAGAGAGAGAGAATCAGCTTAGTCTTTAGAGAGAGAAACAACGAAAAAGGGGGATGAATTTTCCCTTCTCTGCTTTGTTTTCTGTCAGCAGCCAACAAAGTGTTCGTAGAACCACCATTTTCCTTAGCTGGTTTTAGCATTTTTTTTTTCTGTCAAAACCCAGAAAAACTGAAACTTTTTTTCTGCAGGAACAAAAGTTTTACATGGTTGATTACTTCAAAGAAAAAAAATACAGAAATAGGAAAATGTGAAGGCAGCAGAGGTTGAAGATAATAAAGTTTTGTCATGGAGCTGGAGCAGCACGTGAAGACCATGTGAGGAAGAAGAAGAGGAATTCCATTATTTTATCATTGCCACTGTTAAATCCTTTACTCATATCCTTATCTTTCTAACCATACACCTTCATCACAACTTACATTGACTTAGTTTTCCTAATTTTAATTTAGTTGACTTGGTTTTCAGCTCACTCCACCACTTGCAAGCATTAAATAAAGCAATGGCTACACGTTTGAAAAAATTGCATTATAATTACGAGTCTTGTCAAAAGAATATAATATATTTTACTTTCATCGTCATTACCACCAAATTAAATGAAGTCTTTCATAGTTTTAGGCCATCACATTAAAACTATATGTTACTAATTATAGAACTCAGTCTGACTCGTAGAGAATTTGTAATGAATCAGGGAAGAATCTCTCTATTTATTCCCACCAACTCCTTTCTTTTTTTAATATTTCAAATGAATTACTATCTATAAAAACTAAATTTATAATATTACAAAAAGAATAATATTATGATTATTTTCTTATTGATTTAGTTAGTGTTTTGTATTTATTATTTATAATTTATCTTAATTATTATATTAATTAACAAATGGATGTATATATCATTGCAGTCATGCCCAGCAATTTGAATTGGATTGCCAGTATTTTTTGTAATTTAAAAAAATAAAAAAGAGTGTGATGGTCCAATGATGAGTGAATTGCCTTAGCTGGATTGATAAAAGCTTGTAGGAGCATTCTTATATAGCTGTTCGTACAACACTTTAGCGAGGGTTAAGAATTTGAACAAAATCAATCTTTTTTCTGTGGTGTTGGAAGTGAGCTTAAACAAAAACCATGTGATTGACATTGAGAGTTGCTTGGATTTAGAATTTTTGCATGTGAGGGGCTTCTCAAATTTGTTAGTGTACGAATAACAAGAACTCATCGACTGTCAGACACACCTGTTATATTCAAACCCTTATTCACACATGAATATTTATCATTATTGGTGTCCTTTTTTGCGCGAATTGAGTTTGCAATTCCTAGAAAATGAAATCATACATTCTGGATGACCTGTACTATTTTATATTATATGCTTTTCCTTCTTTTGTTTCTCATGAAATCCCGAATGTACACCAAATACCTCTGTGTAAATCTGCAAGTGAAATGAACCCTATCACACTTAAACGTAAGTTTATTTAGTTATGTGCTCAAAAGGGTGCCTTGGATTCCATGGAAGGAGGGTAGAGAGAGAGAGAGATGTGTTTATAGTTTTATATGATGGCCAAGCTGTTTGTTTGTCTCGAAGTTGCAATCCGGGAAGTCGTTGTTTTTATTCGGGACACATTGTTTATTAAGCATTAATAGAGTAGCATAATTAATCCATCTGTCACTCTTCTCTCTCTCTCTCTCTAACTTCATTTGGGAGACAAAGTTTTAAAAAGTGGAACATCCTCTTTCTATGGCTTTCGTGTAATTGCGAACCCAACCAGCCGACCATGCATTCACTCATATTGGCTGCAAGGACACTCCCTTTCTTTAATATGAAAAACCCATTTTTCCTATAATTGCTTTAATCATTTGCGAAGAAACCCTTATTATTTCCCAGGAAAATGATATAAAATAATATAGATTTACTTTGATTTTCCTTGGAAAAACGAGTTAATAATTAAGGATCCCCATTTTCTTTTAAGCATTCGCATTAAATATTGGTGAAGACAAACTTCATCAAATTTTGGCTAAGCGTGGGCGTGATTCAGGGGAGAAGAGTAACTGTGAAGTTTCCAAAACAATAATAGTTATACATCTAAGCAATAGGAGTCCCACAAAATTTCAATTTGTGTGAATTATTGGCATCAAAATAAGCACTAATTATGATTATTTTAGTGAGCAAGAGTGATCCATTAATGGGTTCTGTTGTCAAGTAAAATAAATAATCAATATATAAAAGTTTAGTTAGTATTGAAATGATGAGACTGGATAATTAATTAGTGTTTATGGTGGTAACACAAGAAGATCATTGAACATCTAGAACTTGGTCTGGTGTTATCGTCTACACGTCTGTTATCATTTTTGTTTGTATCTAACGTTAATTTGATTCAACTTTAATTAATTCAAGAATTCCCAATTATAAGGTTGAATACCGAATCATAAACCTAATCTGCTTTACCCAACAAAAAAACAAATAGGCACAATAATATTCTCTCTCTCTACACCTAAAGACTGAGATTTTTTTAAGGGTAAAGTGCATTTAACTAAATTGGTTTTCGGTTCCGGTTTCGGTTCTGGTTCCGGTTCTGGTTTTGGTTCATGACTCTGGGAACCGAGAACCGAATGGTCGGTTCCAAGAGATTTGGAACCGGAACCGAGAACCGATTTGCCCACCCGTACATTTAAGACTATGATCTTTGAGGTAATTTACACCGAGACCTCGAAGGTTTTTTTTTTAAAAAATAAAATTGTCCCAATTATTTTGGTTATCAGCAAATATATCTATGCTGCTATTTTATCTGACAAATCCATCATGAATTGCACATGATAGATTTTTTTTTTTTTTTTGTAATTCTAACCAAATTTTAGATCTGACAGAAAATCATGTGTTTCATTCTCTGCTTAAATCTAGAAGAATTGTACCAAATGTGTGAAAAATACGATAAAAAAACATCACCTTTTATAACTAGAACATGGAAAATTTGGTACAATTAGAATTAGAATGAGAATCAGAAAGAAAGAATGACTAAAGCGTGTATTATGCATAATAAATTTAACAAATTAAATAACAACAAGAATATATTTACAAATAACCAAAACGTTATAATTTACTTTGTTTGCAAAAAATGTCCATTGTCAACTACCATTAGCTTCAAAATTTAAATTACACTTTACTTTTTTTTTTTATTGTTATTATTTCAATTGAAATTTGCAATTACAAGCTTAGCGCATACTTGGTTTAAAACAATTAGCATCCGATCATTTTAATTTATCGAGTTTGAGTACCGTAATTTTACAAGAACACAATCTCGAGTGACCATCTTAATATTTAATTTTGTGTGTTTTCTAACAATACAATGCTAGAATTAGGAAGTCTAGTATGATGTTTACCAAGAAATAAATAGAAATTGGAAATTGGTGGGTGGATCTTATCTGTCACTTGCCAATTATTGCACAAACATGAAAAAGGGAAAATGATGGTGAAAACATTACAACAAATGATTGGAGTTGGGATTGGGATTGATGCTGCCTCCCAAGGCTTCACCCATTTTCCTTCCCTTTTACATCATTCTTCATCCTTGCTCCAAATACATTAGGTAATTAAAAAACAATATATGTATTTATTGTTAATTTTGGATCGGTTGCGTCCGGGTTAAGCCGAATTATGAGTTATTTATCAGCTCAGCTGGATTTTCATCGGATTTTTTAATCCATAATAAGCCCGGATTAGTTTGGTTTTCACCGTTTTTGACCACCAAAATAGTGAACTGATTCGTGACCCATGATTTTTCTACATTCAAACTGGTTAGGCACGACATCATGATTTATCAAATTCTCGTACGTGAGTGGATATAAGTCGCTAATATATTATATTATTATCCAGAAATGAGACTGAAAATTCAGGTACAATAATTTGACCTTGAAAAAGATGATATGATACCTGTAAGGGCAAGGATGATGCACAACAATCCTTGAGGTTAACCTTTGTGTTGGCCACCTTCGGTTCTTCCAAAATCTTTCATCCAACAGAGATCACAAGGGTGAATTTCTATTTTGTCATTGGTTGCTTTTTGAGTTTATCAACAGTTTGAAAAAAACAAAAAATAAAAAGTAAAAGAATCTTTTAATTTACCTCCAGTCTCCATCAAACTTGTTGGAGATGAGCTCTGCTCTATCCCTATCAACTTCAAAGCCTTAGGATGAGATACTGACAGTCATCCTACAAAGCAATATGTTTATTATTCACAAACCCAATTGATTGCTTAAAGCCTGCCCAACCAAGCAAACTAGGCCTGCCATAGGTCTCTTTGTGGCAGTAGATAGGATACATTTTGAGTGTCCAAAATGCTCAGTTTTCCAAGTACTTTGAGAAAGAAAAATTAACGCAAATCATTTAGCAAAAGAATGTGCATTGATTAGATCAATGTTACAAATATGTATGATCATATACCACAGAACCTAACCATAATCCTATACGTTGTCATCTGAAATCAAAAAACAAAATTAGAGGAAGATGAACAATAATGCACAGTCAAAACTCATGGGCTGCAAAGGTAAGTAGAAGAGAAACCATGGGGCACAGACGATTCGGCTGCAGAAATTACGAAGAGTTTGAAAATTTGTTTTTCCCTGGCAAGTCTATGAACTCACGAAAGGTACTCTTCACTATCAGCTGGTAGCGTAGAGCTTTTTGAGCAAATTTCTTTTTCATGGAGCTCCAAAAGTTTCTTCTGAGGATCACAAAGCCCTGCAAGGAATTTAGTTTTGGAAAACCATTAGATGGTACTCATTAGATGATCAACTAAATTCTATCTTTATCAACCAATAAACATGCATTGGAAGTTCTATCCCACCCAACTTGTGCTCTATAATTTAAAAGTTCATCATTGACCGTTTGTAACGGCCCGCGTTCTTCTAGTACAATATTGTTCACTTTGAGCTAAATTCTGCATGGTTTTGTTTTTGGATTTAGCTCAAAACACGTTGTACTAGATAGGGAGGAGAACCTTACGTATAAACCATACATTTTCTCCACTCTCTCAAGTGATGTAAGATTGTGTGCCTCTACTGGTTTGAGTTGGACCCACACTTGGGTTATCCTTACCTTCATAAGATAGATGCTACAAGAGAAAAATGCATAATTTACAAATAGGATTTAGTACAACACATTTGGGCTAAACCTAAGAACAAAATCGTGTACATTTTGGTTCAAATTGGACAATATTGTCCAATCAAAAGTGTAGCCGACGAGAATGTTGAGCCTCCAAAGGAGGGAGATTGTGGCTGCCTATCCTGTGAAAGCAAGGATGACCCACAACCCACCCTGTGAAAGCAAAAATGACCCAAGTGTAGATCCGACCCATATCCGTGGAGGCGCACAATCCCACATTGCTTGGTAAAATAGAAAGTGCATAATTTATAAGTAAGGTTCTCCTTTCTACTTAGTAGGACAAATTTTAGACTAAACCCAAGAACAAAATTATGTAAGTTTTAGTACAAAGTCAATAACATTGTATTGAGAGAAGTGAGTATGTTACACCATTAAGTGCATATGAAGACAATTTGCTGTTTGTTTGAAAACATATAATCAGCCATATCCAGGTATAACCAATTTCTACAACAATTGTATAGCGATGGACAGATCTCCCTTAGTTATATAATCAACAATATTTTATGAAAGAAAAAATTTGTAAAAAGAAAAGTATCGCTGGACCCTTGAGGAGAAACATCTTTACAATAAATCAAAAAAGAAAAAACAAATTTAAAGATATATAATGGTAAAAATAATATTTTATCCCATACAAGTTAATCGACTATTTGAATATGAAAACAAGTCATAGCTATGTAGCCTCCATCCACTTACAATTTCAATTGCTCCAAGGCATATTATCACCAAAAATGACAATAAAATGAGTATCAGGAAAAAGGAAATCCTTTTACCATATGACTTCACATTAGAGGATTAAAATGACACAAACCTGAACATTTAGGGATATCCCATACAGCGATTGATGTTGGTGTACACTCTGGTACACAGAGTGCTTTATTGTTCTCATGATTCACATTCATTGCAAGCATCCATGCTCCAATTGTTACATCTTCATTGCTAAACATTCGAAAACTGTAATTTTATAGTGGTATACTTGATTAGTTTACGACATTGACATTAATGGATGATGAAAAACGAGAAACAATAGTTCAACAGATCAAAGCACCTAGGTTCTTTATTAAGCATCATCTGCCTTCTCAAAAACAAACAGAAGGACTTGGATAAAAGAAAAACAAAACCAAATTTATTGTTGTATTATTTCCTAATGATGATCAAACTTTTCTTTCTAAATTAAAAAAAAAGTGGATAAATTATATGAAGATGCCGGAGGGGTAAATGTTAAACTTAAAATGAAAGATCAAGACAAGAAAAACAAAAATAAAACCAAAAAAACAAAATTTGTTGTTTTCCCCACAAAGAATTAACAAAATTTTCGTCATCCATGAAGTTGTCAAATTTATTTTCACTACATAAATTGCAAAAAAAAAAGTGAATAGAAATCAAGATGCTCGGGTGGTAATTGATCAACTTAAAAATGAAAGATATTAAAGGAAATGCAACTTGCAAAAATAACTTGCCTATCATTCTTAAGAGCTACCAAACTTGCAACCACATCAGAGGAAAGAGCATATATTGGCCCATAGGCATGAAGAAAATACTCATTTCCTAGCAAATTAGACAGTGGTTCGTACCTGCACAACTCAAATTTGTTTAATTGAAGATCTCCCAAAAAATGTAAATAATACAACAAAACCATAAGACCTTGATGGACTGATGCCAGATTCCTTAATATACAATGCTAGTATATAGAAATAAACATTTGGTCAGTAGGTCATTGTAGTTTATGGTATGAAGCTTATTTGAGTCAAATGCCAATCTCATCTCAAATCCCCAACTTTGAACATAAGTTACAGTCGCAATTGTTCCATACAGAAAGAAAGTTTTCAGATTATTCCTTATCATTTCTCCTCGTGTGTGAGGTGGTAGAAAGGGTAGCAACCTTACAAACCAAAAACTGCATACGAACCATTTAAGTTTTGGATCTGTAAAGACTGGCCCCTTTTTCATGCAACCAATGTAAGTTTGACGGTGAGGGCGGTCCTTGACCAAGAGCAGGGACAGACGGTCTGAACATATTGACACAAAGTGAATTGATCTGATGAACCACATGATAAAAACTACCTAAAATGTATATGTGATAGAAAATATACTCACCAGGCCTTAAATATATGTCATCATCAACTTTAACATAAAAATCAGCATCGAACAATGCATAGGCAGCTTTAAAGAATGCTAAACTGCAATAGAACATGCAAAAATTGACTTCTAAAGCAATGATGCACATCAAAATATCAACGATCTTTTGAAAATATTACCAGTACTAACGTTTTATATGGAAGATTACTATACTCCTCTTCAATATCTAACATCAAGAAATCATCATACGTTGCCACCTCCTTCTTGAGCTTAGTCATCTTCGACTTGTCTTTGGTTTTACCAATAACAAATCTGAAAGTCAATCCAGTCGATTCTTGCAATCTGCAAGCCAATATTTTAAACTTAAATCGAAGTAGCCAAAGGATCATGCAAGTAAAAGGACCGAATAAATTTCTACGGCCACATTAACTTCTCAAAAAAAGTTTTGATTTCGAATTTTAGAGTTAGTCTAAAATACAGGAATTACCAAAGTAAAATTCTAATATGAGATTTAAAATACAGGAATTACCAAAGTAAAATTCTAATATGAGATTTCTACAATTGTTTGGTATCCCTTGTAAGATACATTCTCCATTATTCTTCAAGCACGTAGAAAATTCTAAGGCCAGCAATAGCTGACAAGCATGCTCGACTTAAATAACGAACTAAGAATTTCAAAAATCATTGACAATATTTTTCTTTAAATTCACATCGCGATCCATAATGTGGCAATCTGAAATAAATCTAACTTGGACTAAAAACATTTTAACACATTCCTCAACAATCACATTGATAATAAAAAATTATGAATTAGATAACAAGATATGAGATACCGTTGCAACTCTTGCCGATCGGAAGGCATCCAAGTCTTCCTCAAAGATTGACGCCGACCAACAGATCCAAATCCGGTCTGAATCCCCACAAAGCCCATCACTTTATGCCGATCACCGTAGACATCACCCCGGCTGCTACCCGATCTGTCCCAAACAACTCGGACAGTCCTGGGTTCCCGTTTAGAGTACCTCCCCAAACTCGGACTCAGAAGCACAACTAATCCGAAAACGAACCCAGAAATTCCGATGAGTAAGCAGAAGAGAATCAGCAATGTCGATCGTCGGGCAGACAACGCTGAAGGCGATTGACGCGGGTGGAAGAATTTAGGTGAAGAAGGCATATCGTGGTTTCTATTAAAAAAAACCCCGGAAGAAAGTCCTACTAGAGTCCGCAAGTTTGACCACAATCGATCGGAAAAACTCGCCGTGAAATCACTCCGATTAAATTTAGATGGTGCTGCAGAGTTAGAGAAGAAAGCAAAAATGGAGACATTGTATTTGTAAATAAATATATTTTAACCAATCTCATATATTAGCCCTTAACTACTCTTTATCATAAAAAATGGTCCTAAGTTTAGCTTTTACTCCCAATTTTGAATTGGGAGGAGTCAATTAAGACTACTTAACTTATATATAGTGAAACTAAAACATTAACCCTATTATCAATTAATGTTTGCCATACGAGAAAATAAAATTTGAAGCGGTAAAATAGAAAATAAATATAATATCGGTTAAATAAAACATAGTTTATAAATTATAAAATTGATAATAATTTTAATAGTATGTTATATACAATGATTTAATTTTGATTAATCCATCATAATTACTTTATTAATACATTCATAATATTAATGAAAAAAATGATGGTTTATTTGAATATGGTTAAGTGTAATAATTTTGTAGGTTAAAGTGCATTTAACCATTCAATTTAGGAGTCACCAGGAAGTGGGTCTTAAACATTTTTTGGACAAACAATCTAAGATCAAGTCTTTTTTTTTTTTTTGTAAATTTATTTTTAATTGGTTTCCAATCTTTTGTAAGATAAATTCTTTCAAATTAACACTATAAATTTAATATACAATGCAAACAATATGAAACTAGATTCATAGTAAGAGAGGGAAAGAAATGCAAGCCTGAGTTGTTAACCAGATCCGTCAAGATTACTTATATCCGTATTTTAATATTTTCAAGATTTGATTTAATTACACTTTGTTGATCTACGGTATCAACCTTCCTTTTACAATTTTAGTCTTTTTAAACTCAACCAAGAAATGTGTCCTACAAATAAATGATTTTAACGACCTCTCTCTCATAATGAGTAAATGCTCAAATAGAGTGGGTAGATGAGAGGTAAAAGTGTTTGGCTCAAAATAATGAATGCTTGACATACCCCAACTAAAATTCGTTGCACCTTTACACAAGAGAAGTGAGAGTCTATTTAGAGACTAGCATCACAATTATAAATGACTAATTATTAATAGTCCCAATAATTCCAAAATACAAGATAATAAATTTCATTTGGATTTTCAGTTAATTCAAATGTGTAAAGGTCAATTAGTTTTTTTTTGAATAATTATCAATATGACCTCTAAAGTATGAAAGTCTCTTCAACTGACACCCTAAACTTTAAATTTGCAATTCAGATACTTCAAAGTTGGAGACATTATCATTCAATACTCTCCCTGTTTCTCATTCGTTAAAATATTGGCGTGGGATGCACGTGGAGTAAAAGAACAAATTCATGCTTTGCAGAGACCATCGACACTCTGCGAAGACGATGAACTCTCTGCTCTGTGAAGACGATCGAACCCACGCTCTACAAAGACGGTCGAAGACACTCAGCGAAAACAACGGACAAGGAGGAGTTGTTTGGCATTGTATTTTCAGTTCGAGTCGTCTGTTGCCGAAGGAAGAAACACAAGGGGTATCAGGGCTTCCGATATGAAAATTTTGGAAAATTTCTTAGTTGAAAAATTGGGGATTTATTATGGATTATAATGATTTTTGGTTTAAACTTCTGAACCTAATACAATTTTATGGTGCATTTGTCAATTATTTAGATATTCACTCTTTTTTTTGGTGGTCTGTCTTTGAATTATGAAGTCGAAGTGCTCTTTTTATTGATGCTCAATTGTTCGTTTAGGTTGCACATGTGTCACTATTATTTTTGTTTGAAGACTTAAAGTTATTTTTATTTTTGTTCAAAGACTTAGGTTGACTTGAATTTCAATTTTACAGTTGCCCTTTGGTTATTACTCCTTCATAGTTGAAAAATCCCAATTACAGTATTCACTGTTTAATTTTTGAGAAATTAAACCATATGTTTGTCACTGCTTCATTGTTGTTATAGAAATTTTAGTACTGTCCTTGGTTAGAAAAATTAGCGGTGTTTTTTCATTTAATTTTTGATTGAAAAATTATATTTTGCAATGTCATTTACTTTTTAAATCTTCTTTGTGGCATGTGCTTGACGGCGTTATTCGAATATGGACAAATTTTCAATAGAATTCAATTATGGAGCAAATTTTGCGAGGCATCGCAAAATAAAATATGTGTGTGGAAAAAAAAAGTAGTTGATAATTGTGATGTTGATGAGATGTCAATTCTGGAGATCCACAACATGCTGGAACCACATTTTCCACTAAATAAGGGATTGAAGAGATTGAGTTCAGATGCAAATATACTTGTCATGGTTAGTGCTCTAACGAAGAAAATGTGTGTAAAGATTTACACTGAGCAGAAATATGAATTTCAAAATGTAGTGGAGTTGGAGATGAGAGAGATGAGGGTGGTAGTGAGCGGTGACATCTTGTTAAAGCAACTGATGAGGGTATATGGAGCATTTCACATGAGACTCTTGGTAATGTAGAAGACAATGTAGAGGTTGAAATGAAATCAGTTTTTGAAAGTCTCACTGGAGAACTTTACTCGATGAATGAATTGGGTGAAGAGGTAGATAATGAGATGCATGATAAATGTACGGACTGTTAGTCTTTTTGTTAGGTTAAGTTTTATTTTGATGATAACTAAAATATTGTTTTATTTAATAAATCAATAAGTTATATTTTATATTTTTCGGATATTAATTTTAACATTTTTATAATAATATTTATATCCGTGCATATTGGAAATACTTTAAAAATGGGTATTATTAATGTGCTAACATATTTACTTGAGTCCATGTAGTGTAGCATATCATTTGAGGACTTAGTATAGTTCAGGGGTTATATTAGAGTGAAGTGGTGATGAGCTTGTGGATGGAGAAAAGCATCCCAAAACTGGACTCTGTACATTCGGACAATCGCGGAAGACATGAAGCGTCCGAAGTCTCCCAAGAATGTGTCTGTTGAGTTTAGGACAAACTGAGGATGTCCCAATACACTGAGTGGCATTTTCGGATGCACGCGAATGCAAGCGGATCCAGACGAATGATCTACTTTTGAATCTGTCCATTTTCAGGGACAATTCGGATGCCATTTTTAAGACATGCGGACGAGGTTCCATGTCCGAATGATGTTTTCGGACGATAGTGGATGAGCTCCTGGACGATAGCAGATGAAGATGAAAACACTATGGAGGAAAACATTTTGGTCTTGTGGACAAGTGCAAACGATCCTCCGGATGAAGACCCGAGTCCGAAAAGTCCAGATTGTGCATAATGGCTGTATTTTCAACGGATGGATTTCAACGGATATTTTCCAACGGCTACATGCGGACGTCTGAAACTGGGTGAGGATGATCCGAAAGTCTATTTCCTATAAATACAAGATCACTCCATGCTCTCCACAACGATCGGGTATTCGAGGGGAAGCCTTGCCAAAATCAATACTCGAATATTACCCACTGTGAGCTATTATTGTAAATCCAATTCTCCCTATTCCTAATTTACAAAGTAATTTGGGAGAATTCAGATTAGTTAGATTTGTGCGTTAACTTCCTATTATATTATTTACTCTAAATTGTAAATGGTGATTCCCTAAGAATTCATCACATAAGGGTAACGCCCCGCAATAGTCATAAGCACGATTGAACGCCCATAAGTTCAATCAACGGGTGATGCCCCGTAAGAGTCAACTAAAGGGCGACGCCCCGTAATAATCAAAGGTTGACGACCTTAGAATTAGTAAAGAGTGACGCTGCATAAATAATCAATTTGTAAATGGTTTTATTGATACCCGTAAGCCAATTATTTAGTGTATCTCCAAGTGAAACTTGGAGCGCGGACGTAAGCGAGTTTGTCGAACCGCGTAAACAAACCGTGTGCACTCTCTTACCCTTACTCTTTATATTACTGCATATATGTGTGATTGTTTTATTTAATTATATGCATTAAATCACTTAGGGTTATTAGAGATTAAATATTGTACGAAATAACTATTACGCTATATTCACCCCCTCTATAGGCATATATCGATCCTATACAGACATCACATCTGCATCCATAGAAGTAAGGTTAGGAATGAATTTCAGTTCACTTTAACAATAAAGAAGTTGGTGGTAGAAAACGCTATGAAGAATGAACGTAATGTTCGATTTGTTAAAAACAAAGTGAAACTGTAACGGCCCTCTTATAAACGTGCCTTATCATATAAAAAAATATTTTTCTTTATTTAAAATGTATACGATAGGAAATAAGTTAGAGTAAGTAAAGCAAAAACTGATATTAAATTCAAAATATGGTTTTTAACACTTAAAACAAGAGTCCGTTATTTAACAAAACCTTTAAGCGTTTATCGTATTTCCCAAAAACTATTAATCGTTTCAAAATCCCCTTTTTACTTCTCGAGAGCCATAACCCTCAGGTCAAATCCGCTAGATAACCCAAGTGCTCATTGTAAACCGCTCCATCCTTAGGTATATAGCTCGTATCCTGTGCATCATCTACACCACAAGAAAATTGTGAGCCTAACGCTAAGCAAGAAGTAAGAAATGTAGTATGATGCATGCATATGTCTGATTATGTTAGAAAGGAATCCATCAAATCTGTCTTTACTCACAGTTTTATATTATTTAACTCATACATTGAGATGAGACATTGAGAATATTTTTCACAACGAGAATAGTTTATGGTCGGAATCTAAGACTCGGGAGACAGGCTCGTGCATCCTGATGAGGGAAGAGTTTAATCTCTAGTCTACCGGTTAGAATTCGAACTACCTCCCCAACCCTCAAGTCCCCTTTTGCATTCGTTTTAATTTGGTCTCTCCCGTGCAATGCATGTGAATACCAACCACATGGTATCACAATTTGTTTCTGACCATGATGCATGTTCATACAATGAAATATAAATCACAGCAATATAAGGTATATCGAAGCAGACAAATCAAAAGCATGAAATAAGGCAAGTCAATAACAGAGAATAAATATAGGAAAAACAGGCAGAAGATCACAACGCATATCATTATTTCTTTTTCAACTATATTCCGTATCATTTTTAAGCCTTTCTCTTCTAACCTTTCTCTCTATAGAACGGACATATTCTTATTGACAGTAATGAACTAAATGCGCATGGTCAACTAGTCAACAACCAAGCAAAGAGTAAGACTGCAATATCTCATATCATCAAGGTGATGTAATATGAAACAATAATCAATAGGATGACCAATAAAATAACAGAGAGCTACACATCAGCAGAAGCATTCATCAAAATGTCACATAAGACCAGGCAGTGAACTAAATCCAGTGAATTAAATCTAGAGCAACGAAGTAAGGGCACCATTTAATAGAAGAATCTACACATTCACATGAGTAACTAATTTCCCAGAGATATAACAATTAAATCAAATAAGAGATCTAACACTTATCATCAAAGTAGAATAAACATGATAACTATTGAATGACAGAAGCTTAATCTACGCATAGAGCTCATTCATTTTGGTAGTTTAACATTCTAAGCAATAAGCAGAACAAGTTCTATACTTGTGGTGTAGGCCTCCTCTGGCCATGACACTCTTACTCCTTACCTTACTCTGAAGATTTCTACACAGTCGAACTCCTTTTCACCAACAGCAGTGCACGCTTCACGCCAACACTCCAAGACAGCAACTCCTCCTTTGCTTACTTTCACTTTCACACTCTCTCTGTCAAAACTCCCTCTCCTTTCTCCTTCTACCTCACACTCTCTCTTCTCTCGCACCTGCTCTTTCTCCCTTCTCTGTAAAACCGGAAGCTCATGCCCTCCTTTTTCTCTCCTCTCTCTCGCACTTTCTTCTACTCCCTGTAAGAAAACCAACAATAGAAGCTCTCCCTGCCCTTCACTCTTCAGACTTCTTCATCTTATAGGCAAAGAAGAAGCATCCTGCAGAAGCATTCTCTGATGGACGCTTCAGCAATCACGTTGAGGTGGTCCAATTGACAATTGCCATGTGGATAATGTTATTGGTTTAGGAGAATTGAGGGAAAATTATCAGGAGAATCGCAAAACACCTGTGGCGCAAAACTGATTTTTTTGCATAACAGCGTGGAAGCGGTCAACATCATATCGGCCGCCTATACCAATCAGTTCCACGTAAAAATCACTTTTTTGTAATTTATAACGGCACTAGTCGACATGGATATCGATCAGAAATTTTTGGTCGACATGCACAGTCGACGGGTCCCACATAATCTTTGCAACCACTATCTCAACCTCTGCATCAACCGATCCGATGCAATCAGATTTTATTTTATTTTTCAAAACCTGCTCTTGTATCTCCTCCACCTTCTATTTCAATTATATATATATATTTATTTATTTATTCTTTTTAACATTAATCCTTATGAGTTTATACCCGTTTTTCATATTTATCACATTAACATACCATACATTGTTATGGAACGCATTCCCTTATAAAAATGTATATCCCACAAAAATCCTTTATATTACGTTTATGGAGCAATTTTTATTCGGGTATTATAGAGACGATTAACAACAATATGTGAAGACGTGTGTAAGTGGAGTCTGCATGCCTTTAAGATGCATAATGAAGTTATATACTAGATAAAGACATACAACAACATTCACACATGTGCACGAAGTATGGAAAATAGGCATGCTTCCGCAAAGATGAGTGGTAATAAAGTATATGGAAAGGATTAAAAGGCAGCATGATTGGCAAATTCTTGACATGATTGACATAGTGAGACGATATTACAATGTCAATATTACCCTGACACTTTCATATTAGGGCCAAAACCATAACTCGAAAGATAAATGATGGTTCTGGCCAAAGAACAATATAAACAACTTTGGTCTTATGCAGAGAAGATTCGAAGGGCCAATCTTAGAAGTACGTTCATTGTTAGTGTTGATAGGATAGATTTGTCATTGTCTTTTACATTCAAGAGAGATTGTATGTGTTTTGATGCATGTAAGAGAGGGTTATTAGCTGGCGGTATACCAATGCTTTATTTGGATGGTGTCACCTAAAGGGCAAGTGGCCAGGTTAGTTATCGACAGCTGTTGGGATTGATGGAAATGAAAGCATATATCCTGTAGCTATAGATGTTGTGGAAAGTAAATGTGAAAGCTCCTGGAAGTGGTTTTTGGAGTTATTAAAGATGGATTTATGGATTAATGACAGTACTGGATGAACTTTCATATATGATCAACAATAGATAATATCCAACTTGTTTTACAATTTTCAATATTTTTCATGTCATTTTGTAATTAGCTGACATATACTTTATTTGAATATAGGGGCTAGTTTCGACACTTCAGGAACTTGTGTCTCAAGCCGAGGTCAAATTTTGTCTTCGCCATATGTATGCTAACTTCAAGGCAAAGTTTCGTGCAAAGCTGTACAAGGATTCAATGGTCAATGCTTTAAGAGTAACAACTACATATGCTTTTGAGCAAGAGTTGAAGAAGCTAGCTTTTGTCAATTACGCGACATAGAAGCATATGAAGGAAATACACCCAAGCTTCTGGGCAAAGCATGCATTCAGTCATGCTCCGAAGTGTGACATATCTCTCAATAATCTAAATGAGTCCTTTAATGCCTTGATTAGACCTGGTCAAGATAAACTAATTGTCACAATGTTCGAAACAATGAGGAAGATGATCATGGCACACATAGCCAAGAAACATCGGACAATGCAAGAGTGTATCGACTTACTGTGTCCAAGAATAAAGAAAAAGCTTGACAACTTCATGAATAGTGCTCAAAATTGGTCACTGATACTTGTAGGAGGAGACCACTTTGAGGTAAGTGATCCTAACACGCGATATATTATGGACTTGATGAAACAAACATGCACTTGTTCTTCATGGGAACTTATAGGGATAGCATGTGTACATGGCATTCCATGTTTACTGTTTATGAAGATGAAAGTGGAGGAATTTGTGCATCTATATTACCATTGTCAAACATACCTAAAAATGTACTCTCATTTCATTCATCCAATTTTGGTCCTGAGATATGGCATCACACGGACATGGATCCTATTGAGATGCCAGCATTTAAGCACCAGGCAGGTAGACCAAAATAGATAAGGGTTACAGACGCAGATGAGCCACATATTCAAACCTCAGTGAGTCAGAAGAATAAACAGATGACATGTGGTAAATGTCATGGATTTGGTCACAATAGCTGCACATGTAAAGGAGATAAAGCAACAGTCACTTCAATCGCACTTGTCACAGAAAATTAGAGTGCAAGCACTGGAATAATAAGAGTAATAAGAAGAGGAGAAGGACTAGGAATAGAAGAAGGATGAGGAAGAGGAAGAGGAAACAATGACAACTTTATGGGATTTAATTCGATAAGCGATGTCAAAACACAAGTATGTTTATATTTTCCATTTCTCTTAGTTATTATCATTTCCTTGTGTTATAACTATGTACTTCTATTGTAAGGCTCATCTTTGGGAGGTGTCAAAAGTTGATGTTCAAGTGTGACAGGGTCTGTTGACATTCCATAAGTTTTAAGTCAAGCGGCAGTATTTTAGAACACGGACTGATTTAACAACATCTATTTTAGTATTAGTGGTGGTTGTGTTTGGGTTGGTTTTAGAACATCTATTTCATGGTGGGTTTTGGATTGTCTTTGTGATGGTTTTAAAACACGTGTCAAAATTTATTTCACTTTGATGTGAATGGTTAATTTCTTTTAGTTACTTTGAAATTACATGTTCATTTGGTTAGTTTGAGAATACATGTTTCTTTGCTTAATTTAGGTATAGGTTTATGCTCAACTCATACATTTTCTTTCAAAAAAATTGATTTAACTTTCATAATAAAAACCTAATAAATCTAAAGGGATGTCATAGTACATTACACACAAGTTTATGATAAACAACCAATCTGATGTGCCATCTGAATCTACTATTGACAACCAAGCCTGAAGATTTTCTAGCTTTATTTCTAGTCTTTATTTTATAGGTGATCCTTGAGAAGAGTGCAGTAAAAAGCTACTCTAAATATCCTTTCCATCCATCTAGTATCCATATGTATCGTGGAGATGTTCAAAGTGAAGAATAAGTGGAAGGTCTTGTACAAGTTTAAAGATTTATGAAGACTTTTCAAGTGTGGTAACAATCTGACCTCCATGATCTATTTGTTATTTTTGGCAACCTTTACAATCTCATATCAAAATGTAAGCTTCATAATATTTGTAGCTAACTTTTCAAGCTTTCTATAATGTGGACTTTCATTAAATTTGAAGAGGATTTGCTATGCCAAAGGTGTCCTGAACAGAGAGCTTCAATTCTGCCAAAGATGCCTGATCATCCTTAGTTGGAGTTGAAGCCAGATCCACTTGGAGAATGAACGTGATGAGAATTTCCATGGACTCATTGCAGTATTCAATATTTGGGGAATTGTTTTAAAATTATGTTTATTTATTTTATTCTAATTTATATTAGTTTCAAAATGTCATGTGTTGGTGTCACTTGGTTATAGCATGTTCTAGCTGAGTAAGTGTGTTGTCCTTTATGACATAGCCCTAATTTTGTGAGGGAGGTTTTAAGCTCCTTTAGGGATGGTTTTCGGATAGTTTTGAAACAGAAAAGAAACCCTTTTGAAAGGTTGGAGCTCCCTCCAAATCAGCCATCTCTATTCGTGGTGTTATCCAAGTGGATTTTGTGTCAAAGAATTGAATTACCATTGTTCCTTGCAAGCCTTGTGGTGATTTCTTTTATACTAATCCTTTTTCCACTTCCCTTAATAGGTGAATATTCCTAGTGAAGGTTTAGAAGGTCTGCTAAGACCCAAGTTGGAGTGTCTTCCTTGGTGGAGTCCATTGAAGTCGATCGATAGGTGCAATTTTGGCACTCATTCTGACCAGGTTGTTCCTTTCCGTGCATAGTTCTTTTTCCAAACTGATTCTACCTTTGATTTTTGGAGGAGGACCTTTTTACTTACAAAGTGTCTTGTGGTCCAAATTTCACATCATTTGAACATTATTTTATAAAGTTATGAGATACTCCATTTAGGCTATGATTCTGCGGGTCAATTGTAACGACCTGGATTTCGTAAACCAATTAAATCATTCCGAATAAATAGAGTTATCAGAGTGCAATAAAATTCGAATCGTTAATAAATCATTCTTTCATTTTTCATTCTTAAAAGAAATTATTCATAAAAATTTGCGGAAGCATACTTAACGAGAAAACAACTTTTACTGGAAACAACATTCAAAACATAGCATTCAAAACATAATTGAAGTTCAAATCCAAGATTACGAGATTACATAGCCCAATTGTTCAATTAAAAACACGACTTCTTTTCTTTTATTCATCATTGCCGTACCATACCATACCATACTATACCATACTACTACTCCGCTGGCGCCATTGTCGGACCAACCACAGGCTCCACCGGAATGTCCTCTTCCTTAACTGCTGGCATAACTCCCTTGTTACCTACACCACAAGTAAGGACGTGAGCTTACGCTCAGTAAGGATAGGGGAAAACAGTTATGCATTTCACTCTTTTTGTTCTCGTTGGAAGGGGCCACCCATCCAACTCTTTCATTACGTTCGTTTTTCTTTATTCGTTCATTAAACTTGTATATCGAGCTCGGAGATTGAGGGTTTTCCTTTGAGATGGCCTAGCTGTACGGAAACTAACCACCTGTGGGCTACTAGTCCCTTTCCCGTCATGGTGGGGGTGTATCCTAGTAGCTAGACTAGATCTGGACTACCCATCTACCTCAACTCCCTAGTTCCTGCATATACCCGCCTTTAGGGTTTGTTCTTGTTCTTTCTATCCCGGCATATACCCGCCTTTAGGGTTCTTTCTATTCCAGCATATACCCGCCTTTAGGGTTCTTTCTTTTCCGGCATATACCCGCCTTTAGGGTTCTTTCTTTTCATAGTCTTTTTCCTCACTTATGCATGTGAGTACCACCCGAGGGGTTACTCCCTACTTGGTTTCTATTAATCATGGACTCCATCTAACCTTTTTCCTTAACCACATTTCCTTAACCCTATTACACAATCTAACCTAACATTTCACAAGAACAAACAAGGAGCATATCTAGTGAAGAAATTATGAGCATATATAAATAAACTAAGAACACAATGCAACAATTCATGCTTCTATATATTCCTTCACTTTCAACTAACGAATATAATGAGGCGTAAAAAAATAACAACGATCAGTTTAACGAAACATACTTTTTAGTCAGCTAGAACTTTATTTACATATGAATTTGTAGCAGGGAATTCTATCCATTTTTAATCAATGAAAACAACACAATTGAACTTGTTTTGATTGCACCATCATGCTTGTAAATCAACACCTCTAAGCATGCTAACAACCAGCACCAGCAGAAATATCAAACATAACAAACCTATAGGCAACATTCTTTCAGATACAATTTACTACATCATGTATATTTGCAGACAATCCTTACTGCTTAATTGCAACATCATGGAACTTATTTCTGTACTATCTTATTATTCAACATTTGTTTTGTTCTAAATCTAATAGCTATGTAGGCTTAATTAGCTGATCCTCTATAATGAAAATAACCAAAATAATAACAAGCAAAACAAGCAACAAAGTGTACTAGCTGTAGGTGACAACGTACTTTTTAAATTAGCCAAACCTATGAATCTATCATCATGCTTTTCACACTAAAATAGGCTATTGAATACAGCAATGAAACCTAATCTATCATCATGCTTTTCGTACCATTTCATGTTATCAATCACAGAAATGAAGACATAACAACATAAGAAATATACCTACAACTAATCATGTTGTTTTGTTCATATGACATAATAGTAGGGAAACAAGACCAACATGCCTAGTCGTACATCTCAATCATGGAAAATCAGGAAAACTATTATTCAGCAAACCAGAAAAATAACTAGCCTAACACTTTACATTCAAAACAAACTTCATTTTATCCATAACAGGGCTTCACTTTCATTAAATTCATCATTCTCTTCTTTCCCTCATATTCATCAAACATAACCTTGAACGTTATTAAATCATTTCATACTAAACGTTATCAAATCATGGTTTTCGCTAAGACATGGGCAGAAAATCATAAACCAGAAGTTGCACAAATTGGAAAACAAAATCAAGGAAACACTACTTGTGGGTAGGGCTTAGACGACCAAGACACACCCAATCCTTACCTTTGAAGTTCTAAAGTTTTCCTTACAAGCAGCACAACGCTCACTCCACACCCTTAGCAGCAGAAACACAGCAGCAGAACCAAAAATAATGGATGTAAGAGAGACATCCATTCATTAAGTAGAAGAAAACTCATCTAACGACAAGGGGGAGACAACGCATGCTCATAGGGTGGCTCATTTGCGGGCTTAATAGCAGCTAGGAGGACTTTTGGGCGAGAATTAACTCGCTAAATGTGGAAGGAAGTCGACTTTTCTGACTTTTTATTTTTCAGATCTGGTGCATTGCGGACGCCGTACCGTCGTCCGCAGCGTCTGCGGTTTCCAAAATTACAGTGCAAATGGCGTCCTAAATAGGCGTCCTCTGCATTCGAAATGCCTTCGCGGACGCCATTTGGTCATCCGCCTCGTCCGATCAAGTTGTCCGCATGAAATCTAAAATTGGACAGATTCAATGCGGACGCGAAATCCCTCGTCCTCATCGTCCGCATGTATCGTCCGGATGATCCCTGTTCATACAAATTCAATGTGGACTCTAATTTATGCATCCGCGGCGTCCGCATTTCCCCTGCCGTCATCCGAAACCACATAATTCCATCATTTTTTTACATTTTCTCTTAAATCTTTCCCCAATTAAACATCTACAAGGTTATACTTTGCAACTTAACATTCATAATACGATGTAACTTAGGAACATCCACACTTTTATTTTTAAAACAAAAATGATTACATCGTTAATCGAGAAAATTGGAATCGGGTTATTACATCAATACCACTTCTCCATGTATAACTTTCATTTCTGAATTATTCTCCCCCTAATTTTTGGAGGTTACCTTGTTTACATATACAAAGGTACGTGGCCCAAATTTCGCTCATTTTTGACATATATTGAGCAATTTAAGATTGTTGCAAGTTTGGGCCTGTTTCTGCCGCTGGTGACTTTTTCGGACCAGTCTCAAGTTCATCCGTACAACTTCTTCTTCCATGAGTATTTTCTTGTGATTTTTGGAGGGTGTCCTAATCTCTCTGTGAGTGAAGTGTGGTAAAAATTTCAAGTTATTTTGCGATCAAAAAGTCAGGTTGCACATTCGACCATTTTGGTTTCTGTTTTCTAGTTGGAATAACCACCAACACCATAAGGGGATGCCAAGTTTTGCATCTCGTGGTGCATTACAATCAAAATTCAACTTCTAGAATAACCACAAAATGCATAAAAGACTAGAATCCAAATAATGTTTACAATGCACAATAAACATAAATAAGTTCGACACTTTCTTGTAAGCTTCTGATTAACGACTTCTAAATGTGTGGTTGTTGATTGTAGACGATTAACAATCTTCTTTTCTCACATGCCTATTGCTGCATCATGCCATACAAAGAAGTTGCATCCTCCATTTCCTCTAAAAAACATGATCAATAAGAAACTATTTAGTGCAGTATAAAAGCTTGCTAATTGCTACATTCATTAGACAATAATTTCCCAAATTATAATTTATACTTCATAATTTTGGCAATAGAAAAATCTTTGTCTTGGATTTGCTCATGTCTACGACATACGTATGGTAGCTCTTACGTTGCAAAAACAAGTAAGAGTTGAAATAACTTTTGGAATATCTACATAAAACACACTCAAAGACACAAAAAAATAGACAAAAAGTTTGTGTTAATGTGATTAATCTGTAATTTTAATCAAAATTTTTGTCCTCAATGAGTACTTACCACTAATAGAAGTAGAATCCCACAACATCAAGCCAATCACTTCAAATATACATAAAACACAAACACGAACATCTAAAATGATACAATTAGAGTACAAAGTAGTACATATTCATCAACATAGAAATGACCTCAGATTATTTAACAAGTACTAAAATTTGTACAACAACAATGAAGCAGTGGCAAACAGAGGTAACCAGTGACATCATACTTTAATTTCTCAAAATTAAACGGAAAATAATATAATTGGGAATTTTCAACTATGAAGGTGTAACAACCAGAGAGCAACTGTAAAATTGAAATTCAAGTGCAACCTATGTAACGACTTGGGGTTTTTCACACACTTAAAACGTGGTGTAGCAAAAAGACTTTTCTTAATTGAAAACATTTGGAAATAAGAGCAGGAAATGCCATAAAATTTCTTTCTTAAAATCTTTACATTAAACAATTCAAGTTATAACTTCAAAACCATTTACATTTTTTTTTCTCTTTTATTTTTTAGCCTAGCTAGCCACAAGATCTGAAACGCACAAATCCTCCATCAATCGCTCCTTTTCTCATTACAGTGCATACCTACATCACAAGACAATAACTATAAGCCTAATGCTTAGTAAGAAATGAGATGCAATATGAACATGATATGCATTATATAAAACATTTTCCATTTCCCCTTCCCTTTCTTTTCTTAACGTTTATTTGTTTAGGGAAGGGTGATGAACTTAGATCAACAATGAACTTATACCATAATAGTGAACTTATACCATAACAGTAAACTTATATCGTTCTCTTCCTTCTTAACATTTTAGAAGTAAGTGGTGAACTTTAACCTAACTCAAACTCTTCTCATTTTCTTTTCATACATTTATTTCAATCTCCATGTTTCTTATAAAAAAGTGTGCATGTAAAACTGTTTCGTAATTTCTCTAAGAAACCATGATGCATGAATATGATAACACACAACTTAATAAAATCTAGCATATTATCAATACATCCTGAAACATTAACATGATCCTTTAACTTAAAATCTATTAAACATGAACATCAAAGCATCAAATAATCAATAAACAATACATCTATTAGTCTAAGTGCATTAGACGTATTTATTTGATGATGATTACTATTGATAATGTTAATAGTTGTTTATTTGTTGAATTTACTCTTTACACAAAAATATTGATTATATTGCAAATACCATTAATTAAGGTCTTAATGTTGTTTAAGGAGTTTATCTAAGTCCATTTAGTGAGAAGATATCATTGTGGGACTTAGAGAATTCGAGGAATACAAGTCCAAAAAAAGCATTGTACTTTGGAGGTTTTCGAACGTACCGTGGTCAGATGTACGGTCGAAGTTGGCGTCCAAAAAGGGTACAGATTACTTTGGACTATTTCGGACGTGACTTGGACAAAGCCCTGGTCGAGACATGCGACCGAAATGCATTATAGATTCAACCTCAAAGATTTGGACGAAGCAAGAACGTAGCGGATGGGTCCGAATATTGTATGTTGTGCAATCTGAGATTTTTGGACGTGACATGGTCGAAGTCCCGGTCTAGACATGCGACCGAAATGCATTACAGATTCGACGTCAAAGTTTTGGACTAGGTTTTGGACCCAAGAAAATGCATCTGATTTTTGATGCTGTGCAATCTTGTGTTTTTCAGACGTGTTGTGGTCGAAGCCACTGTTGAAGAACTCTACCGAAAAAGCTCATAGTTTGAATCTGTACTATTTTGTGTATTTTTCGGACACAATGAGGTCGAAGGCCCAGATGAAGAATGCGACCGAAAATGTATGCAGAAGCAATCTGTAATATTTCGTGTATTATTCGAACGCATCATGGTTGAGGACTTGGACGAAGGTGGCGACCGAAAATGTATACAGAGAGCTTTGAAGTTTTGTGGACACAAAACAGTCGAAGGATTCGGTCGAGACTTGCGACTAAAAATGTGCAGAAATATGTAACAGCTAGTTTTCAATGGTCGGATGAGGTTGAACTGAATAGTTTGGGTTGGCCGAAAGTAGAAGGAACTATAAATTGAAGGCACTTCGAGGATGGAGGCATTAACGCGAAAATCTCTGAAACTCTGCCAAATTCTAGACTCATCATGAAGCTTACTAAACGTGTATGAAATACAACCTTCACACAAGCCTATTGTGATTAGCTATATTTGAGTGGTTGATTGTTGAGCTTTAATTAAATGAAATATTAATTAAACGAGAAGGGTGATGCCCTGAGAATCAGTTGTTGTAACGGTTAGATTGACGCTCGAGAAGTTCAATCAAGTGTAACCCGAATGGTTGCAGTGAATACATCTTCAAGGGAGAACCTTGAAGCGCGAACATAGGCGTGCTTTGCCAAACCCTGTGAACAACTTGGTTTCGTATCCTCTAATCCTTCACTTATTGTACATTAATATTGTGTTAGATAAGCCAATAATTGTATTAAATCATTTACGGTTTGATAAATCGATAATCGTAAAAAAGTTTAAAAACCTAATTCACCCCCTCTCTTAGGTTATTTACGATCTTTTAACATCCTCAAGAAATAACGTGATCAACACTTAACATCTAACAACACAAGCATCTAACAATAATAAAATCCTACCTCTTGTGATGTAGCCCAAGAAGGAAAAACACACACAATCATTTCTTACCTCTATTCCTTGAAGAGACAACCTTAACCTTCTTCACTTCCTTTCTTCTTCTCTTCACAACTTCCCTCTTCTTCTCTCAAACTCTTACAATTTTCTTTCTTTCTCCTTGTTTTTCTTTCTCTCTTCTTCCTTACGGTTCCCCTCTTCTTTCTCTGAGGTCTTCCTCTTATATAAACTCAATCCTCTTCCTTCAGCCATCATAAGCAGGAGATGGCATCTCCACAACAAGGAGTTGATGACTAATCAACCCTTGTATCCAATAAAAACATAACACAACAGCATATTTTTGGTGACCTTTGACATTCCGGTCGATCACACTCTCTACATGATCGACTGCAAAACAGCCCTAAAATCAGACTCTATATACTTTTCAAATTATCAGTTGATCACCAACTCACAACTGATCGACCACAAATCCAACATTTTATAATTTGTAATGACCATGAACAACTGCTAAACCCTTATGATCATCCGTTAAACTCAATTCAGCATAGACATTGGTCGTTCACTGAGTGATCGCAAAATTCCCTCAAATCGACTCTGTAATGATGCTGAACGACGGCTACATATCATGATCGACCTCTACATAACAGAGATCTCCTTTTCCTTCACTATGAACAACTCTGGTTGATCAAGCTTTTAAGTGATCGACCACTTCTCCCAGCAAACCTTACATAACCATCTAAATCACTACTCCTCCACAAACCATAACACCAAATTCCCACAACATTATCATAATTCCAATCCATCTAACTTATTTATCTCTATTTCCAAACACCTTAAAATTAAAAAAACATAATATACATACCCAATTCATCTTATTGAAAACATATAAAATTTTCGGATATTATATCTTAAGTCTTTGAACAAAAATAAAAATAACAGTAACACAGGTGCAATCTGAATAAACAATGGAGCATCATAAAAGGGAGCACTTCGCCTTCATAATCCAAAGATAGAACACAAAAAAAAAGAGTGAATGTCTACATAATTGACAAATGCACCATAAATTGTATTCAGTTCAAAATTTTAAACCGTAAATCAAAAAATTTTCAAAATTTTCAACAAATCAAAAGCCCTAATTGTAAATGTACCCCTTTGTGTTTCTTCCCTCTACAACAAACGACTCGAACTAAAAATATAATGCAGATGACTCATCCTCGTCCGTCGTCTTAGCAGAGTGTCTTTAATCGTCTTCGTAGAGCAGAGAGCCCATCATCTTCGCAGAGCAGAGAGCCCATCGTCTTCGCAGAGTGTCGATGGTCTTTGTGAAGCGTGAATTTGTTCTTTTACTCCATGTGCATCCCATGCCAATATTTTAACGAATGAGAAACAAAGAGGGTATTGGATGGTAATTTCTCAAACTTTGAGGTGTCTGAATTGAAAATTTAAAGTTTAGGGTGTTAGTTGAAGAGACTCCCACACTTAAGGAGTCATATCAATAATTACCCTTTTTTCTTAATTTTTAAAAGAAGATATCAATTACAAGAAAACTCATACAATATGGTCTGATATAAAAGTGTTACACTATTATGGCATGATTTCAATAAACAGTTGTGTATTTTTCTTTCTCCAAGTTGCCATGCACAGATATCAAATGGTCTCCAATTGGTACAAATCTATAACTTATAGATTAAATAGACTCATTTAAATATTTATAAATTAGAGATTCAAAATAGGTTTGCAAGCCTGGGGTTCTATGTTTCTCCACCCTAAATTGTCGTCGTCCATTAAAGTGGGTTCTCTTGTTGTTTTTTTTCCTTTGTATCTATCGTTTTAGTTTGCTCAATCCTTTTGGTTGCTATTTCGATTGTTTTAATATTGATTTATTGTCTTACTCGACGATTTTAAGGGTTTCTGCAAGATGGGAGCTTTGAAATTGTTGTTAATCGTAATGATTAGGTTTAGACTTGTCATGGTTGGGATATTGACGTGTTTCCATATTCTGAATTCATTATTGCCATATTCTTCTTTTTGTGTTAAATTTTATAGATTTTTTGGCTATTGGTTTGGTTTATATAGATGCGAATTTTAATTATTCCACGTTTTGTAATAGGCATGTTGAGTTTGAGTTGTAAAATTAGATTTACAAATGTTTATGTCATCTTTTTTTTTTTTATGTATATATGACAATGTGGTGATTATTCTATTGATGTGAGGTGGAGAGAGTAATCACCCCAAGCACTAACATGCTGCAAATACTAGCTTTTGGGGCTAAGTTAGGCAGACAAGTGCAATAGGTATGGCGATGTAATTGTTTGATTTGTTTTTCTCTCTCTCTCTTTGATGGTGATTCATCATTGGACAAGTCCACTGTCTTCATTGTTGTGGCATGTTTTCCTTTTCCTGACAATTACGTTGTTGAACTATAATATCAGGTTAAGGAAGATTGGATTGGCAGACTACCTAAAAGGAATTAATACTACCCATGATTGAGTCACTCGTTGAGAATTTCAAAAATGGGAAGATGATACGATCCAATGCATTTTTGTAATGATTTGTTTGGAAATATCTTTTATCTTTTATATTGGATGATCAATATTTAAAAAAAAATATGTCCATTTAAATGTTTGGAAAATTAACAAATCAACTACTATACTTTATGATCATTAACAAATCAACCACTAAAGTATTTTTGCTTACAACTTAACCGCTGAACTATGAAAAATAGACGTCGCAAACATCGTTGTCACGTTTGCCATTAAACATATTAATTTTGTTCTGTAGCAGAACACTACATGTTCCTCCATGAAATGTCAAGGCTAAATATGAAGATGATTGTTTGTTGTTCCTCTTCAGAACGTTATACGTTCTGCCGTGGAACATCATACTTTCCGGGGCAGAATGTTAAGTTTCTGTTGCGGAATGACAACTTTTCACTATAGAACATCATGCATCCTCTGCCTTATATAAATTCACACTACACTCATTGCGATTTTCTCGACGATTATCGAACCATAGAGATTTCTGAGAGCTGAAGTGTATCGCATGTTGGCAAAGTTGAAGCGTTAGTAATTGTTGAACACCAATGGTGTCTGAGAGTATTGAGGAATCTGTTAACTGGCCATTTGAAGTGGATCCTAAGTCCACAATTTTGGCACATGATGTATCTGCAATTGGAGACGAAGCTGCTATAGTGGTACATTCGGTCTCGGCAACTCTAGACGAGGAGGAGCTTCGTTCATTATGCAAATCTGGTGAGGAAGACATGGACATGGGCGAGAGTAGACCTCGACGAACACCACAAGTAGAATGCACGTTCGCTGGTATGGATCTTGGCAAGAAGTATAGTTCATTGAATAAAATTAGAGAAGAAATCATCGATCATGCATTGAAAAATGCATACGGAATAAAATTCATCCACATTGACTCTCATCGATTGAGGGCTGCTTGCCAGAAAGGATGCATGTGGCATATACACGCCTAAAAAATGCAAGGTGAAATGACATTTCAAATAAAGAGTTATAACAACATTCACACTTGCTCAAGAAAGATGGAAAGCCGCCATGCCTCTACCAAATGGGTGGCGACACATTACTTGGAAAGATTTAAAAGTCAGGCCTACTGAGGCCTTCCTTTCATAATTAAGATAGTCATAAAGAATTTTAACATGAACATTACACTCAGCCTTGCTAGAAGGGCAAGAAAAATGAATGAAGAGGATGACAATGAGTCATACAAGCTCATATGGTCATGTACCAAGGAGATTCAGATGTCTAATCTTGGAAGCTCGTTGCCTGTTCAGCTAGAGATGAGTACATTTAAAAGGATGTACATGTGTTTGACTGCATGTAAGATGGGGTTGTTGAATTGTGGCAGACCAATTATTTGTTTGGATGGTTGCCACTTGAAGGGATCGACTCTGGGCCACATGCTCACTACTGTCAGCATCAATAGAAACGATGAAATTTATCTGATTACTGTAGTAGTGGTTAAAGCAGAATGTAGGGATTCTTGGAGCTAGTTTTTGGAATTGTTGCTTAAGGATCTAAATACCCTATCTCGACAATAGGTGGACAATAATTTCTGACCGACAAAAGGTATGGTTGATTGCCTTTGCCATCTATGTTTATGATATGCGTTGTGTACCAATATTTAACTCATACTGTTAATTTTTGTAAGGGCTGGTGCCAGCTATCAGAGAGTTCGCAGGGCAAAAGGAGCATCATTTTCGCATCCGATACTTGTATGCAAATTTTCAAAAATAATTTAAAGGCAGGTTGTTCAAGGATGCAATGTAGGGCACTTCTAGAGCTACAACATCAGTGCACTTTGAGAGAGATGGGGAATCCATTTTTGCTTGACCTGGTAGCCCACGCATATCTACGAGGAATAGATGTGGATTTTAGGGCAAACATGCCTTTAGCTCCATCCCAAAGTGCGACATAAGCCTGAACAACTTGAGTAAGTCTTTCAACGCCTGCATCCTACCAACTCAGGACAAATCGTTTCTCAGTAGGTTCAAGATTATAAGAAAGTGCATCATATGTAGGATCGTTAAAGACATGAAAAGATGGCGTTGTCGACAGACCTTTTTTGTTTGCAGGTCAAGAGTCAGCTTGCATTACTACAACTTGCAGGTTGAAATTGGAGTCCTGTTTTTTCAAGCGTGGCCCAGTTTAAGGTGAGCAATGGTAACGAACAGTACGCTGTCATTTTGGACAGACATACTTGTTACTGTTACCAGTGGGAGTTGAATGACATCTCGTATGTTCATGCAGTCCCGTGTATGCAATTATGAGGAGATCTCCCGAGTACTTTGTGCATGAGTGCTACCACCGGAAAACATACATGACGATTTACTACGACTTTGTCCACCCGGTTAGTGGTCAAATTATGTGGCTTCCTATGACGGACCTTGATTCAATTATGCCATGCCATTTAAGAGAATCCCGAAAGGGAGTGAAAATGAAGAATAAGGGATGTTGACGAGGCCCCAAGTCGGGCAGTGCTACCTAGGAGACATTTGAACATAACTTGTGGCTGGTGTGAGAGTGTGGAGCACAATTCCCGCATGTGTGAAGGTGGAGGCCCAGAGTCAAGTGCATGTGGCAGCTGTAGGTCTAGAGACAGAGGTGGTAGTGGAAGCTCGCAATGCACATTTATGGGTTTCATAGCTTCCGACATAATCCCCAAGATAGTTCTCGACATAGTTCCTTAGATACAGGTGAGCACATTATTACGGTTACGTTTTCATGTGTTATTTTAACTATGCTAATTTTATTTGCAATATGTTATGCAGAAGTATGATGCGCAAGGTTCACAAACACAAATGTGGATCTTAACCTTCCTTGAAATATGCTACTTTGTCAGCATTGCAAGCTTGAGCGAGTATTTCCAACCTGGAACACACCGATTCTTAGTGCACATGTACATTATATGGCTTGTAATGAAATTGGTAATTTGGTGTACGTTTGTAATGTATACTTGATATGGTTGTAATTGAATTGATAAATTGGTTTGCATTTGTAATACACATGTACATTATATGGTTGTAATAAAATTGATAATTTGGTTGTTGAAGATGAATGAAAATTGATTAGTATGAAAATATAATTTTGGACAAAGTGGAATTGAGACAGATTAGCACCAGAGTAAGAGGAATTGTGGTTTATTGGAACCAGAGTAAGCATCTACATTTCGCAACAAAGCAACGTTCCACTGTGGAAAGTTGACATTCTGCAGCAGAAAGTTGACATTCTACTGCAGAACGTCATACTTTCCCCTGCGGAATGACGTATTTTCACCAGTGGAACGTTGACGTTCCTTGGCGGAACATCAACATTCCTCTGCCTTATATATTTCGGTGCTATGCACATGTTGATTAAATTGTTGCAATGAACATGTTAATTGTTTGTTGATGATGAATGAAATGGATAATTTGGTTTGATTAAGTTTCTTTCTTTCTCTTTCAAAAAAATGAAAATTTTGGAAGAGTTTCCCTTGTTTTAAATCTATCCCCCTGTGCCATTATGAAAACCAGAAATCCAACCCAACCAGACATTTTCCAAAGATAAACGTAAATATCTATTATGCAAGTCAAAATAATTAACTACACAAAGAGAAATTTAACTAAGCAAAGAGACAATGAAGTACGCAAAGAAACAATGAATTTTTTATTATGTACAACAAAATTAATATGTCAATCTGTATACCTACACATCAACTACACTAGCTCGGCACCGCCTTCTTCTTGCGAGATTTCCTCTGTAAATCGGTGATCGTAAATGTCAAGTGCAGATCCACATATACGTTGGACCCTTTGACAAACAACAGATTCTTATTGGGTAGATCTTCATGATTGTGGAAGCCGGTCTCCTTGCAATTTTAGAGTAGCCCTAACCCCCCACTCGTACTCTGAAAGATGTTGTGCGGGCTGAAACGCAAAGGGAAAAATCAGCACATAATCAAAAAAATCAACACAAGGGAAAAGATATACCACTCTTTGTCCAATGGCGCTACAACGATTGCAAATGCTTCAAGCAGCAACACATGGTAAGGGTAGTGAGTGTGCAAGTCAATGGATTACATAAAACACGCGTGCTTTGGTTGTGATTGAAATGTAAAACAAGCACGCATTAGAACTGTTCAAACATGAAAGACTAACAAGAAAAGCGAGAGCGAGATGTTTACTTAAGTGAATCCACCCTATTGTCATTAACGATTTTTCAAATTGAACGTTGAAGTATTCTTTTTCGTTCAACACAAAGAACTGCATACAAAGAATACAACGCAAGGATGAGTACTAAGATAAAATCTTCTAAACTACTTAATGTAACAGAACGTAATTCTCACCGTATCTGACATCGCTTCTTGCTTCGGGAAGATGATCTCAGTGATGTGGTACTCATCCTTAACCTAAAAATGAAAACAATAGGTGAAATATTGTAAGTATGCAGTCCAAAACACTTAATGATACAAAATGAAAAAGCCTACCATAATTCTCGAAAGAATTGCACATGTCTCCAGGTTCTTTCGAGTATTTTCACTAACATACTTCGCGAAAAGATCCATCAGTTGAATTGGCTGCAAGAAACATTGACAAATTAGCATCAAACTAATAAAGTATGAATAAGTGCAGACACATAGATAACCAAATAGAAGATGTACCACGCACAAATTTTTAAGAGGCGGAGGCTGCGATCCACCCGACACAGCTATCAATGGAGGTATGAGAGAAATTATCTCTTGTACCTTGGCAAGCACAATAGGAGGAGAATGTTGGAGTATGAGGTCGATGATACTGCAAATTTTAGACACGTTATTACGTCGCATACAAATAAAATAAATAATGGACTTTGCATATAAACTAAATAACTTATAAGCAGTCTCTGTCTTTGGTTGCTGAAGAGGACACTAGAGAGGCTATTGGAGGGGCTGCTCGAGAGGCTGCTGGAGAGGATGGTGGTGTGGTTGCTTGCTGCCCTATTCTTTACAATTCGGCTAGTATCTCATGATGGTGCTCCTCTGCTCGCTCCTTCATTCTTTGCATTTTGTGCAGCCCCATTTTGATGGTGCTCCTCCATTATTTTCATTTTGTGCAGCCCCATTTTGATGGTGCTCCTCCATCCTTCGAACTCAATCCAACACTATTTCATGTCGCTCCTTTGCTTGCTCCTCCTTTCTTTGCATCCAACCGGCAATGTAACATCCCATTTTCCATTTGACTTTTCAATAAATTTTTTTAAAAAAATTTATTTAAAATGTTTGAAGGAAAATATTAGAGTATATAAATGCAGAAAACATGAAATTTTTCTTCTAAAATAAAAATAACATAACTTAAAATCAAATTAACTCAAAAACCTCAAACATAATTTAAATTCCTTTTATTCCATATGTAAGTCATAACCCCCAGGTCATCATGCGTCGGGTAACACAAGTCTTCATTGTATCATACTTCTTCCACGTACGCATCATTTGGATCATTTTCATTACCCACATCACAAGGACATAATGAGCATATTGCCCAGTACGATATATAAATGAAATGCAAATGCAATGCTGATAACAACTCTATATGCACATGTTTGATAGAAGAAAACCTATCATTTCTCTTTAATTAAAGTTTCACTGTTAGCAAGACATTGAAGATATTTCCCACAGGGAGATAGATACATCCTCGGGTTACAACTTGAGCAGCAACTCCTGAGTCATCCCTAGGTGGGAGGAGGCAAGTTCTCTCAAGCAGATCCGTCACTATACACCCCAACCTCCACATGTCCATATTACGTATTTTATATCCATTATTATCCCGTGCAATGCATGATATGTAACCTTAACTGACATGCCTATATGAATGTCACACAGTAGTTCATATATCGTAAACAATTCAATCAATTAATAAATAATAAAGCATGAATTATGAATCAACTTTAATCTAATAGTAAGCATGCTGTCACTATCATTTTATCAAGCAGGAAATTAACATAGTTCACAAACAGCCAATACAACAAAAATCTATAAATAAATCTTGTATGAATTCTATAGTAAGATGTTAACAAGTTAGGAACCATCATATCACTCTCTTTATTCAACTTTTCTATCAATTTACTTGAACATGGATTTAATACTATGCAATTTATTAATCACAAGCTACATTCAACAATTTTAATAATGAAACATCAACATTTATTATATTTCCTGTAATTTTAGTTTAGGGTTCACGTAAGACAATTCCCATATAGTTACATATCTTTTCATCAAGTATTAGTAATCATCAATCAACATGTATTAACAGAGTTTAATCATCCTAAAACCTATCAGAAAGCATTCAGGGAGCATTTATCTAACAATAGTACCTTCACCTCGGATTTAATCAACACAGAGTTATATAGTCCCCAAGAAAATCACACAAAAACTCATGTCTTCATAATTACACTAGTAACAGGTTTGTTTATCAAAGGAAAACAAATTCCTTACAGGGTTCACTCTCAAGAAAACCAACATGTGAGTAGGGAAATATCAACAGTGGCATATATAGATAGTTTATTCTTGCAGACAACTATTAAAGGAATCAAACAAACATTCAAAACCCCTTTCTTCATGATTGACTACTAACATGTTAGTCTCTTATCACCTATAATATTGGTAATCAAACAAGCAGAGAACAACATGAGTATGGAAATAATAGACAGAGACATATATAGAATATTATATTTGTAGGGAAATATTAACAGAGATTATAGTCCATCGATGCAATGGTTAACAGGGAAAAAAACAAAGGCATATAAGAAATTCATAGATACAGAAAACAAACCAAGAAAATCACACAACCAATCCTACTCATGTGATGTAGGTAATATCAGACAAAGAACATGCATAATCCCTTACCTTACACCTTGATAAACCCTTCTAAACAAAGCCCTCACCACTGAAACCTTCCTCCTTCAGCAGTAGTTTCCCCCGACCCGACATAGAAGGAAAAACCCAAGAGAAAGTGAAGATGATTTTTGGCTCTCTCCTTCAGCCAATACCCTCATATTTATAGGCTGGAAACCCAAGAGGGTGTTAAGGGGGCGTGATTCATATTTCACGCAAATTTGAAATCTTTTAAACATCAGTTACCATATATTTTGTAACTGAAATTTACGGGCCTGTCGACAAGGTGGTCGAACAATTTTGTCGAGTAGATTGATCAAAATTCAATACAACTTGCATCCAAGTCTTTCGGTCGACGGGGCAGTCGACCATGTGATCGAGTAAATCGACCAAAATCCATTACAAATTGCATCATTGGTCTTCAGTCGATGGGGCAGTCGACAATACGATCGAGTATATCAACCAAAATCCATTATAGATTGTATCCTTGGTTTTCGGTCGACAAGGCGGTCGACAATGAGGTCAAGTATATCGACCGAAATCCATTACAGACTGTATCCTTGGTTTTCGGTCAATAGGGCAGTTAACAATGCGATCGAGTATATCGACTAAAATCCATTACAAATTGTATCCTTGGTTTTTGGTCGATGGGATGGTCGAGTAGCGTTGTTTTGGTGGACCAAAAATGCAACTATAACCTACATACCCCAATAAATATAGCCAAATTGCACCTCATAGGCAAAAATTAATCATAATTTTGATATTTCGTCCAATTTATAGAGAAAACAATAATTTTAATATAATAATTCAGAATTACAAATCTTAAAATACACATGTATTGAATTACACATAAACTAGGGTTTTTATGTAGACCTATTTTTTGGACATTACATGCAATCTTCTCAAGCATCGACGTAAACTGAGATGACTGAGGAGGGGATGGAGTCATTGGCTACGGAGTATCATCCTCCATGTGCTGCAGAGGCAATGATGGAGGTTGTTCCTCTGAAGGGGCTGAGGCTATTCCTCCGAAGGGGTTGGAGGCTATACAATTGAGGTAGGGTGGAAGCCATACGACTGTGGGGGGTGGAGGCCGTACGATTGAGGGGGCTTGATTCTTCAGGGCAGGCTTGGATAGAGTCTTGTATACCCATACCCCTTCAACTCTGGAGATCCCCATGCAGTCCACTTTCAATATTTTGTAGATGTCGGCCACCTTATATTTGATTCTCGGCTCCTCATCAGAGACCGGTATCCCGTAATGCTCAACAATTCTCTAAATGAGTCAATTAAATGACTGACTCTTAGCTGGGTTGTTGAAGACGTCATACATGTAACGACCCATTTTTTATTGCATTTGAAAAACACGTGAAATTTAAAACTTTTCTTTTACTTAAATCATTTTCTTTGTAATTGCATAGCGGAAGATTATTTCCTTCTTAAAATCACTTAAAAGAGAGTAATAAAATTCTTTTTGTAAAACATTTTGTTAAACACAGCGGAAGTCCTTTTTAAATAACTCAAATATGTAGTTTAATTACTTTACAAAATCCTTTAGAAAACTCTTTTAGAAACCATCTTTCGTTAAATCCCTTTAGCCTAGCCAACCACAAGTTCCGCGTGTGCAAATCCTTCATCAACTGCGCCTTAACATGTTTTCTTATGCGTGTACCTACATCGCAAGACTTAATTAATGAGCCTAAGACTCAGTAAGTGATATAAAATAAAAGGTATGATGCACATGTCATGCAGCTTTTAAAATCTCTTTTTCGTTTTCTGTTTATGTTTCTTTTCTGTTTTTTCTTTACTTGATCTTTTCTTTGCTTTATCTTGAAAGGCGTTGGAGATGTCTAAACTTGACGGGGAGGAGCAGCCAACTCAACCTCACATCCCCAGATTACACCTTTTATCTTTATCTTTATTTTATCTTGAAAGCCATTGGAGATGTCTAAACTTGACGATGAGGAGTAGCCAACTCAACCTCACATCCCCAGATGACCCATTTTATCTTTATCTTTATTTTATCTTGAAAGGTGTTGGAGATTTCTAAACTTGACGAGGAGCAGTAGCCAACTCCACCTCACATCCCCAGATGACCCCTTTTATCTTTATGTTTATCTTGGAAGTGTTAGAGATGTCTAAACTTGACGAGGATGAGCGGCCAACCCAACTTCACATCTCATCACACCCATTTACGTTCATTTATTTACATTTCATAACCGTTTCATTTCTTCTTCTTTTCCTTTTCAAAACCATTTTCGTATCTTTTGAAAACTATGATGCATGATGCTCGTGAATGCATACATTCTCTATCATATGATTAGAGGAATCTAATAAAACAACCAACATACAATTCATAGATCATGCTTATAAAACTGTAGACATGTTATTAAAACAGTAGACGTGCTTATAAAACAATAGACATGCTTATAAAACTATAGACATGCTCAACATTTTATTATTCTAATAAAGCGGTAAACAAATCCATGTGCATTTCCTATTCTTGTGATGTAGGGCCCCAAAGACCAAAGCACATGCAGTATCACTTATCTCGCGTCCTTAGAACGTTTAGCACTCTGATTTAGCCTTCGCAATACCTTCCAAATAACATTTATAATCAATAACGTTTTCCAATAACCGTTCAAGAGTGTCAAAACCATTGTACTTAACAGCTTCCTGACAAAAACCCTTAATACCCAACCTAAACAATTAACAGCTTCCATCCATTTATTTTCATCAATGCCCAATAACCCTATCCAATCAAGACAGTAATTAAACAAAGAACTATTTCTATTAAGAGAGCATACTCCATCATCATTTATCTCATTTCTCCATAGTTTAGAAACAATAATCAAAACAGAGAACCAGCATTTTAACAGATTAACATTTACTCACCATTAACAACAATACAGAGAGCTTTATTAATAACTTAACCACTAACATGCACCACATCACAAATACCAAGGAGCAGCCAACAACAGGGAACATTAATACCAAAGGAATAGAGAGCACTTCAAACATTTACCTAAAGACAGAAGCTCCACTGACACTTTTCTTCCTTTCCATCTCAACACTTTCCTTTCTCCTTGCTCACACAGAAGCTCGGCCTTCAGTTTTCACCCGAGTTCTTCACTCTACCTCTTTCTCTTCTGCCTCTTCACACAGAACACAACAACTTACTGAAGTCTTAGAGAGCACAGAACACTCTCCACTCACAGAACAAGATGTATCTCCACACTTTCTCTGCACTCAGTCGCAAAACACAGGGCAACCTCCAGAAGCAATGCCCACATGCCTAACTTGTAGACGGAGGGAAAGAGAGAGAGAGAAGGAGATGGACGCACGTGGGTGAAGGGGACCATCTTCTATTCCAAAGGAGGAGACCCCACCAGCCATTGTCGCGTGTGAGGTTTGCCGCTAACAGGGGAGAGGAGTAGATTTTGTCGAGAAAAAAATGAAGATAGGGGGGAGATTATGTCTGGTAGAAGCGGCAATCTCGCCTTAAATTGGTTTTTTTTTTTTTGCAAAATAGGTAGTTTTGCTGTTCCATCGCTAATGTCCATCCACCTCTTCGCTGCAAGGGATGTCCGTTGCCTTTGTTATTTAGATGTCTATCAACCAAAAGAGATGTTCGTTGGCTTCTTTGCCATGATGGACATTTGTTCCTCAATGAGGAACATCTGTTCCTCAGTGAGGGACACCTGTAACCCAATGAGGGACGTCCGTAACTCTCAAACGACTTCCACTCTTCGCTCCTAACAACGTCGTCCACTTAAGTCTTAACGTTGTTTTCTATTCTCTATTTCGGACGTCTGTTGTCCATAAAGGACGTCCAGCGTTACCTTCAGCGACATCATTCCCTTTACATACTAACACCCGCCTTCATAAGGGACGTCCGTCCAACTAAAGGACGTCCATTTCACTAAACGAAGTCACTCCACTTAAATTCAACAGCTATCTTTAATAAGGACATCCGCCCATATAAAAGGGTGTCCATTTCCACACAACGGACTTCCATCCCTCTATAAAGGACAGAAGTTCCCCAACTTTGAGCATCCATCATCCATAAAGGAGGTCCACCCCACAATAAAGGGCGCTCGTTACACGATAATGGACGTCCGTCCCTATATAAAGGACGTCCTTTTTCTTCAGACTTCGGCCACCAGTCTTTCCTTAGCAACACTTGCCTTTCCCAAAGGCATCCGTCAACCCTCTCACCAAAGAGGATGTCTGTCTCACTTCAATGAACATCTGTCATTTCCATTTTTCCTTCATTTTTAGACGTGTGTCTCTTCCCAAGAGACGTCCGTCAGCCAACAAATCCTTATTTCTTCATTTATCAATAACTCCCTCAACTTATAATAATTATACCAACACCATTATCATCCCACTTAGTTCCCAATACCCCGAAATCATCACTTAAATAATTATTCCAATAATGCTATTGCATCCCAATAATTTTCCAATTATTCTTACTAAATTTCATCATAGAAAATCAGAGTATTACAATACATGTGACTCGAAATCACAAAACCGATATTCACTTTCTTTCTGTTGAATACCTGCTCCAGCATATAGAGATCCATGTAGCTAACATGGTTTCGATATTCATCCCGAGGAAAAATGGTGTGCGTCATAATGGTGTGGATCACGTGGACTTTGGCTTCTTGAATGCTGCAGTCTCGGGATCATGGTGCAATTTTTGAAGTACTGTCAGACCTTCTCCTCGTCTGATGAAAGGTGGCTTCGAGACACGTGGTAATATTACTCGCTTGGTTCCTTTATCGAACATCCATGCAACAAGTTAATATCCTTGGGATTCATTCTCAACTCCCGTCCACACATATATGTCCGGACTTCTAATGGTTGGGTGGATAATTCCAAATAGGCATAAAAAAATTTCACAATCCGTTCACAGAAACTTCCACCCAACTTGGACAAACTAGCTAAGTGAGCCCCCTCATTCAATTCTTCTATTTCCAATTAAGCCAATGACTCAAAATCTACTATTCTATATACAATAATTGAATGATATTTAACATTAGCTTCATATCGATCATTCGCTTTGGCAGTCCTGAAGAGCGAGGAGTGGAACCTGTCTATAATAGGTTGGAAACAAACCAATTGACCTACTGCTGGTTGTTGTCGAGGCTGAGGTTGAGGTTGTGCTTCAACCTCGGCTTGTGTAACAGGGTCAACCGTGGGTACTCCAACATCAACCATGGGTGCTCCACCTTCAACCACAATGGGTACATTGCGGTACCAACCAACAATGAAATTAGTTGCAAGCCGTCTACGTTCACAACCCGGGTTGGTACCTACCTGGGGTTGTGGCTGAGATTGCGACGGAGTAGCCTTACGCTTGAGAGTCAATTTTTTTGTCCTAGAATCCATTGGAGTGGATGAAATAGTGACGAAATTCACTCTGAGAGTACGAAGGTTCGCCGACGAATTCTCGATTTCACTAAGGAATCAGTGAACTCATTGGAGCTCCATTATATACTAGGGCAACGAAACGTAGAACGATGCATGATGTTTCGGCTCGAAAAGCTGCTATTCAGCGGTGGAAAGTTGTCATTCTAGGGTGGAACATTGTAAATTTTAATTAATATTGATGTTGCATGGCAGAACGTTACACTTTCCACCACGAAACATCAGTATTAGAATCTTCATATTTGGCATTGACGTTCTGCAGAGGAACGTGTAGTGTTCCGCTGCAAAACAAAAATTTAAATGTTTAACGACCAACATGATAGTGATGTTTGTTGCATCTAGTTTTCATAGTTCAGTGGTTATGTTGTTGGCAAAAATACTTTAGTGGTTGGCTTGTCATTGATCACAAAGTACAGTGGTTGATTTGTAAATTTCCCTAAATCTTTAAAAAAAATTTTATACATTGAAAATATTTACATAGCGAAATATTTTCCTTTTTAGAATGTATAAAATATCAATACTTTACGAATCTTGCACAACGAAAAAAATACTTATTTTGAATCGTAGTTCAAAAAAATGAATACAAACCCTTTAAAAATAGTTCATAAATTTCAACATTGTATGCTCATACTTTTTTTTCTTCAAACTCCAACGCACATGGACAATATTACTGTAATAACACAAGTCATCTTCACAAAGATACTTTTTCAACTGCATCATCCATCTTGTTCCTTCTTTTCTAGTGTTATTGTCTGGTTCTCACCTACATCACAAAACTCATATATAAATTTAATATTTAGTAAGTAATGTATAAATAAACATAATATGAAATCTGTAAGACCATACTATTTTGATCTTTTTTCCTTTCTATTTTTCCATATTTTTTTCTTTTCATGCTATGATTCAATAATGGGGATCATGTCCACCAAAGCCTCTTAATATTAGGTGTAGCACCCAAAATTTTCATGGATAGTTTTAATTAAGTAATAGGGCAATTTAGAATTTAATAGATTGATTATAAATTAATTAGAGAATTTTAATGAGTAAATTAAACTGGTAGAATTATTGGAATTAGGAAAGATTCACTAAAAAATTTTATTTTATAAGTAATAAAATAAAATAGAAATTATTAAGGAATTATAAAAGTTAAAATAAATAATTTTATAGATAATAAAATAAAATAAAAATTATCAAAGAAATTAGGAAGATCAAATATAATAGAATTACCAAAGAATATTCACGGTTAAAATAAGTTTAGACTATTGGTTTAATAATTTATGCTATAAAAAATTAAGAAAAACATTATGTGGGTTGATCAGATGCTTCATGAGCCATTGAATGAGGTTTAGGAACGGCTTAAATCGTTTATGACAGAGAAAGAGGCTTGACATAAGTGTTTGGTGCGAGATGACGTTGGACAGTTGGATTGGTTTAGCGGAAGGAATGTAGATTGTTAGATTTAAGAAAAAGATGTTTTCACAAGAGCGTGATGCGTTTGAGTGTGGGAGAGTTCTAGACCGTAGGATTAGATTAACAAAAGGAATGAGGACCATTAGATTTAGGAAAGATTCTTTCGTGGAGCGTTGGATTCCACTCTAGCGCGGAAGAATGTTAGGCCGTTTAATCAGGTTTAGCAGAAGAAGTGTGAGCCTTTGAATTAGGAAAAGATTCTTCAGTGGGAGGAAAGATGTCATTTGGGAGCATTAAGAAACATCGTCATTTTAGTTCATTGTGTGTTTTTGCGGCTGCGTTCGTGTCTGCGGCAGTGTTTTATGTGTTGGAAACGTCATCGTTAGACTTGTTAAATTTTTGGTCCGTGGGAGCATTAGCATCCACATATAAGTTTTAGTGATAGATTAGTACACATGGCTAGTGGTGGGCCTTCAAAATGGGGGTCCTTTGGAGCATAGGCTATTGTGGAAGTGTTTGCATTCTCAATTGCTTTGGAGATCGCATATATGAGTTTTAAGGCTGACGTGTGTGTTGGCCATTGCTCTAGTGGGTTGTTGTGGATGTCCACTGCGGCTATTTGCCCGTCCGCTGTAGCTCGGGCAGGTTTAAGATACAGTTTCATGATTTCTTGCAAGATACATTTTGATCCATAGACACCTTAGGAAAGAATAGACTTTAGACACGATTTTGTGGGATTTTATCTTGCGAAGTTCTTTAGTTAGTGTTCTATAAATACTAGGGTTTAGGTTAAACCTTAATCAACCGAGAACCTCCATGGACGAAAGAGCTCTCTCTTAAGCTCTCTGGTGAAGCTGTCCTTATGGTTTCTTAAGGTAGGTTCCACTATTTAGTTTTTGAAGTAGTATTGACAATAAGTAATGTTTAGAGTTATTCTTTTAGTAACAAACTCTTTGTTTATTAAGGGAAAGCCAGCGTATAGGATGAATCAGAATAGTCTGACCTTCACTAAGATGTTCTGGTAGGAGATGTTTTGTATGTGTTTGACCTTTGGCTGTATCACAAAGTGCTAGGGAAATGTAGAGTTTTGATATTTTCTATGAGGCTTACGAGCTATTGTTTGAGGATATAATACTTGTTTATAGTTTAATTACATGCTTTTCGAGGATATGATGCTTGTTTAGAGTTTATTTAGATGTTGTTTGAGGATATGATGTTTGCTTACTTTTTATATTAGACGTTGATTGAGGATATGATGATTGGTTGTTACAGTTTATGTTTAAACATTGACAATGATATGCTTACTGTTATGTTCATGCATGTTAGATAGTTATCATGTATCATGTATGCCCCATGCATCATGGTTTTCAAGAAAAGAACGAAAACAGTTTTCATCCACATGTTTCATGTAAGAAAGACAAAAACAGAAAATAAGATACGTAAGAAAGATTATGAAAGGTTGTCTCAAAGGTTGGTCCTATAGGAGATAAGCTCATTAGCTCGGTTATGCCGCATCTTGGCCGAAGTTCACTAAGTAGTTGTGCATTTAGTGCACAACACTAACAGATGTCTCTGTAAGGGGGACTATCTCACCAATGTTCAGGAGACTCAGTGATGTGTTTTTCATAGTTGTGCCTACTCTTCTTGTAAGAATCTTGACAAAGGTTGCGAGGTAGTTAAAAGAAAAGAAAAGAAAGAAAAAAAAATATGTTTTTATGAAAAGTGCATTACATATTTATATTATGTTGTGCATCTCCTACTGAGCGTTAGACTCATAGTTTGAATTTTGTGATGTCGGTAATGATGAAATTATAGAAGAACAGAATGATAGAAATAATTGATAGCACAAATGAAGAGGAATTCTCATGGGCGAAGCTAGAGCATTGTCGAAGCAAAGTTGACCCTTGGGTAAGAATTAAAGGAAATATAAATTTTAAGAATGAGTCATAAAACTTTTCGTTTAAAGTTATTTTTGTTGTTGTAGAAACATCTTTAAAAATGCTTTTGTCTATTTAAATGATGATTTTTACTACGTTTGAGTTAAATGAATTTCATTGAGACTTCCACTACAATGGTTTTAAAAGGATATTCAATAAACGTTGAGTTTTATTAAGTTTTGATTTTCAGAAGAAAATTATTTTAAAGTCTTCTGCTATGGATGGGTTAAAAACACGATTTTTATGCATGGCGTATTTAAAATAAAAGGCAAGAAAAAGAGTTTTAATGTCTTGAGGAGTTATATTAGGACATATACCAAAGCCTCAATCATTGGGGGACAAACCCATCAAAACTCCATTGAGGGCATCAACCACCCAAAGCTCTATTGGAGTCATATCGCCAAAGCATCTTACGTATCTTCTTATCATTCTTTATCTTTCTTATATTGAACCAAATGCATGAGAAAACATTTTTGTTCTTTTTCTTAAAAACATGGTGCATGAACATAATACATCATGCATGCAACTTAACACATCATCTAACAGAAAGACAATGTAGAACAACTATCAACAACATTTAATCAATCAATACACCCTCAAGTTATCATTATCTTCAAGTAACCTAATTTGCAATTAAAGAAAACTTAACATCTTGTGGTCCAAACCCAATTTCCATCAACCTATGAAATTATCTCTTTGAATTGAAAAACCTAAAACATGTTAAACTCCACATTAGTATCCACTCATACATTTGTAACTTAAATCATGCATTACCTTTTTTATACTTAACCAAAGTCCTTAATGTCGAAACCCAAACTTATCAAACAATGTGTATATTAATAAAACAGCTTGGTTTGGATAAATCTTTATGCATGCTTAAAATATAACATCTAAAACCAATCCAACATACATAAATTTCCAGTCTTCTTTACCCTATTTTTTATCCAACTTCAAAAATTCATAACTTGCAATATACTTAATCAATTCCTTCAATACAAAAGTCTATATTTTTCTTGAGATGTCTATTATAACATAGTAACATGGTTTAAAATAATAAACTCATTAAGATGACCATCAGCTTCCAAGTACCAAAACTACACGATTTTGACCTATTTAACAACATATGCATGAACATACCTAGTGTAGAGATTTATTTCCATGCATGACAACCAACATGTTTTTTCAACATTTTCATACATTTTTTAGGCATATAAATATATCATAACTCAATTTCAAATCTTACCTTCAAAGAATAGAGAGAGAGCAACAAGTCTTTGTGAGTTTCTTCACTTTCAGAGTGGATATCTAAGCTGGATTTTCTAAGCATAATATCGTGACTTTTCTTGACAAGTCAATCCATGAAAGGGTTGAGTCATCTCTTAAGGTTGAGGTGTCACCATTATCAGTCATCTCACTGCTTAGTCAGCATGTTTCTCCCCCTTAAAATGTGATACTTAATTCTATTCACAGGTGACTTTTCGACTTCTCAACCACCTGCTTATCGTTTCTGGTCGTTCTCTCCTTTATTTTTCAAAGGAAATCCTATATTGAAATTTTCCACGAACGCCAACCCATTCGCGGACGCTAAACTTCCACTACACAAAGTAGTCAACACTTCATTCAGATGACCGATACCTCATTGTTCGATCGACTGTGATAATACCCGAGTCACCTTTCCCTTGAATCAATTGCCTAGTCCAAATTGTGTTTTTTGCTTCTGGACGTCAACTCTCGAGAACAATTTTCACAAGTGGACGTCCACACATTTGCACTAATGCCTGCTCAACATTTTTTCGAAAATCATAACTTATGTCGGATGTCCACTCTAGATATGGTTTTTCATATGAAGATGCCCGCCACACTATGCAACACCTAGGGTAAAGAGAAATTTACTATCTAGATGTCCGCTCCTAGACTAAGGACGTCTAAAACAATGCCAAAAGTTCGCCTTCCTTAATAAGCACAACCATCCTTATCATCCAAATAAATTTTCATTCAACCATACTTAACAACATCAACAAATCCCTACTAATCAACAGCCTCCTCAACTATAATTTAACAACATTACAATCATTGAACATATTTATTGCATACTTCATACTTAACACAATAAAATTCTCGGGTGTTCCATTCTCCCCTTCATATAAAAATTTTGTCCTCAAAATTTGCTCAACTCATATTCTATACATTCTCATTTTCCATAAAACAACTCTTATCATTCTTCACATTATGGAACCACAACATGGAAGAGAAAAACTTCTCATACCATAACTTTAAACAAAAGATACATTATTTTTTATTTATCTAAATATCTAACCTGTTCATAAGCTTCTTCTTCACATCCCAGTTGATTAATCTTTGTGTGCATTTTCTATAAGAGAGAAGACCGTTAGTGCAACTTTTCTTATTTCCTCAGATAACGTAGGACATTCCTTGAAAAAATGACCAACCTTATTGTATTTAAAACATTGTCCTAATCCAGCAAAACATTCACCAACATGACTCTTCTTACACCTTGGGCATTGGTTGACCTTAGGCTCCACTTGTACAAGTTTTTGTTTTCCTTGTTGTCTTCCATCCTCTAAAGGTCACTTCAATCCTCTTGAATTTTTCCCTCTTCTTTTAATTGTCATTGAAATTTCTTAGCAAATTCCCTTTGTCTTAAGAATTGGTTTTCAGCCTTCTCAATTTCAAAGGCTTTTGAGACTACCTCCAAATATGGTACCCCTTCATTACTGCATATCTTAACACCCCTATAGATTTTCACCTCAAGTTTTTGCACAATTTGATATACCTTATGCTTATTATTGCTCACCAAGTGTGAGGCAAACAGTGCAACACCTCATACTTGCATACATACTCCATGATTGTTCTAACTTTATGGAGCTGGACAAATTATACCAACTTGCTCGCTCTTGTAGTATGATTAAAATACTTGTCGTAAAAGACCATCTTGAATTCTTCCCATGTCATTGTCCTCACATCTTGAGTTTTCTTAATCGAGTCTCAATAAAACCTTGCATTTTTTATCATCTTACACCCAGTGCATGATATCATTTCCTCTTTCTCTATCTTGGCATATTCAAACATATCTTCTAGAGTTCAGATCCATTCTTCGGCACTAGTTGGATCAATGATATTATGATCAAATTGGGGTGGTCACAATCGTTGGAACTTCTCTCAACTCACGTCTGTTTGTATTGCCAGTCACAAATTTCCTTGTCCTTCTCTTTCTATAAATCGTTACAAATGGTGAAATTGTTGTTCCACCAAGTCTATCAGCCGATTTGCAACGCCTCGTTTATTTTAAAACTATTTTTCGCTTTAAAAATCGTGGTATAAAAATTTTTGCTTACTTTATTCAAATATGTTAATTAATTTTCATTTGACAATATATCATAGTTATTCAAACAGAAGTAGATATTGATAATTCAAAACATAGTTTAAGTTTTACAATAAAGATCTATGATTACAAAACACTTATTTAAAATAGTCAATATACTGTGAGCCATAACCAATCAGGTCAAACTCGGCTGATAACCCAAGAGATCATCTTTAAGTTTCTCCTCCTTTGCTGGTACATCAACATTTCCATCACCTACATCAACAAGAGTTAACTAATGAGCCTAATGCTCAGTAAGTGATATAAAATAAAATAAACATGCTATGCATTTTAAAATTCTTTTTCATTTTCTGTTTTCATTTCTTTTCCTTTTCTTTTATCGTTTTCCATTTTCATATCACTTTTCTTTTATGTTTCCATTTTCCGTTTTCATATCACTTTTCTTTTATGTTTCCATTTTCCGTTTTAATATCACTTTTCTTTTCTGTCCAGAATACCCCGGAAAGAACCTTGGGCTTACCCTGAACCTTAACCTCAGAATGCCTCGGAAAGAACCTCGGGCTCATCCTTTACTCATCGAATGCCCCGAAAAGAACCTCGGGCTCATTCTTTATCTCATAGAATGCCCCATAAAGAACATCAGGCTCACTCTTTATCATATCCATGTTCCTTTCTTTACTTTAACTTTATCGTTTATCATTTATTCGCTTCCTTTCTCTTTTCAAAACTATGCATGAAAAGCCATTTTCGTATCGTTTTAAAACCATGAGGCTCATGAATGCATATAATATCAATCTTATCTATTAGGCCACATGCTTAATCTTTATCATTATCTCAAGACTAATAAACATGTCATTAAAAGAACTTAATTCTAATATACATACAGCAATCAATAGCACAATGTACGGAACATACACAATTTGTGGTAAAGCTCTAAACAACTTAAATATTCTATGAAAGCAGTAAACACACAACATATAACCCCTAATTCTTGTGATATAGGGTCCAAAGACCAAAGTACAGTAAGTATCAACTTGCCTGGATTCCTTAGCTTGTTTAAGTCGTTACCCTTTTCCTTGTTAATACCTTCACAACAACATCCATTAATTAAAATCCATTATTTATTATTTCATTTTTTTTCATTAATCGTGGATAGTACCGTTCAAAATATTCTGAGTAAAGGCTGGCGGTTCTTGACAGATCACTTAATACCAGTCTCCTTAGACAGAATATTCTTTCCAAATAATTTTCCAAGATAGGCTGGTGGGTCACAACGAATCCTCTTAAATACCAGTCGCGTAGATAGAACTTATTTGCACAGTACAATTACACCACTAAATTTATTTCCAAATTGTGATAATAATAGTATATTTTTATTTACTATTTCTAATTAACTTTGGCAATAATAACAATAATATATAATTTAACATTTCAATATAATTTGATGATAATAACGGTAATATATTTAATTTAACATTTCAATATAATTTTGGCGATAATAACAACAATATATTTAATTTAACATTTCTAAAACAATATAACGATAACTAAAACTATCAACTAAATAACTTAAGGAGGGTTGATAATCGTTACCGAAGTTTCTAGACCGACCGCGTAATTTTCCACCATTGGAAACTCTCCCAGAAACCAGATTGACAAATCAACCCTCAAACTATAAATTCAAGAACCTCACAATACGACTCACCACTTTTTCTCTTTCTCACCTTCAAAACTCTTCTCTTCTCTTCAGCTCACAAAATTCCTCACATCCCAAAATCTCCAAACTCCCTCTCACTCATTTTTTCCTTCACAAATAGGTGTGATTTCGCTCCCTGCAAAACAACTTTTTTATAGGCTGAAGAAAGGGATGGTTGCAGCAAGGAATTCAGCCACACTGCTAAAGTTAGGCCAAAAGAAATGGAATTTAAGTATTTGTTACGGAAGGTAGGCATAATAGTGATTTTTTATGGATTTTTGGAAGACACGCGACCGAAAGTGAGTAACTGCCCTTGACTAACAGGGGAAATGTGCGACATCTTCATTCATTCCCAATAACTCAAGTGGGAGACATGTGAAAGACAAGAAGGACTCACCCATTTATTTATAATAAATTCTAATATTTTATTATAATACAATCATACCTTTTCCTTTTTAATTTAATTTTTATTTATTTTAATTAATTTGATTCTTATTTAATTCTTCATTAACAAATTATTAACCAATGTCTCACTTAACTAATAATTTTAACATATTTATATACGTACCGTAAATTAATCAATCCAATTTCTTCTTGATTTATTTCAAATAAATACATATTTAATTTATTCAGTTCTATTTTAAATCCTTATTGTTATCAATATAATCAAACTAATATCCAGATTTTTCTACAATTAATTTCTCTTATCCTTAATAAACTTCCGTTATGAAAAATCGGGATATTACAATATCCGAATAATATCCAAATAATTCCTGATTAGTTTCACTTAAATTCTGCTACTGGAAAATTTAGATAACACAACTTTAGAAACTTATTCCAAAATTTTCAAATATCATTTATAATATATTTTGAGTCCAATAAAATTCTGGATATTATACGATTAATGGCTTCATCTCTCCTTTGTCCTCCAATGTAATACCCAGATAAATTCCTCCCTAAATGCAATGTAGAAAATTTTCATGGAATATATGTTTTGATAAAAGGAAACGCATTCCATAATAATATATGGTTCATTAAATGTAATAATTATGGAAAACGAGGTATAAAGTAATAAGGGATTAATACTAAGTAATGAGAATATATATATATATATATAGTTGATGAAAATATAAGGTTGATGAGAGATAAAAGCATAATTGGAAAATAAAATAAAATCGGATGCTTGGAATTGGTTGACATAGTGGTCAAGATAGCTGTTGCGAAAATCACATGGGACCAGTTGACTGTGCATGTCGACAGGGAATTACTGGTCAACATCATGTCGACCAGTGCCGTTATAATTTGCGAAAAAGTGATTTCCGCGTGGAATCGGTTGGTGTTGGTGGTCGATATGATGTTGATCGCTTCCACGCTATTTTGCAGAAAAATAGTTTTATACCGTGGGTGTTTTGTGATTCTCCCGATAATTTTCTCTTGATTCTCCCGAAGCGATAAACTTATCCACATGCCAATTGTGTATTGGACCACCTCCTAGTGGTTGGTGAAGCATCCATCAACGGAAGCTTCTCAAAAAAGCCTCTTCTTCACTTATAAGATGAGGAAGGCTGAGGGATGGAAAAGCATTCTGAGTTTCATATTACAGAGAGCAGTGAGAGGAAAGAAAGACAGAGAATGAGAGAGAGAAAAGGGAGAGAGTATGTGAGAGAAGAGAGAAAGGGAAGGAGGTCATGCTCTGGGTTGTCTGGAGGGAAGCGTTTGCTGCTGTTGGTGAGAGGGAGTTCGGCTGTGAGAAATCTTCACGTGAGGTAAGAAGTAAGAGTGTCATGGCCAGAGGAGTCCTACACCACAAGTATAGGACTTATTCTACTTGTTTCTTAGAATATTAAACTGTTGAAATGAATATTGCTCTCTATATACTTTAAGCATCTGCCATTTAATAGTTACCCTATTGATTATACTTTGATGATGAGTGTTCAATCTTTTATTTGATTTTGAACGTTATATCTATGGAAAATTGTTACTCCTGTGGATGTGTAGGTCTGTCTGTTAAATGTTGCTCTTACTCTGTTGCTCTGGATTTGTTTCACTGCTTGGTATTGTTGGATATTTCGATGATGCCTCTACATAGTTTAACTCCCTGTTACTTAATTATAATATGTGAGTTAGTGTTGATGATGCCTTTGTGTAGTTTAACTCCCTGTTGCTTACTCTCTTTGATAGTTGCCTATTTTGTTCTTTGTTAGTTGCCTCTGCTGATGTTAACTCTTGTTATTAAAACTGTGACTCTTGATTATTACCTCATATTATATTTCCTAACGTTTGCTATATGTTATTTAAACTATCACTCTTAATCATTGCTTTATATTATATCGCTTGATGATATGGGTTGTTGTCTTGCTTTTATTTGGTTGTTTGGACTTTGTAACTTAAGATTTCCCTGTTAGCATAATTAAAAGAAAGATTGTAAATATTGGCATGCTCCTGTTACCTTGCCCTGTACTTGATAATGGGATTTCTGTGGCTCTGTTACTATGGTTAATAGACTATGTGCATTTAGAAAGTCCTTCTATTATTCATATTCCGAGAATCCATGCTGTTGACATGTTTGTATTCTTTGCTTGAGTTATGTTATATTGTCGTGATTGGTATTTGCATGAACATGCATCATGATTAGAAACACATAGAAATACCATATCTGGATTGGTATTCACATGCGTTGCACTGTGAGAGAAACAGATTAAATGAATGTAATGAGAATTGGAGGTTGGGGAGGTAGTTTCGGATCTATCTGGGAGACTCAAGATTATACCCTTCCCTGGTTAGGATGCGAGAGCCTGTCTGCCCGGGGAATAGATTCCGAGTAGCGACTATTCTCCTTGTGGAAAATATCTCTAACTTCCCAGCTTAATGTATGAGTTAACTATATGAAACTGTGAGTAAAGACAGATTGTGTGGATTCCTTTTTGACATATACATGCATCATACTGCATCTTACTTCTTGGTAGGCGTTAGGCTTACAGTTTACTTGTGGTGTAGGTGACTGTCATGATATCAGTGTTATCAACGTGGAGGAAGAGGTATTGCCTGTTGAGCACTTAGATTATCAACCGGATTTGACCTGAGGGTTATGGCTCGATGAATGTAATGGTAATTGTTTTGAACAGTTAAATTATGGTTTTAAATCACGATAAATGTTTTGTGAACAATGGATTTTTTTTGAAAATGTTAAAACCATGTTTTGAAATTAATATCAGTTTCCACTTTACTTACTTTGATTTATTTTCCTCTCGCAAATTTTAAATAAATTAAACAAAAATTTTATACGGTAAAGAAAAAAATAAGGTTTTTAAATTTTGAGTTGTTACATCTAACCATGTTATCTCCTTAACAATTTACCTACTTCAAGTGAAACACATATAGTAGAAAAAAAATATCTAATAACACACAGTCAATGTAGCATTTCCATGATGAGGTTTGAGTTGTTCCGTGATTTACAGAACCGATTTTCAAACCCGAGCGCTCTAATACCATAATTATAATGCCCCATTTTTCTTACAAAAAAAAAACATGTGAAATTTGAAATATCTTTTATCGAACATTCAACATTTTCTAAAAAATGCGTACGTTTAAATCTTTAAAACATTTCACATACACTGAAAACATTTGCGTAGCGGAAGACTTTTCTTTTTAGAATGTACAAAACATCAATACTTCACTAATTTTGCACAGCTGAAAAATACTTATCTTGAATCGTTGTTCGAAAGAAAATAAATAGTTAAAAAATTTCAACATTATATTCTCATACATTTTTTTCTTTAAACTCCAACCCACATGGTCAATCTTGTTGTAACAACACAAGTCATCTTTGTCATGACCTAGAGTCAGTCATAATAGAAACGCCAGGTCAGACAACCTGATCCTCTGAGAGAACTCGATCGTTCAGACCAATACTAGATTGTTAGTAGAACTCTTCATATAAAATTATGTCCAAAACTCAAAAACAAATGGGGTAGGGTCCACAGAGTGATCAACTAGAGTTAAAGATAGCATAAAAATAACAAAGAAAAAAACACTGTGTAAGAAATGAAACCATTTAACCCACAAAAATTTAACAAAAATAATAACAGAAAGAAAAATCATCATCGAGGACAATAGGGAGACCCTGATCATCACGATCTAAACCTAAGAAAAATATGGGATCGAGAGATGAGTGACAACTTAGTAAGGGAATCTATACTTATAGCAATGCATGAGAAAACTAAATTTACCTTTCTTTTAGAAAATCATAGTTTAATGCATCTTATTATCGTACATAGACTTTTAAACCACATTTAAAAACTTCTTTAATGATTTTATCCAAAAATAGGGCTCACGGGCCATTGATGAGGCTTTTTGTAAAACGCGTTGTATACATAGATCGCTATATCATAAAAGTAGGTGTGCATCGTTTGTCATCTACAAATGTACTCAGTGAAAAGGAATTGTCACACAAGGACCCATTTAACAAACAACACAGAAAGGCAGTCATCCATCAATTGTAACACCCCATGAGTCTAGTCCAAAGAAAAAGGTGCCTGCAGTCCAGAGCCTAGGCGGCAATGCCAAATGTATAATCAAATAACAGATAAGGTTGCCAGTGATAGATTACTCCATAACTAGCTACTTGCTAGATTCAAATTGACAAAGCTTACTGGCGATCACAGAGTAAACATGTCCACCCATCAAATGGAAATGTACTAGGGGGGCAAAACTCATTGACTAACAATCTTCCAATCTATGTGACAAAATATCTTGGCTAGGTTTAGGAGTTCAAAACCCAAAGAGAGCGTCATCACCACTCTATTACTCATTTCCACTTTAGCGAAACCTATGAACATGCCACCAATGCTCTGTTACCCATTTCACACGTGCACACAAGCAATCTTCACAAAGTATAAGATGCACAAGATAGTCTTGTGATGCTTAGATACCAAGACTGCCAAAAGCATCAAGATGATTCATCCTTTCAAATAAAAAAATAGCAAAAGAATTAAATACCATGTAAGATAAAGTAAATATGAGAAAACATATGTACACATACGTAAAAACAAACATGTTGTCGAACAGTCCTTGTCGAATTTTCATATGTTACAACCCACAAAATAATAGTTTAAAAACCATGATACAATGCAGTGCATAAAGTATTAAAAATCTTTATCTTGATGACGACAGAAGAGCGTGACCGACCAGCAACACGCGTCGTTGGGTACAGGTAACAAAATCGTTAAATCGTCGAAACCTAACACATAATCGGCGTCAAAATCCTAACCATAACACTAGGGATAAAAGATAGGTCCTAAATCGAGACTAGGAATCTCAATCAATATGAAACGGCAAATGACCATGAACATAGGTGAGTTCTATGTGCATCAACGACACATTTTTAAAGTTTAAATCAAATACGTACAACTTTCAAAACTCTCTAATTAATAGACTTCTACAATTTATCCAAGGAATAACTCTTATTAACCAAATATAAAAAGACTCTCATTTCAACATTCAAAAATAAAGTTTTCAATTTACCTTGAAATGCATGCTAAAATATTGAGATGACATTTCAACAAATAGAGGCCACCAACACGTTTAGTTCAATTTTTTGACACAGTTAGGAAATCCAAAAATGTGATTAAACTGTGAACATAAAAGTCAAAGGTAATAGTCAAAGACAATCGTCAATAGTCAAAGTCAATGGTCAAAGTCAACTACCACGTCACCAAGTCAATGCCTAATCAGTAGTCAATTGCCACATTAGCAATTGACATCAACAAATGATGTCATATTGACATTAGCGCCCCGCTGCACTTTGGCAACCTGCGACAATGACATTTTCGGCAAACAACAAACTTTAGTGGACATGAACGAAAATGGCTGAGTTTCAAAGATCTCGAGCTTTGAGCCCAATGGTGGCGTTAGTTTTTTGAGAAGACTCTCTAAACAGTTGAAATCGACGATTAAAGTCCCGATCGTGACTTTTTCGATGAAGCTCCAATACCACATCTGTCCTTGGCTTTAAGAGATCTTTGATTCTAAATGATTCTCCTTACCGAGAGTTTTCCAATGGTAGGTCAAACGTTGTGGTTGGATGTCGGCATAGTCACCGGCTAGCGTTTAAAGTTTCAGCTGAAACTTTTCCAGCAACGATTTTGACAGTCCCATTCTCCCAAATAGCGCCACCATTTTTTACGAATAATATACTGAATCGACGCTTGTTATGTAAACTATTGATTTATGGTAGAGGTGTCGAACACCTCTACTCGACACGACTGCGAAAAGTGTTGAAAGTTGCTGCCAGAGTGAGGAAAGGAAAAAATAAGAACATATAAGGTTTTATAGAAAGAGAGTGTAACATAAAGAGAAATTATGTGGGGCAAGGGATAACGAAGAAAAAAAGAAAAGAAAAGAAATTAAAATAATAAAATCTTAATTAATTTAATATTATTTACTATATATAATAATTATAAAAATATATTAAATACATTAAATAAATATCAATTTTTATGAAAATTATCCATACTATTCTGACGCCCCCACAACTTAACTTAAATTTACCAAATACAATCGCACAGTCCAAATCACACGATGACACACAAATTTATTGGTTTAACTGTTTGATCGAATAATCACACGACCCAAGACACACAACAAGGACCCAATCAACATAAGAAATTTTAACTTGGTCAAAGTGAAAAATTTACTGCGAAAAAAATAAAATCCAAAAAATTTGTGGATTTTACAATCTTCACGGAGATACTTCTTCAACTGCATAACACCACTTGTTCTTTCTTTTTGCGTATCATCATTTGGTTCTCACTTACACCACAAAACTCATCTATAAGTCTAATGCTTAGTAAGTAATACATAAATAAATATGATATGAAATCTGTAAAACCATGTTGTTTTGATCTTTCTTTCTTTTCTATTTCTATTTCTCTTTCTTTTCTTTTCATGTGATGGTTCAACATTGGGGACCACGTCCATCAAAGTCTCTTAACATTGAGACACAACACCAAAGTCCCAATCACTAGGGACAAGCCCACCAAAGCTCCATTGGGAGCATCAACCACTCAAAGCTCCATTGGAATCATATTGCCAAAGCCTCTTATGCATCTTCTTATCATTCTTTATCTTTCTGACATGGAAACAAATGCATGAGAAAACATTTTTGTTCTTTTTCTTAAAAACACGATGCATGAACATAATACATCCTGCATGCAACTTAACATATCATCTAACAAAAAAACAGAGCAGAACCACTATCAACAACATTTAATGAATCAATACATCATCATGCTATCCTTATAATCAAGTAACCTAATTTGCAATTAAAGACAACTTAGAATCTTGTGGTGTAAACCCAAAAGAGTCAAGCACATGTAATTATTACTTATCTTGAGATCTTAGTACAATTTCTAGCAACTTATGAAATTATCTTCTTGTACTGAAAAACCTAAAACATGTTAAACTCCACATTAGTATCCATCATACACTTGTAGCTTAAATCATGCATAATCTTTAACATACTTAACCAAATTTCTTAATTTTGAAACCCAAATTTATCAAATAATGTGTATATTAACACAACAATTTGGTTTGGATAAATCCTTATGCATACTTAAAATACAACGTCTAAAACCAATCCAACAAACACAAATTTCCAGTCTTCTTTACCTCGTTTTTTATCCAACTTCGAAAATTCATAACTTGCAATATACTTAATAAATTCCTTCAATTCCAGAGTCTATATATTTTCATGATGTAATACTCAGAATTTTCACAAATAGTTTAATTAGGTAAATACGACAATTTAGAATTTAATAGATTAATTGAAGAATTTTAATGAAGAATTTAGAATTATTAAATAATTAAAGAATTATAAAAGATTAAATAAAGAATTTTATTTTATGAGTAGTAAAATATATGAATTATTAAGGAATTAGGAAAGATTAAATAGAGAATTTTATTTTATAGGTAACAAAATAAAATATGAATTGTGGAGGGATTAGAAAAACAGAATATAATAGAATTAGTAATGAATAATGTGAGAATAATCCACAATTAAGGAAAGTTTAAATTGTTGGTTAGTTATGTTAAATTTTGGAGTTTAAGTAAAAGATTTAAGTTGGTTTAATATTTTATGTTGTAGAATTAAGGAAATAACGTGTAGGAAGATCAGATGCAATAGGAACCGTTGGCTGAGACTTAGAAATGACTAAGATTGTTTAGGATGGAGAAAGATGCTCTGTGAAAGTGTTTGATGCGGGAGAACATTGGACCATTGGATCGGTTTAGTGAAATGAACGTGGATCGTTGGATTTAAGAAAAAAATGCTTATACGGGAGTGTGATGCCATTTGCGTGCGGGAGAGTTCTAGACTGTAGGATTAGATTAGCAAGAGAAATGGGGACCGTTAGATTTAGGAAAGATTCTTTTGCAGTAGCGTTGGATGCCGCTCGAGCGCGAAAGAAAGTTGAGTCGTTAGATTTAGTTTAACGAAAGAAGTGTGAGGCATTGGGTGAGGAAAAGATTCTTTCGCTAAAGGAAAAGATGTCATTCGGGAGCGTTAATTAAGTTAGAAACGTCGTCATTTGTATTAGTGAAGTCGTGATCCGGGGGAGCATTAGCGTCCGCGGATTAGTCTTAATGATAGAATAGTACACGTGGTAGACAGTGAGCCTGCAGATTGGAGTTTCTGCAAGAGCGTTGACTTCTACGAAAGGGTGGGCGTTTGCAGTTGCTTTGGCAACCGCGAATGTGAGTTTTAAGGCTGACGTGGCTGTTGGCCATTGGTCGAGTGGGTGGTTGAGGACATCCACTATGGCTATTTGCACGTCCGCTATAGCTCAAACAGAAGTTAAGGTAGTTTTTCTATAATCTTGCGAGCTACGTTTTGATCCTTAGACAGCTTAGGAAAAGATAAAGTTTAGACGTGATTTTGTGGAATTTTATCCCACGAAGTTCTTTGGTTAGTGTTTTATAAATATGAGGGTTTAGCTTAAACACCAATCACCCAAAAACCTCCATGGATGAGAGAGCTCTCTCTCAAGCTATTAGGTGAACCTGTCCTTCGGGTTTCACAAGGTAGGTTCCACTGTTTATTTCTTGAAGTAGATTGACAGTATGTAATGTTAGAATTATTTTTTTAATAACTTATTCTTTGTTCACGTAGAAGAAAGATCACTGAAGGGATTAGAACAATTAGACGTCCATTAAGATATCCAGGTAAGAGATGTTTATGTGTTTGGCCTTTGGTTGCATTACAAAGTGATAGGGTAAGATAGAATTATTATGTTATTCTCTAATGCCTATCGGTTGTTGTTTGAGGATGTGATGTTTGTCGATTGTTTATTTTTTACTGTTCATGTTGTGATATTTGAGGATATGATTTTTATTGGTTGATGATTGAGAACATGTTTTGATGATGATATGATGTAATGCATACAGACGGTTGATCGAGGAAATGATTATTGTTTGTTTATTGTTTATATTGAAACGTTGATTGAGGATATGTTTATAGCTTGTTTACTATTCATATTGGGATGTTGATTGAAGATATGTTTACTATTAAGTTCAGGCATGTTAGATTGTTATTATGTATCATATAAGTTCCACGCCTCACGTTTTTTAAGAAAAGAACAAAAACAGTTTTCATGTATATGTTTTCATATAAGAAAGACAAAAATAGAATTTAAGATACGTAAGAAAGAATACGGAATGTTGAGAAAAGACTATCCCAAAGGTTGGTCTTATGGGTAATAAGCCCGATTAGATCGACCCTTGGTCGAAGTTCACTAAGTGATTGTGCATTAAGTGCACAACACTAACAGAGGTCTCAATAAGGGAGACTGTCTCGCCAAAGTTCATGAGACTCAGTGATGTGTTCCCCATAGTTGTGCCTACTCTTCCCATAAGAATCTCGACAAAGGTTATAAGGTTATTAAAAGAAATAAAGAAGAACAAAAAGACATGTTTTACGAAAGTGCATTGCATACTTTTATTATGTTGTGCATCTCTTACTGAACGTTAGGCTCATAGTTTGAACTTTGTGATATAGGTAATGATGAACTTATAGAGAAACAAGATGATAGAAATAATTGATAGCATAGATAAAGAAGAATTCTCATAGGCAAAACTAGAGCGTTGTCGAAGCGAAGTTGACCCGTGAGTGAATATTAAAGGAAAGATGAATTTTTAATAATGAGTCATAAAACTTTTCATTTAAAGTTATGTTTATTGTTGTAGAAGCATCTTTATAAATGCTTATGGATTTTACTACATTTTAGTTAAATGAGTTTCGTTGAGACTTCCACTGCAATGGTTTTAAAAGGGTATTCAATAAATATTGAGTTTTACTAAGCTTTGCTTTCAAAAGAAAATTGTTTTAAAGACTATCGATGTGTATGAGTTTAAACGCACGATTTTTATGATGTAATAAAAAAATAGGAAGAAAAAGAGTTTTAACGCTTCGAGGCGTTACACTTGAGATGTCTAATATACATAGTAAAACGATTTAGAATTATAAAGTCATTAAGATGACCATCATTTTCCAAGTACCAAAACTACACAGTTTTGATCTATTTCACAACATATGCATATAACATGCCTATTGTAGAGATTTATTTCCATGCATGACGACCAACATGTTTTTTCAATATTTTCATACATTTTTAAGGCATATAAATGGATCAGAACTCAATTTCGAATTTCAATCATAAACCCTTCAACATTCACTTCATATCACACACTCTTTTCAATTCACCAACTTATCTAAACTCTTAAAATTTGTTTAAATCTTGAAGAAAACTCATCTTTACCTTAGAGCAACAAGTCTTCCTAAGTTTCTTCACTTTCAAAATGGATATCTAAGCTAGATTTTTTAAGCATAATATGGTGACTTTTCTTGACATGTCAATCCATGAAAGGAATGAGTCATCTCTTAAAGTTGAGGTGTCACAATCATCAACCATCTCACTGCTTACTCAGCATGTTTCTCCCCCTTAAAACGTGATATCTGATTCTATTTACAAGTGACTTTTTGACTTCCTAGTCGTTCGCTTATCGTTTCCATTTGTCAGCTCCTTTATATTTCAAAGGAAATCCTATATCGGATATCCGCCGCAGACGCCAACCCATCCGCAAACGCTATACATCCGCTCCAGAAAGTAGTCTACACTTCATTTGTGGATGATAGCTACCTCATTGTCTAGTCTACTGTGATACTACCCGAGACGCCTTTCCCTTGAATCGGTTGCCTAGTCCAGATTTCTTTTTTGCCTTCCCAACGCCCACTCCCAATATTGATTTTCAGATGTGGATGTTCGCACATTTACATGGATTCTCGATTGACATTTCTTCGAAAAGCATAACTTATGTCGGACGTCCACTTCAGAGAAAGTTTTTCACTTGCGAACGCCCGTCACACTGTGCAACACCTAGGCTTAAGAGAAATTTACTATCTGGACGTCTGCTCTAAGATTAAGGACGCCCACAACAGTGCCAAAAGTTCACCTTCCTTAATAAACTCAACCATCTTTATCATTCAAATAAATTTTCATCCAACCATATTTAACATCAACTAATTCATACCAATCAACAACCTCCTCAACTATAATTTAACCATATTACTATTATTGAACATAATAATTGTCAATTGTTACAATTTTCCTTGTCATACAAAAAGAAATATCAACGAGACAAGGAAAACTATTCAAAGAATTGATGGTCAGCATCTGGGATTGGAGTTGTGTTGGAGAAAGATGTTCAGCCGCTCAGCCGAGAGGGAAAGTACTAAAACAGATGGACCAGTTTAAGTTGAAGAAAGAACCAAGATTGAATTGGGATTCAATCATGTGCTTAAAGTGGAAGCAAGAGAAGGTTTTCAAGATGCTTCCGGGGAATATAAAGAAATTCTTGCTCCTAAATATTAAAATTGCTCTTACAAATTGTCACGGCCCACAAGGGACCCAAGACAGAACGGAAAATGATCGGGCCCAAAGGACTGAATCGTTTGATCCATTACCACTTTAAAGTTATAAATTAGCAACAGAAGACTTAAAATACTTAATTAAAAACCCAAGGCTCAAAAACATAGACTTAACAAGTCCAATAGTGATAACATATAATAGAAACCAAATAAAATATTGTGTGCAAAACAAATTAAGGTTTACAGTTATTCAATAAAGAGTATAACTCACAAAATATCCCTCAAAGATAATTATTAAAATTACAGAATTTAAATAAACTCTGCCATGTCTAATATTGACTTGACAACTAGAAGTTCGACGATAAAATCTTGAAAAGTGTCATTGGGGTGAATTGACTAAACTCAATAGGGATTAGTTTTATCAATTTTAATTAACAAGTTTTTTTAAGCATGCATGAATTTAAAATCACATTTTATAAATTCATTTTTAGAAAAGTGTACAAAAGAGAACGTGTTTAAAAACACCCACTAATATGTGGTATGTAATTAAAATAAATCATTGTTGCACTAAATAAAAATCACAGTGAAAATGGAGTCACTCACGGACTCCGGGCACACCATGCTATAAGCATATAACAGAATAAAAGCGATGTTCAGCGATCGCGAAAGCCACATAAAATACTTTGATCAAATTTAGGGTTTTGCACCCAAGGACATGACACATACAATTATCTCATTACTCTAGTTAACAACAACAAACACATTCTACACGGTCAAATATGTAAAAATAAAAAAAAAACCCTAAATCGAGTGGACCAAACTCGATTCACGCGACCGAGTTGATCCATAAATATTTATATGCATGCTTAATTTAAACATGTACAGTGAAAAATATAATATAATATAAAATCTGACGGCCATAAAATGAAAACATCATTTTTAAATGAGATACGTCTCAAAATGATTATTTTATAAAATTTATGCAATGCAGTGCATAAAATAAATTTCTACCTCAAAGTGGGTTAACTCTAATTAAAACTAAAAAATCCAATTCCAACGGTTCACAAATTTATCAAGTTTGAGTATCTATCCATAATTAAGGCATAAATTTCAGTCAAATTTTTATACTTTAAAATTTCTAATTATTATTTAAAAAGTTAAATAACTCAATTAGGCTGAAAAATATCAAGAATCTGGCTCAAAATAGATCCACACTAGACCCATAGCAGCCTTAGACCGCTGCCCAAAAAGTTATGGATTGTGACCCAAAGATTTGGTTTGGCTTGCCGCCAATATAATGGCTGGACTGCAGTCCAAACAGAGTCTGGACCGAGGCCCAGCTAGGCACTGAACAACCCAGAACAGGGCAGGACAGCGTCGTCCTCGCCGCTGTCACTGCACTTCGCCAAGATCGTCGGGCTTCGCCCGATATCTGGAGGAATCGTCGGTTTCCTTTCCAACAGAGAACCACATCCATCAACAATTTTCATAGTTCGATTATCTAAACTAAAACGTCTATAAACAGGGAGTTCGTCAATCGAAAAGTGTGGATTTTTACACCTTTGGCGACGGCTTTCTAGTCACTGGAACCTTCGATTTGCGTCACGGGATTTCACACACACTTCCTCTGAACTACACTCGGCACTTTCCTTTCAACACCGAGAACACACTTGTATAAAAATCCAAGATTTTCAGCCAGATATTGAATTTGTAGAGAACTGAAAATTGACTTACCAATTTTCGATTACGGAGGCCTTACCGCGTGTTGTGGTTGGACCACAACCTAACCAAAAGAAAGCCAAGGAGAGCAGAATCTGTCTTCGGTGAAGTAATAGTATTCCATTAAAATGGAAGATTACACAACAAGTGAAAGAAAAAACAATTAGAAAGAGACAAAGAAGAAGGAGAAATATTGCAGAGAAATGGAAAGAGACAAAAAAAATTAGAAACTGATTTACATCTTCGACCCTCTTTCCCCCTCTCTTTAGCCTATTTATCTTCAGCATTTATCTTCTCTGGTGACACGTGCATGGCGAGATGGACTCCATATTGGCAATCCGTGTATACCATATAACTCCATCATAACATCCATCCCCCTTGAAAATATCCTTGTCCGCAAGGATATAAAGATTGGGCAACCAAAACAAGAATTTTGATTGATCCTCCAAAAGCAAATCGCATGGTTATTAGAACAAGAACAAAAAGTTGAGTTCAGACGTAAGTTCTTCCTGGGATGCATCCATTGCTACGGAATAGGCTGGAAGCATCACTTCCAGCAAGAAAGACCTAATGAATTTATACCTAACAAGTGCAACATCAATACATTGTAATAGCTGCTCTGCCAGGAAGTTGTTGTGAACAACTTCACCTTCCAAGAGGAATTTTCTCATCATTTAGCTCTGTCATTCCCTGGACTTCAGAGGGTACAACAAGATTGCAATCTTGAAGTGCCAGCTTCTCCTTCTCAATACAAAAGAACAAAGCAGGGATGTCAATGTACACCGAGGAAATGATAAGAGTGTGTGGCTCTTCTCCATCAACATTAAATACAGTGAATACAGGTCCAAAATCACAAAACAAGTTTTGTAAACCAAATAGTCTTCGTACTTCCGAAAAAAATTTCCTCCCTCAAGCATCATTACGTCCATGGAAGATCCTACTTACAAAGTCAAATTCCCTTGTTAAACAGTCTAGATCCCAGGTATGTGCACAATGCTGGAAAACATCTTTGACCCAACCTAGAAGCTCAGATGTGCGGTTGCAAGCCTGGCACTTGAAAAGCATTTAAGCTGGGCCAGCTTCGTTCGTAACAGATGGACCCATGCAAATTTTTCCTTCACGAATAGCACAATCAGTGTGAGTCCAATGAGAACACAAATCACAATCAATCCAACGACAGGTGTTAACTTCAAAACCAAACTTGTTGTAGATTACACACATGCAAAGATTGCATAAACCATTTCTGCTAGTGCATATTGCACAAGTGCAATCGTCAGCGGGAAGTTGGTTCAGGCATGCTATATTTCTGCATCTCTTAGACACAAAAACTTCAATGAGGGTTGTTTGAGAGAGACTAATATTTGGGTGCAAGAAGGCCTGAATTCCAGAATTTATTGCAACAAGTATTTCAAGCTGCACTCGGTGTGCTACAACCAAATTCTTTGCGGTCAAATCATTTCTGTTTTGTAAAAGCTTCTGCAAAACAAAAAATTCTTCTTTTTACAGTTGAGTACCATTGCCATCCAGGACAACTCGAATCCCATTCTTCAATTCTTGAAGATACTCTTCAGGTAGACGTTGCATTTTTTCAGCGATTGTTTCAACCCTTTCATTTGCAATATCCAGGAGAGATATCTTATCTGCACTTGAAAGGTGGCGAACAACTGATTGTCGAGGGCAGTCAACAACTGCCCTTCCATTCTCAATCTTCTTCCTGTCAATAGCCTCAGCATTAGGCCATGTTTCCTCCAGTCTATCTATCATTACCCACTCTTTACTGGAAATATAGACAACAAGTAAAAAGGCATATAAAAAATTTTTCCTTGCAGATTTATAGTTCACAATCTCACCAACAATAAAACTAGCTGACTTTTCTGTGAAAGAAATATGGGTAATGTAAGTGGCAGCCTCCCAAGTAGAATTCGCTCTATCCAGAGAGGAAACAGAAACTGGAACAACAAGTTTTACAGACCAAAAAATGGGGTGAGTGACCGTGGCAGAGTTCTGTGTCAAGTCTGTGATTACCCAAGTATCTTTTACCTTTGCTGGCTCAGCTTGGAAGCTCGCATTTGTTTTCTGGTTGTCTACTTCAGCGACTCCAATTTCTTTCTCAATGGTAGCTGGGATCTCACAATCCTCTTTGATTTCAATACTATCAAGCTTCTGATAGCTCAGCATGAGTCTTTGCAAGGTGTTCATCAAGATTTCATGCCTCGCTTGTGAATCCTATAGGCATTGGTTCACTGTATCTTCCAAGTGTTGCTGTCGCAAGTGAAGCTGTTGGAGTAGGTTATCGTTGGAATCCATCCTAGTCGACAGTCTCCCAACCCCAACTCGCAATTCGTTAATCTGTTCGTCTATTCATTGCACTCTTTCTGCAAAGCTATTGAAAGACGGAAGCTCCATATCCCTGATTCGTTGCTGCTCTGATACCACTTGTTGTGGTTGGACCACAACCTGACCAAAAGAAAACCAAGGAGAGCAGAATCTGTTTTCGGTGAAGTAATAGTATTCTATTAAAATGGAAGATTACAGCAAGTGAAAGAAATAACAGAAGGAGGGATATTGCAGAGAAATGGAAAGAGACAAAAAACAATTAGAAACTGATTTACATCTTCGAACCTCCTTCCCCCTCTTTTGGCCTATTTATCTTCAGCATTTATCTTCTCTGGTGACACATGGACGGTGAGATGGACTCCACATGGGCAATCCGTGTATACCATATAACTCCATCATAACACCGCGATCGTTGAATTTCAACGCGTTTCCTTCCCGAATCCGTCCAATTTCCTTTCAACAAATAGGCATACCGATTGAGATCCTCAATTTACAACAAGTAGAATTACAGAGTTGGGGACTTGACTTTCCGTGGAGATAGAGGACACTCGAAAATGGCCGAAAATAATTCTGTTTGCTGAGAAGGTTTTTCACCGAGAGAGATGGAGATTGAGAACGAAAAATGGAAGGAGCTGCCATTTTAAAACTGAAATGGGGAGGGAACGAATTAGGGAAAAATCCCTGATTACCTGCAACGCCAAAAGGAGCTCGGGAGGCGTTTCCAAACACGTCTCCCCAAAATTAATTTTTTAATTTTTTTTTGGCAGACTGTACACAAATAGTGACACTAGACCACCAATGGCATGGTACTGGTGTAGAGGTGATAACTGGGTTATTGGGAAGGTGGATCTATTGTTCAGGAAGACAACTCAAAATCCTCAATGTTTTCCTATGTGGGTCGCCTTGGGTCAGTGATTTACATAATTGGTGGAGACAATTATGAAGAGCGAACTATTTCTCGTATGCATAATTTAGACGCGTCAAATTCTAAAAATGTGCGGTTAGAGGCCAGAAGGGGCCTTCGTGAATCTTGGCCGAAGAATTGGATCAGCAGTCGTCCATGGCAGCAAAATCTATGCTTTTGGTGGCTTTGATGGGTCCATGCTGCGTAGCCACTGCTTCGGTGAAGTGTATGATGCAGTGTTGAACAGTTGGGAGGCCGTGAGCGATCCTCCTGAAGAACTAGGACTGCAATGCAATTTCGGTGGAAGTTAATGGCGAAAGAAAAATTCTGGTACATCTGGTTACGAGGAACACTCATTTCGCTTATGAGGTCGTGGACAAGTCATGGGAGGTACTTGACTGCCATTTTGGATATTGGTATTTTGATTGTGCTGGTTATGGATGATGTTTTATATGTTTTTGAATATGAGAGTAGAGAAATTTGTGGGTATGATTTGAGAAAGTTGTGCTTATATTGATTTCATTTTCAACATTTATCATTCTCCACAACCTTTCCTGCAAAATAAGCTGTCTCCCCATCGTTAAATAAACTTTGATATTCAGCCATCGAAGCCTTTCCAACCTCATTTTCACAGGTTTCCTTCAAAACTACCTCCTTCCACTTGCCACTTTCGCTACTTCTTCTCCATAGCTCTCTGTTTTAGTAGACTGCTTTTCGACTTCTGCATTTGCCATGAATATCCTCATTAAACTTTGATCTTCAAGTTCTTCCTCAGACTGAGATTCAACCTGCTCTCCGTTGGAACAATTCCATGCTTTAGTCGATCCTTCACCTGCTTCTATTCACGTCGACACTTAGTATCTTTATTTATTGATTAGTTTTTAATAATTTAGATCCAACAGGATCACTCTTTTACCCTGCATCAGCAAATCATAGCCAAAGAAAATGAGCTGCACATGGAGGGGCTCACGGGAGGATCGTACCTGTTTCATCTGCCTTTTGACTTCCAGACAAATGCTTTTTGAGCAGAATATTTCCAGGGAAGACCATCAAGTTAATCTTCTTAAGGAGTAGCTTTTCATCATCTTCAATCGGAAGGAAGCCAAAACCCTCCGTCCATGTCTTCACAAGATTTGGAATTGCAGATATGACAAGCCTTTCCACTTTGAAAGATATCAGCATCTGCAACCATTTATTATAAACTAAGAGCTTGAACCATGAACCACAAAGATCACCATAATATTTGGCCTGGAGATTTTAATTAACGATGCAACAACTCATGCTGAAAAAAGACCAGCAGGGGAAGATGGCATAAGCTGAAAATTGCTCATGACAGTGAAAAATCAGTAAATGATTAGGATGAAGATTTTCAAGCGGGTAGTCAATCTACCAGCCAAACGTAACACAGAAGAGTTATATATAATGACATTGACAAATAATCACATGCACAAAAATTATGGGTTTGGCCTCAAAAACTGGGAAGTGATGCGGAATTTGGTTCCCACGTTCAAAGGGAGGGGTTTCCACAATTATAAGACAAATCGAGGAACAAACGATGTATGCATAGTGAGCAAGGAGAGAGTTTGTATGGAAAGTGTTTTTTATTCATTGACAGCAAATTATATTAGTTGGTAAGAGGGGATGAGTTGATTTAAACAGGGGACAATAGAAACTCGATGGCCTTTTGGCTTGTTCCATAACAAGAAAGTATAAAACGTCTAAAGCAATTCTCATAAAATGAACGTTAATAGAAAATCAAAAAGCCGGTATTACAAGTTAGAACTGAAATCACCTCTTCAATAGCAGTCAAAAGGCGTCGACACATTCCTTGGCGCCGATATTTACTACAAGTCGCAATGAATGGCATTTCAGCAACAACTCTTCCATATATTCTGCAAAATAAACGTTTGAACTGTGAAAAATTAGTCCATGGCAACCTAAAGTTTTTAAAAAAGCTTTCAAGGTCTAAAAAACTAACTGAAGAAATAAAGTCAAGGAGTTGGAGAGAGATCAGAAAGAAGCTGATTGAATGTTTCATATTTTAAATTCGTGTTAAACCAGAGATGGGAATCTATATTACACAAGTGTCTATTCATATTTTCAATTTTGAATCTTCTCTACCATTTTGAATACTCTGGTGTTTTATTAAGTAAAAATATTGCTCGACCCATTATTAGAGGCGTTTGTTACTCTTCGAGTTAATATTTTGCTTTCTAACATAGATAAATTCAGATCCAAAGTCTCACCATGACGGCCAAATCCAATTAACTTTTAATCTTTAATTTTTTACCCTGAATTATAATGTCGTCAAGAGTATTTTGTATATTATACCCACTATCTGGTATGACAAACAAAAGCAGCTCAAAAATAGGCCAGGTACCTGATGCACGCTACAGATATCAGCACATCATCTTTCTCTAAAACCATTGTGTAAAACCCATGAAAATTTAGTCTGGCAAAATCTGACCTGTACATTACTCAAAGAAAATTATTTAATTTACAGATCAGATCTAAACAACAAAATTAAGAACGAATCAACGAATTAGATCATTTTGAAGTTGTCAAAACAAGTAAAACTCAAACAATCAGTGCGGCCAAACTTGACCTTTGATGGGGCTTTATTATAATTCATTTTTGAGAAGCATTACACTAACAAAAGATAGCATTGCATTACTTAAAAGATTTGGCACTCACCCCAAATTGTAAACAACCTGTGGAACCATATTTATCCCTGTTCTTGGATCCACCATAGACAAAAAGCATTCCTCCAATATAGTGAGAGCTACTGCTAATTTAGAATTGCAATCTGCCTTCACAGCAAATCTTTGGGCAGAATGAAGTTTTTGGTCCTCATGTATACATCTTAGGAGAATCCATGAATAACCATCGGCAAAGTGATTAATAGTCCCAATACGTGATTGAATACCTGAGTAAACCTGCAGTCACCAGATACACACAATCAAACGTTCATTGCGTTTCATGCTTTTTTTTCCCCACATTATAAAAGCAACTGGATTCAAAAAATACAACCAATAAATTAGTCTTAGCAGAAAGCGGAATCAGTAAGGAACACATATTTTTTATAAGAGCCAATAAGTTAGGTATAAGCATTAACAAAGTGAGGGGTGTGTGTGAATTGCAATTAATTATCGAAATGTTGGATTGGCAATAATAAGACAAACCCAAAGAACATATGGTACTTCCATGATTAGTTTCCACCCTCTAGTATCTTTGAAGTAACACAATCGTAACATTTTAATTTTCTTTTTCTTTCTTTTCAGGAAAGAAATATCTCACTACACCATTCTGTAAACCAATAACAACATGTACTGTAAAATTTATAACCAAGAAATAATACCTCCTGACAGCTCCTGCTACAAAACCAAGTATCAGATACATCTACAACACATGTATATTTCTGTTCAAAGCATGGCCTGTGATCTGTTCATAGAAATTAAAACTGTCAGAAGAAGGGAGTTACGAGATTATAAGGAAATATTCGTATGAAAATCAGGATAAAACTTACATTTTCTGACATATGCTAATGAATACTGAAAAGCATCATCATAATTCATATCTATGTTCAGTTTTACATAAATGCAAAATGTTTCATCTCAAAAAGTTCTTGAAGGCATGGGATTAGTTTGGTCGTCAATGGAGATCTTAAAGTATCTTAACTTTGAAGGAGGAATTATATTGTAGAGTTATTAATTAGGAACAAGAAATAAAGATCCTTAAACAACATACAGTCAACCTATGGAGAGAAGATTCTCTTTTCTGTAAATTTAAATGTTGATATCTGATGTATTGCGGGCCTTCTTAAACAAGACTCTTGTAAAAAACTATAACCATTACATAAAAGACAATAATAAAACCAATATGATAGCTTTCCATAATTCACTGACAGATTCCAAAAGAAATTGACTAAATATCAGGTTGCTGAAAAATAAAAAAAGAACACAACATTAGAATATATCAATCCACCAGTCAAGCTTGTTTGAGACTTGGTCATTTTTTCAACCAGCAGATCAATTACTTACTTCATAGAACATTTGAAATTCTTTATATATAAAACAATTTATTGAAAATTAAAAGTCAAATTCTTTTAGGGCCAGTAAATATGCAAAACTTTTCAGTAAAACAAAAGATAGAAGAAACTACATTTGATTTCCAAAGATAGAATTCTTAAGGGCTATCACCAAGCTCTTGCAGTAGTTTTATTTGATAAAGAATGATCGATAATTGCAACATAGAGAAGAAATTACACTTATGCTCGCATTGTGAACATTTTAATGAAACAGAAGAGCTTGATGGCTCTTCTTTATTTTTAACCAGAAACCCACATATCCAGCAGGTGCAGTTTGGACAGTACCAATTGCCTTCTGGAAAGTCCTGAGATACAAGAGTACAATATAAATAACTGACTGTGAGATACCAAAATATCTAGTATCGGAAGCCAGAACATCCATTTTATTTAAATGCTTAACAAATCATGTAATTTTTCTGAGACTCGCTAAATAATATACAAATTTCTATTTCTTAATAACAACTACATAACACTTCAAAGAGATCATGAAAATAACTTGTCAATTCATGGATTGCTATAGGCCGCCAATTTGACGAGACCCAATCCAAATCGCTCTAAGTGAATGTCACCATGATAAGCTAAATGAAAAGAAAAGGAAGAGAACTAAGCAGAGAGAATCAGTTTATAAATGCCATACTTGTGGGAGACAAACCTGCAATGACAAACAAGTCAGGTGAAAAGTAGAGGGGCAGTTATCACAGCATATTAATTCACCACCATAACCACACAGACCACATGAATCATCATTTTCGTCATTTTCCTCATCTTCCACAGCCTGTGTTCGTTCTTTCCTCTTCTTGTATTCAGCTGACCAGGCTTGAAGTTGGCATAAACTAAAAGGCTCACCAGATTCCATAAAAAGATTCAAGCAAGGACGATTTAGTTTGAATCCAGCATGAACTTTGAACGCGGTAACAGTAAGCAACCTACTGCAGCAGTGGCAAATGATGCCTTCCCTGGTGAGCTGGCCTTCTTTAACTACATTTTCATTTCTTTGATATTGGATAACATCATATGGAGATATTACCCCTGCATCTATTAACCAAGACAGCACTGTTCTGGATCCTGTAACTTCCCACTTTTCGTCTTTGTAATGTTTATCTCCACTACCTAGTCTATTTAAAAGCAGCCTGCAACTACCCTTTCGATTTTTTATTTTTCTCCGACCTCTAGGTTTGCATACTTTCATCTGAGATAAACATCTTCCGGAACTTGACCCAGAATCTGTGCTTTTTATGATCGCTGAAACCAACAAGTCATCATCGTCAATTTCACATTTACTAAATGTTTCCTTTCTAGTAGTAGAATCATCACATCCATAATATATCCTACTTTTCAAACCTTTTTCTGCTGTATGATGCGGGGTAGAACTGTGGGACATGGTCTTTTGGTAGTTGTCTTTTTTTCTGGCATTAAATATGAGGTTTCCCTGATCTGCTTTCACACCCATGTCATTCTGCAGTGATGTTGTTGGACTGATTTCTGATATCCTCTTAGACTTTCTAGACTTTCTGCGAGGTTTTTTCTTTTGAACAACATTCGAAGAAGAAAATATACGATCTGCTTTGAGCCGAGAATCTGTGAAGCTCAACCCACCTTGTTCTCCACTAACAGCCCTATAGGTATGACAATCAACCATCTCAGTACTTGAGCCTTTCAGATGCTCATCCAGAGTCTCCGGGAGTTGACTGTCCACAACAGTTTGGAAATCCATTTCAACAATTTCTTGCAGTTTTTTGAATTTAGTTTCAGTGCTTTGTTGATCAATACATGTAAAATGCACATTTCCATCATTCTCAGGAGGCAAAGTCTTCCAAACCTCGACCCTAGCTTTGGAATTTCCAGAAGCAACTAGATAGCCATTTGGGCATGTACTTGATTCGGCTCCAGCAAACCCACAAGCAGGTAATGAAGTCAAATCCACAATATTTATCCTGTCCTCGGATCCTTTGAACTCATCACATATTTCGTGATTACTTCCTAGATTAACTATATGAATAGACATACCAGTCAGGCTCTGTACTGAGACTGCATTTGTATGCCCACCATAGTTCAAGAAACTAGGGTCATAATATGGCTCCCCCGAGCCAAGAAAATTTTCTACAAGATCATCTAAAGCAGTCTCAGTCATGGCACTGGCTGTGGAAGAATCAATTAATGAGCCAGATTCATGCCTCTTAGCAAATGCTGAAATAGTATGAGTTTGATTACTCTTACTAACAACTACATTTCTACTAGCTCTAACTATTTCTCCTTTTCTAAGCATACCGATCTTCCTCTCAATGAACACAATCGCCACAAAGGGATCTAAAAGAGTCCAATGATAAGCAAGTGACGAAATCTCTGACTGACCATTTCCATTCTCAATAATGGATAGTGTATCAGAAAGATCTGAACAAAACTGACTAATACCAGACCATTCCTTAGCATTATTACAGTCTTCGTTGACCAAATTGCAACTATTGACAAACAAAAGTTCACCACATAACCTCCAGACCTTGGGTAACTCTCGAACAATCCTTCCCTGTGGCGATCTATAAACCGTCTCCATAGATCGCCTACTAGGTCTTTTGCGCTTTTCGATAGACCACCCAGCTGCATAAAGTAAGTGAACAACATGACCGTAAATAAGGCGACGGGGATCCCTCATAGAATCTGTATCTATCAAAAAGCTAGGATTTTCTGATCCCTCTGCTCTTTCCTCCCAGAGAAGAGACTCAGACTTCCCCACAAAAGTTACAGATGGACTTGAAACAAACAGCCTCTTTGCAAAGCTCTCTTGGGAAACAGGTGAAGCTACAGATTTGCTGGCAACAGCTTCAAAACTATTTTTAACATCTAAATGATGCGACTTACATTTTTTACCATCATTTACACTTGAATCTTCTTCGATGTCCATCTCTGAATGGTGCTTCAATAGATACTTGTTTGTAGGGATTTCTTCTGTAAGCATTGATATGTTCATACCCTCGCCCATATCCATTTTAACATTAGAAGTTTTGTCAACAGAAATTTTCAGTCGCTTAGCATTCAAATTTTCATCAGTTCTCTCCATTGAGGAAAAACTTGTCAAAACTGAGTTTTCACTATTTGAACAGAGTGATGCATTTGTGTTTGTACCTGGATTAGACACAACAAGACAGCTTTTACTAAATCGAGCAGGGTCACCACCAAAGAATCCTTCCTTAAATATAAAATCCCCATAATCAAAGCTGTCATTTAGCATATCCACAGTTTCCTCACTGACAAACATGTCGTCAATATCTTGATTCAGCTTCTGTCTCCACTGGTCTCTACTGCCAAATATTGAATTTATCAGAAAAAGCTACCCTGCATCATTGTATATGGTTATCATTTTCATGAATTTTGGAGAGCTTAGGATCTGACACTTCAACTTAGTTCTTAAAAAAATGTGAGAAGCTGCAAGTAGAGTGCTTTTAGAATAACAACAGCACAATAGCAAATGTAACTTAGCTTACGATTCACTACAATACCTGCTAAGCAAATATAGTGACAGACTACGTTTCATTTCCTTTAAAATGCGTAAAGAAGGAGCAAGTCATCAGATAGCTCCGAGAAGATAAATAGTTAGCTCCCTCAATTCGAATAGCCCAACAACACAATATATACATAAAAACAATGATCTCCACACAATTTAGGACAAAGGAAGATATTGAGCCATAACATTTTGTAAAATATAGCAGTTGAATCATTTAACAACAAAAAAGTAATCTTGAGAATAGCCATAACCATTTTGCACATGGAATAATGTAAACTGAAGGGCACACAAGATTGAACTGAGAAGTATACTTCCCTTCATCAAACTATTGTTTCGTTCAGAAAATAAGAACTACCCCACGAACATACATAAAACAAAATCAAACATAATCTAAGACAGCCTCCAAGAACTTCCATAGTCTAGCTTTCAAAGCTCATACCATGAAAATCCTAATTATAAGTGATACAAGATCTAAGATCTCATGTATGATCTAAGACCTCATGTATAACAATAAAAAAAGATTTATATAATCACGTCTTTCTTTTACAAAAATAGCATTTCTGGGAGAGGTTGAAGGACAGAGAGTCCAGAGCATTTGCCATCCATGATTTTTACTCAATAACCAAGAAATTATTGAAAAAACAAGGCAAGCCAAGAAAGAATCACAAGTACATTACAGAAATATTCAACATTCATTTCCAACATTTTGAAACGATCAATAAGAAGCTCATTCTACGAGTGTCTCCTCCTCTATCGAATTTTAAAGAGCTCGAAACATCAAATCTAGGTCTTGGAAACTACATTCCTACATTTTCTATAATGCAATGAAGATAGGTGAATTCAGAAAGATGGTGTACCTCTGCAATTCATTCTTTCTGCAAAATGAAAACAGAATCAAGAAACGAACTATCGATTAGGGCTCATAAATGGTAGAATCTCATTGTGTTTCGATCTCAGCTCCAAGAACATCGCAAGCACAAGAGATGATGCGGTATCTACTCGCTCACACACTTTCCCCCTCTTAGACCCATTCTCTCTCTTGTGAGCTCTCCCCGATCTTCGCCCTTTTTCACTCCATGAAACCATCCACCTAGCTTTGTTTATTCTACACTTACCACTTAACCCATTTGATCTACAGTGGGGATAGTCCTTATAAACATCCCAAAATGAAAATTCAGACTCCATTTTTAATGACAGGATAAACAAAGCTAACTCCATTTTGCATAGTTTTCGATGAAGGAAGAAAAGTCACTGATAGCCATGATCAGATTTTCAATGGATTATGTTACGTTTGTTTATTGAGATCCCCATATGGGTTTTGTATTTTTTTGTTTTTTTTGGACTTTGAAGTTGATTTCTGCCATTTTTATCTGTTTCTAAGGATTTTAAGAGGGGTTTTAAGCTCATAAAAAAAAAGCGAAAACCAGGGACATGGACATGGACATGGACATGGACATGCACTTTGAATCCTAACATTTAATAAATTATTTTCAAATGACTTGAAAATCTACATTTTCAAACGACTTGAAAATCTACATTTTCAAACGACTTGAAAATCTACATTTTCAAACTTCAAACCTTTTTTTTTTAACTGGATAAAAACTGAGGAATGTTATCCAACTTTTTAAAAATATTTTAGATCATGAAAAAAGTCTGTCAAAAGAAGATTCAATTCCACTTTGAGAGGGAGAGGTCAAACGTGTTGCTCATTGACAAGGAACTAAACAATTTGCTCCATCAAAAGAAGTTGAGTAACTAATGGCACTTACGAGTCAGGGTCATCTAATGACTCGTGGTTGACCCAATCTGAATGTTTTTTTAAGGCTAGGTTCGTGTTCGACTTCCTATATTTATACAAGTGAATTGGTGTGCAAACTAACTTTGAGTAAAGAGTTCACATCGATTCTATAAAGAGCGTCACAATTCTAAAAGACAATTAACAAGGTAGCTCAACGATTCCAGATCAGCAAACTATAAAATTTGATATTTTTAAATTTTATATTTTTCTGAGTAAATTTTTCATTTTTATCTAACTAAATTTATTTTGTTCTAACTAGGTCCTTGTCAGTTGTCGTTAGTCTTCAGGCACCTGTGAAGAGATATAGTTTATGGTCAATCATTGTGTTTCGTGTTCCCCTGCAACCTGAAACAGTGAGATTTTGTTCAGTAAGTTCTCATTCCGAAGATTGAGTTTCGAGTTTGCCGTGTTTTGTCAGATTATTATTTAAGAATTTTATTTAATATTTATAATATATTAACTTATATTATATTTATTAAATAAAATTAATTTTCTTTCTTAAATGGAAATTCTTATTTCATTTCTCCTGGTTTGTTTATGGTGAGAGAGGGAGACAGAGAGGAATGTGTTGGAGTGTATGCACACTTGAAGTGGAGGGGGTTGAATTAGGTGAACTAAATTTTTCGTGTAATATTGATTTTTTGATCCATTAGTGATTTAACACAAATAATGTATACAATCAATAACAAATATAAGAGATAAGAGATAAAGAGATTGATACCAGTTTATTTACGCAGTTTGGCAAACCTGTTTACGTCCGCGGTACAAGTTTCATACTTGTAGATCCTTAATCGCCTAACCTCATCGGTTAGTGATGATTGAGCTTCACAAGTGTCAATCAAACATTTACAATGACTATTCACAAGACATCACTATTTCCTTGGCTATTTATAGGGAGTCACTCTATGTTCTCCATTTAAGTTCAATGAAATTGTAAAACTAAAGTTCCTAACTCTCACAAATATAAAATCTCAAGTTTGAGAGTAGGAGAGTTAAGATAGACACTCAATTCTTGATGAGAAATCATGTAGAAAAATCGGCAGTATTTCGGCATGATTCTCTCTTGGTTAGATTACAATTCAAAGTCCCTTTATATATAAAATATGCTCGACTACTCGACTCCTCTTTGTTCAGCTGACCGCCTCCCGACCGTTGGAATGTTATTGTTAAGAAATTCTGTCAGTTCGATCGACCAATTTGTCAGCCTCGGTTGACCGATTCTTCACATCTCAGAATAAGGCTCAAACTGTCCATTTTGTGGTCAACCATATTCCAGGTTAACTGTTTTTCAGCTATTGTGAATTTTGGAGGTCTCTGTCTAATTTTCAATCGACTGCCTTCATTCCTTTGGTTAATTGCTTCTTCTCTGTTTTGCCTCCGATGCAAACTGGTCGCCCGCCCACAATGCCTTAATCGACATATACTTCGTGTTTTGCATATTTTGAATCTTCTAACTCCTAATTATCAATTTATGAGCTACATAGACTTAGGCAAACACATTAGTAAACAATAATTCTCATATTAAGGGTATTTCTAATGAAGATTAGTAATGTACTCGCTTGATTCAACAAATCATAATAAACAACTTATTACTCAATTAAGCAATTATCATCAAAACAAATAACCTAATGTCTATTAGGCTAATAATCTCCTCATTTTTTATTACGACAAAAATATATTAAGTTGTTTATTTTTCTACCTAAGCATAAGCATGAACATAATATATTACAATATGATTTCTCTCCTTTAGCTTATGCAATTTATCTTTTTCAGTTTCATGTAATTCATGTTTTTATAATCATTCAATTTAATATTTTTTCCTCTCCCCCTTTGACATTATCAAAAAGAAAAAAATGGAGGAAAGTTACAAATATATCATCAAATTAAATACACGAATTAAGTTCAACATATAAATCAAAACAAATATTATTCCCTATTTGGCATTACCTACACGTAATTGGTTAGGGCAAGTAAAGAATCAAAACAATTCCATTAATCAAGTCTCTCCCCCTTTGGCATTAAACATACATAATAGTTGGGGAACTACAGAGAATCAAAACAAATCAATTACGTTTCTCTCATTTTGCACACCAATTATTGGGGAAAACATCTAAGTCTTGATACTAATAAAAATAATTCAACTTATATCAATTGGAGACATTTAATCTTTGATAAAAAAAAATATTAAGTTAAAACTACTTCTCCCCTTGTGTCAATGTACAAATTCAAAACAATGGAGATATCACCTGACCACTTGTTGGATTATCAAAATTTGAACTATAAGATATCAATTGTTAACATTAAAATTTTCATAGATGAATACCAATTTTAATAATCAAATTCAAAATAGTTCATCTCATCAAAATCAAATCCACATATATTTCATCTAAGATGAAAAATCAATCAAAGCAAATAGAATTATTTACTCTTCAATCAATACTCCAAAAGAACTTCATCAAGTTAAACTAAACGATTAACACATTATTTTCAATTTCTTACCACTTGAAAGATTTAAAAATATTAGAGCCTATGATACCAAAAGAATATACAAACAATAGAATCAATATTAATCATAAAGTATAAAATTTTAACCTATTTGCATATAGTCAATTCAAATTCAAATCAAGAGTATAATACATTAAGTTATTTCAACAAGCAATTATACATACTCTTGATCCACAATTGAAAAACACCTGGCATCCAAATCTTTTTGGGTTCTTTAATTTTAAGAGTTGTTGTAACGACCCGGTTTTTCTTACATTTGAAAACATATAAAATTTAAAACTTTTAATTCCTTTTATAAAAAAAGCAAAAGACTTTTCATTTTAAAATCATTTAAAGAAGATAAATAAAATCATTTCCTTAAAACATTTGTAGAACACAACAGAAAACTTATAATAAAGCAAAACATTTAAGAATACAATAAAAAACTTCTTTCCTTTTTCAGTTTAAATGCATTTACAAAACCTTTACAAGCCATTTCTTTTACATTCATTAGCCTAGCCAACCACAAGATTTGCCCATGCAAATCTTTCATCAACTGTCCTTGACTTGTTCTAATGTTTCTTGTACATACCTACATCACAAGATAAAAAATGAGTCTAACGTTCAGCAAAAACTAGAATGAAATGCAATGCTCATGCTCAATGTATGTTTATGCAGTCTGTCTTAGAGAAGAACCTATCTCCTCCTTTACATTTGAGAAATGATATATCTTATGGTCATGTGGCTTAACTGTCACTCCTACAAGGAGATACATCTGTTAGGGGTGTTGCCACCATGACCGTCACCAATCTCCTATGTTATGCAAGCATGGGGATTTCTAGTACAAGAGAAATGATACATCCTATGGTCCATATGGCTTAATCGTCACTCCTTCCCTACGTGGGAGGAGATACATCTATTGGGAGTGTCACCACTGATGGACCATCACCTTTTCTCCTGAACCCCCACACGCCTATTTACGTTTATTCATTCATCATTTAACATGTCATGCATATATCAATATTTTCATAAGCCCTATTCATGATGCATGTATGTCGTGTCATATATAGTTCACAATAATATACAGAGTACAAAGAGGAAACTTAACATAGCATCACAACAATGATAACACTTCACAATTAACCTAAAATAACTTACCCTTACCTTGTAATACCTTATCAATGAATGATAGAAAATAAAGCAGAGAGCAATTTAATATGATGACTATCAATTCAAGCTATTCATTTATTGACAGAGAGCAATTAACATGCTAATTAATCAAGAGCAATTCATAAACAATTTAATGGAGAATAATTTAGGATCTAGAGAACATTTATTGCAAACAGGGATAATGTAACGACCTGAATTTTCGTAAATCCTTGAAAATACGTAAAAATTCAAAATTTTATAAAATGAATCAGAGCGCGATGCTAAAACCGGATAGCTACCAACCATTTGTAAAACTCATTATAAAATCGAATTGATGAAATGCGGAAGCATTAAGAAATCATTTATTTAAAACGTTGCGGAAGCGTAAATAATGCGTTGAGAATGTAAACTAAACTATTGAGTAAAACCAAAGTGCTAGATAGTTAAATACAATTTAAAATACTCAATTTAATTACAAATGTTTCTCTTTTACCCTCTTCATGCTTGGCCAGCTCGAATCTCGTTCATGCAAATCTTTCACCTCTGCTTTTTTTTTGTTTGTCATTTTCATATATGAGTCTATTATTATCTGTTCGTTGTTTGTACCTACACCACAAGTAATACGTGAGCCTAATGGTTCAGTAAGGAAAATAGTTAATGCAATTATGGAATGCCTCTTTTAGTCCTTGTTGGAATGGGAGCCACCCAAACCAATCCTCATTCGTTCATTCATTACTTTACTTTCATTAGTTCATTCGTTACTCATACATCGAGCTGGAGATGGGAGGACCTATATGGAATGGTATAGTTGACTGGACCTAGCCTTTTACTTGCAATCTAGAACTCCGGTACCCGATAAGGGAGGGGCTTCGGTTAGATTGCAGACTAGACCCGACTACCCATCCGCCTCCAACTCCCTTTTCTTTCTTTCCTTAACATTTTTCCTCACTTGTGCATGCTTGCGTACCACCACCAAGGTGGCACTTCCTACGGGTTTCTATTAACATGATGCGTGAACATACATTCTCAACCTAGCATGATGCATGATGCGTTATAATATAACATTATTAGAAATTGAAGTGCGCATATAAAAGAGAGTAACTGAAATTGTAATTGTGCATATAATAAAGTAAACAACAGTAATTGAATAACGGGAATTGAAGACGCACATGAAAGCAATTATGATATACGGAACACAACGAAATCACGAAATGAACATTAAGAAAATTACATAGTGAATCATAAGGAAATACAGAAACGTCATAACAATATACACTGAACTAAAACAAGGGAAACATGCTCAAAATTATTAATATGCTAATTATCCTAGTTAATTTCTTAGTCCATTTACATGCTTCCTACATTTATTATTCTAGGTGATTATTCTAGTTAGTTATCCTAGGTGGTTACATGCTCAAGACAATTTCAACTATTAAGCCACTGAGTTATTCTAACTAATTGCATGCTCAATCTAAAGATTATCAATTACAATTATTAAACTAGTTAATTAATTACATACTCAAGGAAGATTTACAATTATTATCCTAGATAATTTAAGCATGCTTTTGTTCCAGTTAGTTACTTAAACATGCTAATTAAGCACGACATGACTTAGTAAATTAACATGCTGGTTATTTACTAATTTAACAGGCCCAAGTAAAATAATAGTTTAAGGGATTAAACATGCTTAACTAGTTGATTATACATACTTAGAATTGAACATGCTCAAGTTAAATAACATGCTTAAGTTAATTGATATGCTTTAGTAATAATTAACATGTTCAAGTTAATTAATTACTCTAATTAAATTAACATGCTCTCCAATTAATCTCATTTAGTTAATTAACCTAGTTAATTAGCATGCTCAAATCTAGTTTATTAAAACATGCAAGGGTTCTATTTGGTTAGCAACTAATCATGCTCAAGGTGATAGTTAGTTGTTCTAGGTCAATTTACATGCTCGGATTACCTGCTTCTATTTAATAAATCAATATACCTAGTTATCGTTAACTAACTAGTTGTCGTAATTTAGTTAAATAGACATGGCATTAGTTAACTAACATACTACTAATTAAACATGCGAATCAACATGCTAATTACATGCTATGATTTAATAGTTAATTTACATGTTCAAGGAGTAATTATCATTAACTAGTTAATTAGACATTAGTTCACATAATTAGGTTAATCCAATTGTTTACATGCCGAGATTAACTATATGGGTTCACATGCGTTGATAATTAAGGTGATCAATTGAATTAAATTAGATAGACGGGCATGCTCAATAGGGAAAAAGGACTTCGATTAATCATATAGACATTCAAACACTAGAACTAGCAAGGACACTATTGAATAACGAGAACAACAAGAACAATATATGCATTGGTCAATGGGAACGACAAGAATAATATACATGTATAGATAAAGGAATAACAACCTATAATATATGCAGAGATTTAAACAGAACAACGAGTAAAAAGTAAGGAACAGGATCATCCTAAAAGGCATATCTCTTAACTCGCTTATGCTCCTACTCAACATTTTAACTCATCTACATCCTTAACTCTCTTATCCAGGTAGAGATCATTCATCCAGGAATTATCAAAGTAAAACATGTATTGCAGGAAATGGAAGCACGCCCAATTAACAAAGAATGTCAATCACAGAACAAGGAATAATAGTAGTGCAATATATCAATCTAGAATCTATCAGCTAACGGCAAGTAAGGGAATTCGTAGGAACTAAACAAAATAGAGACCAAGCATAAAACGCACGCACTCTACTTGCGATGTAGGGCCTCCAAGTTATAGCTCAAGTTCACGTGGGAATTGGGAGTTAATTCTGTTTTAGCGTTACTGGTTTGGATTATTACAGATTTCAGGACAAATTTCTATTTTGTGCTCTTGGTGATTCTTGGAGCCTATCATTTGGTATCAGAGCCTAAGTGGCTTCTTAGTGTAACTTTTGATTGTAAATCTCTGAATTTGGTGACCTCAAACTCTTAGTTTGATGGCGAGAGGCTATAGATATGATGTTACTTGTAGCGAGAAAGAAAATGAGTTTCTAGCTTCTTTTCCTTCCTTCAGTGGTTCAGAATGGATTGAAGACTATATAGATTGGGAAGAGAAGTTGGAAGAAATTTTTTTAACTCATAAATTTTCAGATCGTAGAAAGGTTAAAATTGCTTCTTTGAGACTTAAAGGAAAGCTAGCCTTTGGTGGAAAAGATTAAATTCTGAGAGAAGAGAAGAGGGCAAAGAAGTTATAAGTTCATGGATATGGATGAAGAGATATTTGAGAAGCAAATATGCTACGATCCTTATGAAGGTAGTCTCATCTTCTCCACAACCAATCCAATCCAAGAAGAGAGTTTCAAAAAGGCAACAAACTCAAGTGTTGAACATCAAGGATTCTCTGCAACATATAGCTCAACAACTTGGCAAACTAGCAGCTTCAATAAATTCTGAAAACTCTCAACCTATGCAACCAATCAATCGTGATGAAATAGTTGTAGAGCATGAGTGGGTTAAAGAAGAGAAGAATGATAAATCTTTGGTAATGGCTAATGAAAAAGAAGTCTTTGAAGAAGTTGTTAGAATTGAAACCGAGTTGGAAGAAGATAAGGTCGATCATCAAAAATTGCTTTACACATGTACTTCTAATGACGCTTTGCTTGTTCCATTTAGTATTGAAGGACTATCTATTGATGAAGAGTTACCAAATTTAATGATAGAAGAGGAAGAAACTCCTCCTTAAAGGGAAAGGCTCATGGCCTTAGAGGAAACACTCATGGAAGATGAAAAATCTTCAATTTCGCATAACCGAAACGATTTTTGTAAAATGGAAGAAACGAGCATCGTGGAGCATGGAGATGAGCTCATTGCAGCAACCTTTGAAGGAGAAAGTGATGTGTGATGTCGCCATCCCACATCGGATTTGGAACAGCTAGACTGGTCCCACTTAAGTGGGAGGTGGTGCATCACCTATTGCGAGGCCTTTTGGGGCTTGGGCTCTCTTCGGAGGGTCTGCCCCAAGAACAAATCTGTGCGGGTATGGACGGGGGAGACCCCGCCCAAAGCGAACAATATCGCACTAGGTTGCCCATTGCCCACTTGGTGCATATCACTTCTTCTAACAAATCTCCCGACAATGTCCCTGTCCAGCTTACAGAGTGTGTTCCCGACGCTGGAAAGAGTGATAGGGATTGTCTGCATAGCAGACAACACTTCATTCCAACTAGTCAAGCCAAACCCGGTCATACATACCTCCAACGTTGCCAGAAAACACCATCCGCGAGAGCCTTGAATTTGAGCCCTAGCGTGCAGACCACGTCGCCCTCCACAGCCCGCAGCAGTCTCGCGTCGTTCATCGTCGCAATAGCGCACCCCCTGCAGGAACGAACCCAAGTTTGCCTCTCCCTCGCTCGCGATCTCCTTTCTCTCCCCTCTCTCTCTGGTTTGCTCTCTCTTGCTTTCACAAATAATAGCCAAAGGCCATTTCTTCGGCCTTTGTTAATTTGGGTGTGAACTGGTTCAGATGAATCGGTTCATGCCTTCCACTCCTCTTCCATAATCTTCTTTAACCTAGTAACTAATTAAATCCGCTACAATTAAATCTCAATTAATCTAATTTATTTAATTCCCTTACAATTTAGTCCCCAATAGTTTAACCCGCTCTATTTTTATTCAATAAATCCTTAATTTAAAACGATAAATCCTTAATTTAAAAATGATTATAAATAATTCCAAACATTATAATTTAATTCATCAAATTAATATATTCAATTTAATTACGATAATTTCCATTTAATCCTAACAAATTTCTTAAATTAAAAACTCACGAATACGTCCTTGGTAATACCCCCATAATTACCCAATAATTCCAATTGTCCCAATTTACTTTTCAATTATTCTTATTAAATTCCGATATAAAAAGTCAGGGTATTATAGATAAACCAAGAGCAGTCCATATGCAATTCAATAGAGAATCATACTTTAAACCAATTTATCATCCAACAACATATGACAGTCCCAAATCATCCAAAACTCGACAGAATAATTTATTTTAGAACCTCACAGACAACAATCTCCGCATTTCTTTCATCCAATTATCATGACAGTATTTGATTTCTTTCATTCACAACATACTGACAATTTGCAGGGAGTAACTGTAACATCCCATATTTTTCTATTTCTTTAAAATGTGTAAAATTTAAAACTTTCTTTTCGTAAAAACATCATAGTCTTTTTCCTTCATAAAATCTGATTGCTAAAACTCTTTACTTTCACTTTTCTCAGTTTCCTTTCACCTTTATCAGTTTACGTTTACCTTTATCAGTTTACTTTCAAAAGCCATAACATTCTTTGAATAAAATGTAGCGGAATAAAAACAAAACATTAAAGAACAATAAATAAGTTACAAAACTCTTTTTCAAATACTTTTCATTGAACTCTTTAGCCCAGCCAGCCACAAGATCCACCCGTGCAAATCCTTCATCAACTATCTTTAACCTATTCATCTGTTGCTCGTTCGTACCTACATCACAAGACCTAAACTAATGAGCCTAACGCTCAGTAAGTGATAAAGTGAAGTGCAATGCATGACCATACAATGCAATTTAAGCCAAGAGTGCATACATGACAAACACTGTGGGACCATGAGTAGCCCGGTCAATCCACAAAGGAGCAATATATATATTGAGGGGATTACTCAGGCCATATACACTCCTTTGTTACGAGAACGTTAGAGATTTCAGAACAGGAAGCAATGAACCCTGGTATCCCATGTCGCTAACCTATTGTCTCTCTAATCCATCCAACATGGACCTATATGACAATGGGACATCATTGTTTTCCCGAACCCCCACACGCCTATTCACATAGATTATTATGTCATACAATATGCACATGGATTCATACAATCTTATATGCAATAAATGTCTAATAAACACATCATTAAAAGAACCTAACTCTAATAAACACACATCACACAATCCTAATTCTTGCCATGTACGGTCCGAAGACCAAAATACAATCAGTATCAACTTACCTGGCATCCATAAGCGCTTTTCTGTTTCCTTTCTCTTCTTTGTACCTTTAAAACTATAACGACTATGTATTAATAACAATCCCCTAAACCTTAACAAATATAACGGAATAGCAATAACCCACAATGTTACTCATTCCATTAATGTGACTTTACTTTACAAAACTGAATAGTAGTTTATCATAAAACCATATTTCTCACAACAGAGTAAAGAACCATTTAATGCCTATTTTATCATGAAATTACCAAGTGATAATTTACAAAGTCAACTTATACACTATAATGTTCCAAATGACAATAAACCATCACAAGCCTTTCCTGTCTAACAACAAAATCTCAACAAGCAGAAACGTCCATATTCAACAACCTACACCAAATTCCAACCCAAATCTATCATAGAATAGAAACCGATTTGTCCTTATTCACATATTTCCAATTTCCTCTTTTCAATTTATGCAAACCATTGACAGTTTTATCTTACAACAATGCACAGTTCACAAAGGAACAGAGAATATACATTGAACAAAGGCAGACACTGGCAACAATTAAACCAAAGCACATCTTACAGATAGCAGAACATAACCAAAAGCTGCAACCATAATTGACAGAAAAAGTTACCATAACCTCTGTGATGAATTCATTCTTGGCAAAAACAAACTAAAAGAAACAAACACTTCCATTAACCAAACACTTTTAGTAGACTCACATACTAACAGAAAAACTAAAGTCAGAGGTAAAATCAAACCATCAAACAACATATTCCAAGCATGTATCAGGCCGTACAGATCCCTCACTCTTCCTTCTACTGTCAACATAATCAAATCCATAAAAGATGATAAAGAATTCATCATACCGGAAGAGGACCCGAGAAGACTATTCTAGCAATTTCTTCACTGCTACACTTCACCTTTTCCTCTCTCAGCCACAACTTTCCATTTCTCCCCTGTTCTTCCTCAAACACAGAGAAGAATTCTCTGCTGAGTCCAAGAAAGCAGATAACAGAGCCTTCCCTCGCACTTTGTAATACACTGAACACCTCTCCTGCTTGCTGTCATTTATAATCAAAAGATGTAGACCGCTGGAGACTTACCCATTAACAGAGGAGCTGCCGCATGGAAAATTCGTGTCGTGCCAGCCAAAGCACTGAACAACTCAGCTCAATCGGTGGACCAATTGAACCGAATCAATTCCCCAGCGAACCGAAGCCCTCGTCCATCGAAATCCCCAGCACACTATCGGCCAACTTCGTCCCTGCCATTCAACCATCCTGTTTGCCCAAGACAGGATACCAGGGGAAGAATTACTGAACAAACGAAGGACTTACCTCGACACAAAATTCGCAACGTCCAATTTCGCGCTTGGCCAACCCCCGTACGTACTGTCCGAGGCCCTGTTTTTGTCCAAATGTGCGTCTACTTCTCACAGCGAAGCAACATTGGCCGCGAAGGAGATTTCCTTCCCGCCGAATCCCCGAGCCCGAGCTCGAGCTCGCTCCCCCTCTCCTCGGTCTCGAGCTCCGTCTCGCTCTCTCTCACCTGCGCTCTCTCTCTCTCTCTCTCTCTCTTTTCTATTCTTTCAAATGGCCGAAGGCCAACTTAACTTAAATTAAACCGGTTTAAGTTAAATAGTTTTCCATTTAATTTAAACCATTTCCTTTAATTTAAATCCCTCTTATAAACTTCAAATAATATTAATTAAATCTTTAATTAATATTTGAATTAAAACTGAATTCCCAATTATTTTGGAACGAGTCAAACCAAAATCAGTTCATTCCATATCTATCAATTATGTCATTAATAACGTCATAGTAATATCTCCATTTCTTTTTCAATTTATCAATTTTAAATTATGATATAAAAATTTAGGATATTACAGCAACCAAGGCAGTAATCAATCATCAAACAAAGTAGTAATCAACAACAAAGTCTCGTGATATAGGGCCTCCACAGGCCAACTACACCCTATTTCTTACCTCACTTGATGATTCCTGACAACCGCACGTTTTCCTTAACGCCAAAAGCAGCACCTTTCTTTCTCTTCTTCACATTCTCAGTGCCTTTCTCCCTCTCTCCTTCGCTCTTTCTTTTCTTCGTAAAGAAATTCAAAATGTGCTCCACTTTTACTTCTGTCTTCGTTTTAATAAGAAGAGAAATCTCCTTGAGACATTTTGGCCTCCTTGAGATTTACCAACAACTCCTAGGTGGCACCACATTCAATTGCCACATGTACGTGCTTATCTTTTAAGGAGGATTATGAAATCAAAATGCGGAAATGCTCGCAGAAGGAAAGAGAAAACACCAGCTGAAAGGGAGCAAATTCCATTTTGAAAGATTTCATCACCACCACGATTTGCCGCTCCTAGAAATTAAACATGAAATTCGCTATGAAGGACGTTCGTTTTCCACAAGGGACGTCCAATTTTATTCAAAGAGTTCACTGTAATATTTTTTTGCATGCAATTTGCTATGAAGGACGTCCGTTTTCCATAAGGGACATCCTTCATCGAGAATCCTATGGTACTACTTCGTTCGCTTCCTCATCTGACGGTCTTAAATTGCGTCCATTTTTCTTTTTGATTTCCACGAGCCTTGCAACGAATGTCTCCTATGAGAGACATACGTTAATTTCTTCGCCATGAGGGACGCCTGCTCCTCTATAAGGGACTTCTATTGCCTTCATATTTTAAATGTTCGTCATTCCTAGAGACGTCTGTCAACCTCTTTGCTATAAACGACATTGTCTCACTTAACTCGTAACGTTATTCCTTTACTTTTATTTTGGACTCCCTTTGTCCATAAAGGACATCTCTTCCTTTCTATTTCCTTCCTCATTCCAAACGACTCCGTCCCACTTAATACTAACGTTGTCTTCTATTCTTTCATTTCCGATGTCCCACTTTCCATTAAGGACATCTCCCGCTTCCTAAAACCTCCTTCCATAAAGGACATACATCCTTCCATGGAGGACGTTCATTTTACTCCAAGCGACGCCGTAATCTTTATAATACTAAACACCTATCTTTCCTTACCGACGTCTGCCGTTCCCAAAGGCATTCGTCGAGTCTCTCACTATAAAGGACGTTCATCCCTCTACAAGGGACGTTCGTCATACTCATTTTTCTCTATTTTGGACGTCCGTCTCTTCCCAAGAGATGTCAACCAGTCAACCAAATCTTTATTTCTCCACTTATTATTAATTCCCTCAATATATAATAATTACACTAACGCCATTATCATCCAACTTAGCTCTAAATACCCCATTACACCAATTAATTTCTCAATTATCTTTACTTAATTCTGTTACAGGAAATCAAAGTATTACAGTTATTCTTTTAGGAACCCAAACTAATTTAGAGTTTGCCATTTTGTCACTCAATTTTAATGGATAACAAAATGATTTATGTTCTACACAATTACAAGTATTATAAATAGTATGACAAATAAAGAAATTTTCATAATTTTTCTTCTTTGCAAGGGTTGATAGCCAATTCCGAGTTTATAAAATATAACCCTTTGTTTTCCTAAAAGCATGTTAAAATTTTTGCTACAATTTGTGAATTTAAGCACAATAAAGTTCAAATAATTATTTTTAGCTTTTAATTCACAAACCTCAAGTTCAAAAGATTTAATAGTAGCAACCAAATTATCATTCATGCTTTACAACTCAACAATTAGATTTTAAAAAAATTAACCATTTTATCATGCTCTTTTATCAAATTGTCATTCTCCTTTTTCAACAATTTATATTTACGTTTAAGCACATTGAATTGATCAAATAATTCATTAAAGGCATCAAACAATTCATCATTATCTTCAATGTTAACATCTAAGTCGCTAGATAAATTGTGTATCTTGTCCTCCTTGGCCATGAAGCAAAAGTTGGATATTTCTTCAATTTTGGAAGATGAATCCTCATCTCTATCGTCCCAAGTGGCCATGAAAGCTTTCTCTTTGAGACCTTATGTAACATCCTGTATTTTCAAAATACGTAAAATTCAAAACTTTTCTTTTCATAAAAATATCATCCTCTTTTTCTTTCATAAAACCTGATCGCTAACACTCGATCGCTAAAATCCGATCTCTTTAATTTGATCGCTAATACCCGATCGCTAAAACCCGATCGCTTTACTTTCACTTTTCTCAGTTTTCTTTCACCTTTATCAACTTACGTTAAAAAACCATGACATTATTTGAATAAAATGTAGCGAAATGTAAACAAAACATTAAAGAATAAGAAATAATTTACAAAACTCTTTTTCTATACTTTTCCTTTCACTTTCTAGCCCAGCTAGCCATAAGATCCACCTGTGCAAATTCATCATCAACTGTCCTTCACCTGTTCATCTGTTGCCCATTCGTACCTACATCACAAGACCAAAACTAATGAGCCTGACGCTCAGTAAGTGATAAAGTGAAATGCAAATGATATGCATGATCATACAATGCAATTTAAGTCAAGAGTGTATACATGACAAACACCGTGGGACCATAAGTAACCCGGCCAATCCACAAAGGAGTAATATATATCAATGGGTTACCTAGGCCGTATACACTCTGTTACGAGAACGTTAGGGATTTCAGAACAGGAAGCAATAAACCCTAATATCCCATGTCGCTAACCTATTTTCTTTCTAATTCGTCCAACACGGATCTATATGACAATGGGACGTCATTAACTTTCCAAACCCCCACACACCTATTTACATAGATTATTATGTCATACAATATGCACGTGGATTCATACAACCCTATATGCAATAAGTGTCTAATAAACACATCATTAAAAGAACCTAAATCTAGTAAACACACAACATGCAATCCTAATTCTTGTGATGTAGGGTCCGAAGACCAAAACACAATCCATATCAACTTACCTGGCGTCCATAACGCCTTTCTATTTCTTTTCTCTTCTTCGTACCTTCAAAACCATAACAACTATGCATTAATAACAATCTCCTAAACCTTAACAATTATGACGGAATAGCAAAAACCCACAATGTTGCTCATTCCATCAATGTGTCATGATAAATAAACTTTACAAATCGAATAGTACTCATCATAAATCCATATTCCTCATAACAGAGTAGAGACCCAGTTAATGTGTCTATTACAACTGAATACTTTATAAAGCCGTCTTCATATATCCTTAAGCATTCAAGACTTACTAACAACGACATACAGAACATTACTCATGTTTCTCAATTTAATGCTATCCCTTAATCTCATCTCATTTTTAATTCTTTATTCATCAACACAGAGTATTATAATCCACTACTCTAAGTCATCACAACAGACCATCAGTAAACAACATATTACTTCCAACCAAGCAGCTATAAAACAGTAGTTAACTCACATAACCAAATCCCATTTCCAATACTACCATTAATCAGAGCATCAAAACAACAAACTCATTTAACAACACTAATTTGCTATGGCCAAACCAAATACCAACTTAAAACAAATTCATTACAGAGCATATATAACCAGTATTCAACAAATCGTTTCCCACCTTAACAACCAAACAACATTAATAGATTACTTAACATTCAAGGAGACAATGCACTAATTTCACTAAAGAGCATTAATCCAAGCAACAATGAGCAACATCCAACTTATACATACTCAACATAGTCGACAGGAGCCTTATCCAGTATCACAACCAAAACAGGGAAGAAGTTAATACCTGAAGAACATCCAAAAGCTAATTCCCAGCTTTATCTTCCCTCATTTCTATTTATTCACGGCCTCATAGCACTCCAAAAAAAAGAAAAGGCAATAATTAATAGAGCATACTCATCCTCCATTCACTTAACAATAAAGACCAAGGAGAAAGCCTCCTTACTTGGAGAATTCACAAGGAAACCCTTGAGCACTTCCAGAAACCATCCACCCACTCCATCATCTTCTCCCTTTTGTTCGACCCAATATAGTCATATATAGCCGAGGAGGAGAAGACGTACACTGATGGACAAGCAAAGGATGGAGGTCCAATGAGCTGACGCCAAACAAAGCCTCCCCTACACCATCTGGACGTGTTGCCAGCTGAAAGAGTAAAAAATAATTGAGATACGTACGAGAGAAGCATCATATTTAAACGGGTTTTTCGGCCAAGTTTGCCCTTCCGGTGCATCGTCCGCATGTATCGTCCGCACGTATCGTTCGCATCGTTCGAAACCAGTTTCGGACGAAAAAATGAGTCCCCAGTCCTTTGTCCACACCGTCCAAAATGCATATTCATACGCAATTTAGCGTCCGCATGAGTCGTCCGAATGTGTCCAGACTTAGGACAGATTCATTTAGACGCCATTTTGTCTCGTCCGCATACATCTGCTACCGTCCGAAAGTTCCCATAATTAGGACAGAGACATTTGGACGCCAATTTTCTCTCGTTCGCTTCGTCCGCTACCATCCGAATGTGTCCAGTTTAAGGATAGATTCATTTGGACGCCATTTTGTCTCGTCCGTAGCCATCCGCAGCGTCCGCACTGTGACAGTTTTAGAGTTGAGGACGCCAATTACCGTCCCAACTCATCCCAAAATCCATTTTTCTCAATTAAACATTATGACATATTGATTACATCATTAGTAATATCCCAATAATTTATTCAACTAATTCGAATATATCTAATTATTTTCTAATTATCAATTTTAAATTCCTATATAAAACTTCGAGATATTACACCTTAGGTGTTCTTTTTTCTTTTGGACAATCAAATGTGGTATACCCGAGTTTTCCACATCCAAAGCAAACGAAGTCCTTCTCCCCTCTCCCTTTTCTGTGTTGGAGGTACTTGTTGAATTTCTGAGTCATGAATTTAACCTCTTCATCATCTTCATCTTTTTCCTCGGAATCAACTTGGTTGCTTGAAGAGGCTTTGAGGGCAATGCTCTTTGATTTGAAGATTTCCTTCTCTTTTTGCACCTCCTTCTCATTGGCCTCCATCGTGATCTCATGAGTTATTAGAGATCCAATGAGTTCTTCCATCTTTAAGACCTTTAGATTTCGTGCTTCTTGAATAGCTATCACCTTTGGTTATCATGCCCTTGGTACACACCTGAGAATTTTTCTAACTAACTATTCGTTAGGATAAATTTTACTAAGAACTTTTAAACCATTAGTAAGGTTAGTAAAATGAGTAAACATTTTACTAATGTTTTCATCTTTATCCATAAAAAATAATTCATACTCATTAATAAACATACTTAATTTATTTACTTTTATTTGATTAGAGCTTACATGTGTGATTTCAAGCAATTTTCAAATTTCATAGGCACTATCACATGTTTGTATCCTATTAAACTCATCTCTATTCAATGCACAATATAAAGTATTAATATCTTTAACATTCATGCATAATTTGTGTTTATCTACATCATTAAATTCAAAATCTAATTTTGAAATTTCTACTCCATTTTCAAGTTTAATTGGAACATAAGGGTCATTTTCAACAATATTCCAAAGATCATAATCTAAATATTGAATATATATTCTCATCTTAGACTTCCAATATACATAATTATTACCATAAAAAAAATGGAGGTCTAGCCAATGATTGCCCCTCAACATGCATATTGAAAGCAATAGCAATTTGTGCAGCCAAAGAATTCAATCAAATTTATCAAAATAATTTTTAACAAGAAATTTAACCCAATAGATGCAAATTAAACAAATTTATACCAATATACACAATATCACACAAAAAGTTTAATTAACTCCGCTCTGATACCACTTGTTGGACCATATGCACACCTAAAGTGGAAAGAGGATGAGAGGGGAGGGGTGGTGAATTAGGTGAGTTAACTATTTCGTGCGATATTGATTTTTCTATCCCTAAGTGATTTAACACAAATAATGCATACAATCAATAGCAAATATAAGAGATAAGAGATAGAGAGATTTACACCAGTTTGTTGACGCAGTTTGGCAAACCCGCCTATGTCTGCGCTCTAAGTTTCCTAATTGAAGATTCTTAATCACCCAACCTCCCTAGTTAGTGATGATTAAGCTTCATGGGTGCCAATCAAACATTTACAATGACTATTCACAGGGCGCCAGTCTTTCCTTGACTATTCATGGGGTGTCAACCCTTTGTTCTCCTTTTAAGTACAATAAAATGGTAAAACAAAAGTTTCTAACTCTCACAAATATAAAATCTCAAGTTTGAGAGTAGAAGAGTTAGGATAGACACTCAATTGTTGATGAGAAATCATGTAGAAAAATCAACAACGTTTCGATATGATTCTCTCTTGGTTAGATTGCAATTCGTAGTCCCTCTATTTATGAAATATGCTCAACCGGTTGACCACTCTCTGTTCGGTCGACCACCCCCTGATCGTTGAAATGTTACCGTTAAGAAATCATGTTGGTTGATTGACCACTTTGCTAGTCTCAATCGACCTCTTTTTCACGGGCAGAGGATAGAATCACTAATAGAAATCGGTACAATGATCTTTGTGGCTCAAGCATATATTTATAGCATACTATAATCTCTAGTCATGCAAAAATAGGAAACCCTAATCTTGTAGAAATTAGAAAACCCCTAATGTGGGCCAAACCGGCTTGACCCAATTAGAATTTGGGTCACACTGAACCCTAACAATATCCACTTTGACACGAATTCCACTCTATAAATATATCTTCAAAACTCTAGAAAACCTCATCTTCCATAAAACCCCTGAGGGTAAAATCAGCAACTAATACCAACCAAACTCAAACAATGATTGAACTTGGGTGTAGGCAAAGTCTTGGTCATCATATCAGCAGGATTATCATGAGTACTGATTTTACTTACAACAAAATCACCACGAGCAACCACTTCATGAACAAAATGATAACGGATATCGATGTGCTTCGTCCTCTCATGAAACATCTGATCTTTAGTGAGAAAGATAGCACTCTGACTATCGCAAAACATTGTGGTAATCTGCAAATCTTCGTTGAGCTCACCAAACAAACCTTTTTCACCATATAGCTTATTTACAAGCATCTGTAATAGACATATATTCTGTCTCTGTAGTAGGCAACACAACAGTATCCTGTAAGGTAGCTCTCCAACTGATAGCGCAACGCCCAACTGTAAAAACATTTCTGGTAAAAGATCTCCTCTTATCAATGTCCTCCGCATAATCAGAATCAACATATCCAATAACAGGATCTTAAGTTCTTCCAAATTGAAGGCAAATATCACTAGTTCCACGCAGATACTTAAGAATCCACTGAACAGCTTTCCAGTGTTCCTTTCCCGGATTCACCATATACCTACTAACCACACTAACTACGTAAGTTAAATCTGGATGTGTGCAAACCATAGCATACTTGAGCGATCCCCACTGCACTAGAATACGGAACTCATGACATATAATTAATTTCATCATCTAATTTCAGGCATAAGTCAGATGAAAGCCCAAAATGAGCTGCTAAAGGAGTACCAACAAGTTTAGATTTATTCATGTTAAACCTATAGAGAACTTTATGAATGTACCCCCTTTGGCTTAGGTACAATTTCCCATCATTTCTATCTCTCTGTATCTCCATACCAAGTATCTGTTTGGCTGCTCCCAAATCTTTCATCTCAAATTCTTTACTCAATTGTGCTTTGACTCTTTTGATTTCTTCTATATCTTTAGCTGTAATTAACATATCATCGACGTATAAGAGCAGAAAAATCACTAATCCATTCTTACTATTCTTTATGTAGACATAACTGTCATAATTGCACCTTCTGAAATCTTGAGCAAGCATGAATGAATCAAATCTCTTATACCACTGTCTAGGCAACTACTTCAGACCATAAAGAGACTTTTTCAAAGAACAAACATAGTCTTCTTTTCTTGAGACTATAAAACCTTCAGGTTGTTGCATATAGATGTCCTCCTCAAATTCTCCATGTAAAAATGCAGTTTTCACATCCAACTGCTCAAGCTCAAAGTCGTGCATAGCCACAACACCCAGCAAAACTCGAATCGAACTGTGCTTAACCACAGGAGAAAACACATCAGTGAAGTCTACACCTAGAATCTGACTGTACCCCTTAGCAACCAAACGTGCTTTGTACCTGTCTTCTACAACACTTGGTATACCTTCCTTTTTCTTGAACACTCATTTGCAATGAACCACTTTCTTTTCTTTTGGCAATTTAACTACGTCCCATGTGCCATTCTTCTGAAGAGACTCCATTTCCTCCTACATGGCGATCATCCATTTCTCTGAATTTTTTGAACTCACTGCCTCTGAATAAGTAGACGATTCTTCACTAGAATCAATGCTTTCAGCTACACTCAAAGCATAAGCAACTAAATCTGCTTCACCATATTTCTGTGGAGGTCCAATCTCTCTTCTTGGTCTATTCTTAGCAATGGAATACTCTGGCAAAGTTAAAACTGGTGATTTTACGAAAGCGATATCACCCTAATTATCTGAGCTGGTCTAACTTGAAGACTCTGATGTCGACCCTGATTCAACTTCAACCTCAACCTCGCTACTAGATAAATGATTAGTCTTATCTGTCAAGCCCTTTGAAGATAAATTAACAACCATAGAAGCTTCATCAAATACCACATCTCTGCTCAATATGACTTTCTTGAATTTAGGACACCATAATTTATATTCTTTGACACCAGACTTGTATCCAAGGAATATATACTTCAATGATCTTGGTTCTAACTTGCCTTTATCAACATGAACATAAGCAGGGAAACCAAACACTCTCAAAACTGAATAATCAATAGGATTACCAGACCAAACTTCTTCAGTAGCTTTCTTATCAAGAGTATTTGACGAGAACGATTCACAATATAACAAGCATAAGCAGCAGCTTCTACCTAAAATGACTTAGGTAAACTAGAATCTGAAAGCATACACTGAACATTTTCCAGTACAGTTCTATTCATTCGCTCTGCCACTCCATTTTGATGTGGAGTACCTGGAACTGTCAGATGCCTCATAACTCCTTCTGACCTGCAGAAAGAGTTGAACTCTTCCGAACAAAACTTTATCCCATTATTAGTGCGTAGATGTTTTACCTGCTTTCCTGCCTGCTTTTCAATTAAAGTTTTTCACTCCTTAAACGTAGTGAATACATCACTTTTCTTCTTTAGAAAGAACACCCAAACTTTTCTCGAAAAATCATCAATCATAGTCAGCATATAATGTGCTCCTCCCTTGGAAGGCACCGGTGCTGGACCCCAAAGATCTAAGTGGATATAATCTAATATTTCTTTTATACTGTGAGTGGTTGTAGTGAATGTGACTCTCTTCTGTTTCCCAAAAACACTATGCTCGTAAAACTATAATTTACTTGTGCTCTAGCCATTCAAAAGTCCTCTTTTGCTCAGCTTATTCATCTCATTTTCACTCATATGCCCCAGACGCATATGCCATAATCTGGTAAGATCTTCATCTGACAATGAAGTACTAACTGTAGCATCCCCAACAACTGTAGATCCCTACAGAACATATAAATTTCCAGATTTTCTTTGCCCTTTCATCATAGCAAGAGAACCACGACTGATCTTTAAAACTCCACCTTCACCGTTGTACCTGCACCCTTTCAAATCAAGAGTACTCAATGAGATCAAATTTCTCTTCAAGTCGGGAACATGTCGCACGTCATTGAGTGATCTGATAGCTCCATCATACATTTTAATTCTGATCGAACCAATCCCTGCTATCTTGCATGATAAATTATTTCCCATCAATACTGTACCTTTTAACATAGGATCATACATTGAAAACCAATCTTTATTGAGACACATATGAAACGTACAGGCTAAATCCAGAATCCACTCCTCTAATGGCTTTGAGTTTTCATCAGACACTACTAGAAGATCTCCTCATGATTTATAATCGTTTTCTTTAGCGACAACTGCTTCACCATAATTCATTGGTTGTTTTCCCTTATGATCTGCTTCCTCTTTTCTTTTGTTCTACAATTTATAACACTTAGATTTAATATGCCCCTTTTTCTGACAGAAAAAACATACTTTGTTCTGTTCTGGACTTTGATCTACTTTTTGAACCATTTCTGTTACTGTTCCCTTTATCGGACCTCTTTGATGTTCTACCCCGAGCAATCAATCCTTCTCCTTGAGTTCCAGATCCAACTACAAGGTGCTTCATCCTTTCTTTTGAAAGCAAAGCATCGTAGACCTCTTTCAGAGTCAACGTGTCATGACGGTATAGAATAGTATCTCGAAAAATATTGTACGATGCAGGCAATGAACATAACAAAATTAAACCCAAATCTTCCTCATCATATTTGCATTCCATTGTTTTCAAATTTGAAGCAATTTCTTTAAATGCAGCCCAGTGTACTTCAATCGAAGTTCTTTCTCCTATATGATGAAAATATAACTGCTGCTTTAAATACAGCTTACTCGTCAGGGTTTATGCATGCACAATTCTTCCAATTTTGATCATATTTCAGTAGCAGTTTTTGCCTTCAATACATCCTCCAAAATTGCATTTGATAAATGAAGCCGAATCAAAGATAACGTTTTTCTGTCTCTTAGATATTTTTCCTCCTCAATCCAAGACACTGCATTTTATCAAACCCAATAACGTATTGTCCAATTCCATCTAAACAAGAACATCACACATCTTTACCTGCCAAATCAAAAACCTCGTATTCTGATCCAACATCAGAATTTCATATTTCATTGAAGTCATATCTCAAAATTCAGAATTTATTCCAAAAATTAGACAAAATATCTGCACCAAAATTCAAGCCCCAAATATTTCAGAATAATCCAATAACCCAATCAAAAATATTCTAAACCAACAATCAAATCAATTTCAGAAAAATTCCAATGCTTGAATGAACATGCAAAACTAGGAAAATCCAATTTTTTGATCAATTTGCAATCCAAAAAACTAGAATTCTTCTTCACGGTTCGTCGGTTGGGCAGAAATCAATGGCTTCGTGATCTAGAAATTGCCCGCAACAGAACAATTCTCTAGACGAATCAGAGCCCAGAAACGCCGCGAGAAATTTAGGCAATAGATGGGCGTTGGTGCGGGAGTGTTCGTCGGCATCGCTCCTGTCTTTCCTCTCTTTGTTTTGAATCGACCAACGACGACGCAAGGGCTTGGATTTCTTATTCTGTTCTTCGCAGTCTTCGACCAACTGAAGTGGTGCGGCGCGACTTTCTCCTCCACTAGACAGCTTGACTGTCGGGCGAAGTGGCTTCTTCGCTGGAGAACTCCTCTGTTCTTCGAAGACGCTGGTTCATCTTTGTTATTGGATAGGCAGATCGTGGGCAGCTCCTTCGTTCCTGAAGAAGCTTTCGGGCAGGGTAGCACTTCTGAAGACTTAATCGCGGGCAGCAATATTTTTTCTTTTCTTATTTCAATTTCTTTTTCCAAACTCAAATCACAAAACCGTTTCACCTCCGATAAATCAAAAACCTCGATTTTCAGAAACCTTTAACTTTGCTCTTATACCAATTGTTGAAATAATGAACTAGAATAGGAAAAGAGAAAGAGAAAATAATGGACATCGAATTTACATGGAAAACCCAAGACTGGTAAAAAATCACGGGCAGAGGAGAGAATCACTAGTAGAAATCGGTACAATGAGATTTGCGGCTCAAGCATATATTTATAGCATACATGAATCCCTAGTCATAAGAAATGTGAAACCCTAAGCCAAACTGGCTTGGCCTAATTAGAATTTGGGTCACACTGAACCCTAACACCACTCAAGTTGACCTCTTTTAAGCTATTGTGAATTTTGGAGTTCTTTATCTGATTTCTGGTCGACCGCCTTCATGCCTTTAGTCGACCGCTTCTTCATTGTTTTTCCTCTGATGCAAACTAGTCGATCGCCCACACTGCCTAAGTCGACCTATACTTCGTGTTTTACACATTTTTAATCTTCTAAGTCCCAATTATCAATCTATAAGCTATATAGACTTAGTCAAACACATTAGTCAACAATAATATCGGTATTAAGGGTATTTCCAATGAAGATTAATAATGTATTCGCCTGATTCAACAAATTCAGAATAAGTAACTTATTAACAACCAATTAAACAATCATTATCAAAACAAATAACCTAATGTTTATTAGGCAAACAATCTCCATTTTTTTTTATGATGACAATAATATATTAAGTTGTTTATTTTTCTACCTAAGCATGAACATGATATATTGCATATACAATCTCTCCCTTTTTGATGATGACAATAATATATTAAGTTGTTTATTTCTCTACCTAAGCATGGGCAATATGACTTGTGTCGGTTGGCTGCTTATTGAGTCCGGTTGATTGGAAATCCTTCTAAGGGCATCCATCCTTAGTTGCATGTGTCCAGTCGACCACATTGGGTTTACGGTTGACTATAGATGTGTATTGCCATGGAAGCATTGGGTGTCCGCTCGGGGTCCGGACGTCCTCACTGTTTTTTCGCTTTTGGTCTAAGCGTCCTTGCGGGTCAACCGGGATGGGGTCCAGTGGACCGAGGTTGCCCTTTTGGGTCAGAATTCGTCACTCGGTACCACGTGCCTCGACGAACTTCTTGACCTCTTTCAGTTCGGGTTCCTTTGTGGTTCTTGTTAGCCGCAAGGTGGGTTGTCAATTGTTGTCTGGTCTTGGTGGACTGCAACTTTGTCCTGCCAACCGTTGTTGAGTCTTGGATGGCTGCTAGGTGGTCTCAATTGACCGTCTCTGTGTCTTATCAACATTAGGTGGTCTGGTTGATCGTAGTCATCTTTGGTTGACTCCAACTGTGTCTCCTCATATGCTAAGTCTTTTAGTTGGGTATGTTGTACTCCGTCGGCCGTAACGTGTCTTGTCGACTGATGGGTCTTTCTTATTGATTGTCAATGTGTCTGATTGATCTTAATTTTGTCTTGGCCGATCGCACTGTTTGTTTAATGGAGTTTGGGTCTAATGAACTTGATTCAGCTTTATCATCCATGTTTGGTTTCTAGACTAGTTTTGTATCTAGTCTAGGACTCTGGTTGTATTTCTAGTTTTGATTTGGGATTTGACATTGGTTTGGTTTTAGGTTCCGATGGTGTCCCCGGGTCTTGGTGTCTGTTTTCGACGGTGTGTGCAGCTAGTCAACTGGGCTCTTCTGTCATCATTGAAGTAGAGATTTTATACTTAGTTGCATCACATTGCATCATGGTTTTAAGACGTATTTTTTAGGTTGCCACATATAAAAAACACGATAGGTATTATTCGATAACACATCAGTTTTTATACTACGTATGTACGTGAGTTTTACACATTTACTTTACGTGCATGATTTTCATTGTATGCTTTGGTTCTGATACGGGAGGTTGAGTCCTCTTGATACTTTGTGCGGTTTTTTTATCAAAGTATCACGAGGATATCTCGACACATTTTCTACTGCGTGAAGAAGTTTGTTTGTGCGCTATGTGAAAATGGGTAATAAGGTAGTGTTGATGCGTCCCTTGGGTTTTGAATCCCTAAACTTGATAAGGGTGTTTATATTTTGGGTTGTGTTATCGCTGACTGGTTCAACAGCAACCCCTATGAAGGGCTAGATCTTCGGATTACACTCACAGTTTCTTCTTCCAAGCTCATGAGGTGTTGCTATATTCAGACTGCCACTTTTCTATGTGTTTGTATCGGACGGGTCTTGTGTGACCCTCCTTTTTCGTGGATCCTCATTTGACTTGAAAAAAATGGAGGCCTATTTTCTTATAGCTGGCTAGGTATCCAATGAGGTTTTGATAATTGTCTCATCAGTGGCTTGTGGAGCCTGTTTTGGGAAATGATTTTAAAATCCATGCACTAGCACAATAATGAGTATATGTAAGGGTATAGGTACTAAAATAGGGACAAGTACGAGTACGGGTACATGTACAAGTATAGGTATGGGTTCAAGTACATGTACAGGTATGATTACAGGTACCGATAAGAGTATGAGTACTAGTATGGGTACGGTAATGAGTGTGAGCACGGACACAAGCACAAACTCGTATACAACATTTATTTGATCATGGTTTCTAAAGAGAAAAGATAAAACAAGTTTTTCATAAGCATTGCATTTAATATAAGTTTCTTACTAAGTTAGTCATTTATCCCACAATCCCTCCATCCTAGGTTTGATTGTGGTGGTCAGGTGTGGTGTCCGAGGTGTTGTTGCTTTTGTTAGTTTCAGTCATGGTTTCCTTGTTGCCTTGTGAGGATTTAGTTCCTTATTTTAATTTTTTGTTAGGTGTTGTTTGGTTATTTGATGCACAATTTTTTTTTTTTTTGTTATTATGATATTTTTATTAGCCTTTTTTGTTAGGTTATGTTTTATTTTGATGATGACTTCATGTGGTCTAATTTAATAAAATTAAAACGTTGATTATTATATGCTTATTGATAATATTGTTAATGTTTTATTCATTATATACATGTTCGTATTTATTGGAAATACTCTCAAAATGGGTATTATTAATGTGCTAACATGTTTACTTAAGTCTATGTAGGGAAAATATATCATTGTGGGACTTAGAACTTTTAAAGAAATAATTAAAGAATGAAATGGAGAGGTTGTGGACGAGTTGCAGACGAAAGATTCAACCCAAACTAGGACTTGGTCTTCCGGTCGCACTGTGGTCGAAGCTGCGGGCGAGTATGGCGACCGAATTAATATGGACTCTACTGGACGTGATTTTTCAGACGCACTGCGGTCGAGGATCGGATGAGTTATTCGACCAAAAAATCTCAGACTTCGAATCTACCATTTTCAGTGTTTTTGTGGATGAGACGCGGTCAAGGTTTTCAGATGAGGAATGCGACCGAATGTGCAAAACAGAAAGCTCCGAGTGATTTTGGACGCCACGCGGTTGGGCTCCGGTCAAGCTATGCGACCAAAAAGTCAAGTTTTGCACAATAGGCAGATTTTCAACGGTTGAATTTCAACAGTTATTTTCTACAACGGCTGGAAGTGGTTGACCGAAAAGTTTTAGGTCGATTGATAATGTGCAGTCTATAAATGAAGAGAAGCACTCCAAGCTCCAAAACGAACGAGAGAAGTAGAGAAGCGCTGACAAAATCTATACTCGACTTCTCAACATATTTGTGAGCAATTGTAATCCAACTCTCCCCACCCATAAACTTGCAAGTTATTATTGGGAGAGTTCGGATCTAGTTTTCGAGCTTTATATTTCCAATTATATATTGAGCGAAATTGTAAAGGGTGACGCCCTACGAATTAGTCATATAAGGGTGACGCCCCAAAATAGTCAACGACTTGATTGAACGCCTGTAAGTTCAATCAAAGGGTGATGCCCTTAGAATAAGTTTTTGTAACAGTTTAATTGGCAACCGTAAGCAAATTGATTAATGAATCTCCAAGTGGAATCTTGGAGCCTAGACGTAGGCGGGTTGTCAAACTGCGTAAACAAAATTTTGTGCACACTCTCTTTACCCTTAACTCTTTATTTGTGATTGTTTATTTAGTTTTATGCATCAAAACACTTAGGGTTTTTGAGAAAACAATTATTGTACGAAAAGATTAGGACGCTATATTCACCCCCCCTCTATAGGCGTGCATACGGTCTAACAATCTTTAATTCTTGTTGATTACTCTATGGACTCTAGTCCATTAGTTTTGAGCTTTGGGCTTAATTTTGCGTTAAGACTTTCAACGATTTTTTTAGCATTGGGTTGAGCGATCAGGTCTTCTCCAAAGATCAAGTTGTTTGACCCAACATTTCTGTTAGAACTGCCTCTAGGTTGTGACAGACTCGACGTCATATCACTCAAAAATAGGTGGGGTAGTGGTGATTGGACCTTGATCCATGCCAAGGCTCCTCAGAGTTGACATGAGTCTTGTTTAGCATACTAGACCAAGTTGCCTAGCTGAAGAGGCTGAATTATGAGCAATTATGCTCTTTGCACTAGCAATACACGAGTGGCCTATGAGCAAATGTGATTCTCTACGAGCTTGGTGTTCTTAACAAACTTGGTAAGAAAGATTCTTGGATAGTCAATAAAACTAAATTCTATTCTCATGCAACAAAGTTTGAACTTGCCGTAACAACTCTCAAATAATTGGAATGTAAAAACTTGGGTAATTGGAATGTATACACCAATATTTTCACAATTTTATTAATCTAATAATTTTTAATTTGATTTTTTACGTTCATGTTGAAAATAAAAATTTACTTTTTGGATATCTTGTATTTCCTCTTTTTGTATAGGAAATAGGTATAATTATCACTAAATTATTATTTTTGAATAATTTTTTTGCAAATAATAGTAGTGGGCCTAAAATGTAAAATCTAGGCCCAGTTGCATTCAGTCTCAAACAATATAAATAGTGGCCCAGTTGGCCTCTGCCAATTTCTTCTCTCAAGTTTTTATCTTCCACCCTCCTTCTACGGGTAAGGTTTCGGATTAGGGTTGGGGGTTTAGCCTATCTGTTCCGGGAATCTGTTGCTTAGAATAGTCATGGACGTCGCCAAGAAACGGAGGCTGGAGGAAAACGGCGGAATCTCTGCCGATTCTGACAATTCGTATGCGAGACTCACCCCAGAAGACGCGCGAAAGTTAATCGAGAGATTAAATCCCGATCAGCTTCTTGATATCCTTCAACACGCTATTACCCATCATTTTGATGTCCTTGACGCTGTTCGGTCGGTGGCAGATTCCGACATCTCTCAGCGGAAGCTCTTTATTCGTGGCCTTGGTTGGGACACTTCCACCGAAAACCTCCGTGCCCTCTTCTCAGCGTATGGTGAGCTTGAAGAGGCCATAGTCATTATGGATAAAAGCACCGGTAGGTCGAAGGGGTATGGTTTTGTTACGTTTAAGCATGTCGATGGGGCTCTGCTTGCTTTGAAAGATCCAAGCAAGACCATCGATGGTCGTGTCACGGTGACCCAGCTTGCAGCAGCTGGTAATGTGGGGTCGAGTTCAAATGCTGCCGATATATTTGTGAGGAAAATATATGTCGCCAACGTGCCTATGGATATGCCCGCTGATAAATTGCTCGCTCACTTCTGTCTGTATGGAGAAATTGAGGAGGGACCATTGGGGTTTGACAAACAGACAGGAAAGTGTCGGGGTTATGCGTTGTTTGTATACAAGAAACCAGAGGGAGCACAAGCAGCATTGGTTGATCCAATTAAAACAATCGATGGTCGCCAATTGAGTTGCAGATTAGCCAATGATGGGAAGAAGGGAAAACCAGGGGGTGGGCCTGATGCGGTTCAGCCACCAATAGGGGGTACTGGAAATATTCATGGGAATGGGATAGGTTCTAATCCACAGTCCTCAATACCCGGTGGTGGACAATACGGTGGCCCTGGGAGAATGGGATCGTTTGGTGGGTTTCAGGGGGCTCCACCACTTGGGCATCATCCAATGAATTCGTCTTCAGTGGGTAATCAGGCACCTGCTTCTGTGGGTGCTGCCGGTGGATATGGTGCCAGTCTTGGTGGCCCTTATGGTGGTGGATATGGTGGTTCAGGTTATGTTGGCATGGGTGGTGCTGGTGGTTTAGGAGCTGTGGGTGGTTCTGGTAGTGGATTGAGTGGGGTGGGTGCAGGATCCTCTTCATATCGGTTGCCTCAGAGTTCTGTTGGGATGTCCTCTGCTGGCTATCCCGAGGGTGGTCATTATGGTTTTTCAGCTGCATCTGGGTACCCTAGTCAGCATCTCCAAGCAACTGGAGCATCTCCAGTACCGCGAGTTCCACCAGGGGGAATGTATCCAAATATGCCACCATATTATTGAGGTAATAATATTGGTTGCTTTTGCTACTCCTATTTGTTTATTGGTTTCTTTTGTAGCTCAGTTACTTGATATGGCTTTTTTTTACTTTGTTTTTGTTTTATGTATTTTTAACGCATGTCTGTGTATTACGTTTTGATATTCCTTCTTTTGGATTGCTTACTCTTTAAATTTTTCTGTGACATTACGTGCTTTTTTGCACTGGAAGTGTTACTCCACATTGTCCGCACATTTGTCTAATTTGCTGATTCATGAATTTTTGGGTATTGGTGTGTTTCATTTTCTTTTTCTTTATTAGGTTTCACCTATGTTATATCCTTTTTGATATGTAATAAGTAGTAACTTGGGTTGATCTTATCATCTTTATGCTTATAATGACTGAAGTTGAGATTTTTTAGTTGTAGAAAAAGGTAGCTGTGAGTCATTGTGTGCTTATGGTTGGTGTTTCATTCCCAAGGTTACAAAAATTATGGGCCAACAGTTAGAGTAGTTTGTATATGCACGCTATCCATAATAATAAGCCTGCAGTGTGACCAGCTTACATATTTGCATTGCATAGTACATTGAATGTTATTCAAGTTTATGAATTTGACTACTACTTGACATTTGGTTATCTAATCATGCAAGAAGGTGGTTTTGATGTAGTGAATATGATAATAGTTTCTATTGCGTGTCTGACATACATATATTCATGAGTTTGAATGTTTTAGTTTCTAGGTATTTTACTTGTAGCTTATGAAGGAAGAAATGATACACATTGTAGTCATTGTGAGCAAAGTCTTGACAGTCCATGGAAAGGAGACATGGAAAATTATGCTATGGTTATTAGTTATGTTGATATAGATTATTGATGTATTCTTTTTGTAAGTATTAGTGTAGGACCTTTGTTGCAGTTTTCTAATTTTAATTGTTTTCATGCATTATTTTTTCTTTTTTCTTCTTTCCTAAACAGACGCAAATTGAGTGTGACATAATATCATTTGTGTTATAGAACTCAACCTTGAGAATTTTTGTTGTGATTTAGGTTTTATGCTTCATAGGTATATTATTTTGATTCAAGAAGAAAATCAAATGCTTCTAATATTATATTATTTGGTGTAGAAAGGGGATTTTTCATTATTAGTGCAAATTTTGCCTATAATTCTCATTAATTCTGGGAATTTGAATGTTACCGTGAAATATAGTAATTGTAAGATTTAGAAAGTAACATCTTAGTGGTAAAAATGTTTCTTATAACTATTTTTTCATAGGAAAAAGTACCTTGTAATTTTTAATAAAAATTATGAAAATATGCTAATATTATGAAGAAAATAGCATATTACTCTTTTTTCATCCGCAGCACATTTCTCATCTTGTGTACCCAACAAAATTTATCAATATTTATATTCTATGGATTTAATTTTATTTGTAGAGTTCCTTGCTTAGTCTCAAGCAATTTTTATTTTGTATTTAAAGCCATATAACCATAAAGTAATTTTAATTGTTTACGGTTAATATTATGGTGTTTGTATTTCATTAGCTAATGTTATACGCCTCTTTTGTGCTAAAAATGAACCTCTTCTATTTTCTATATATTGCCTTTGGATGATATACTGATGCGTAAGTCTAAATTTCTGATCAAATGAATGATATGTCAGTATACCTTTTAAAAATTCATGAAGAAGTTTTTTTTGGTTAGTATACCTTTTAAAAGTTCATGATGAAGTTTTTTTTTCATTACTCTTATTATTCATCTATCTTAATTGTTTGGATAAAATTTTCCTTAATATGGTATGATCAAATTGATCTTTTGTCCTGTTATTTGTCCTGATGTTTTGCACCTTGATGTCATGCACCTTTAAAAATTGCTTTGTAAAAACAATTTATTCACAGCTGCTTTATTTTTCCTGGTAGCTAAGGTGAAACCAAACAACTCTATTCTTGATTTTGTATAAAAATTGTTCTGGGAATTATTATTTAAAAGCTCTGAGGAAATGGAAAGCTATTATAATTTCAGTACAGTTTTTTGTCATCTATGTTCTTTTTAAGGTTAGAATAATTTTCTTCTTTGCATGTTCTAAATGGGTGTTTGATTCAGGTTATGACGCATGTTGGGCTCGATGCTTTATGTGCTTCTGGTGATTGCGTAGAATGCAGACATTGACTCTTGGTTTCATAAATGTATTCTGTGCTTTAATAGCCTCTTCTTTGCTTCGTATTCACCCATGAGATGTTCATTTTTGAGTGTTGGTAGTTGAGATAATTGTGATAGATTTTTATGCTGTTTGAAATTTTTGTAGAAATCAAATTATATATCTTGGTAGTATATGACGACTTATTCAGCACTATGTTTTCTCTGTCTTTGTTTCTTTTAATTACAGATGGGGTGGTCCGTCATTGTAATGTTTTTATTCCCTTGAATTTTGCTACAAGTTTATGGCTAGGATCCAAATTTTTTTTTATTGTTATAATTAATACCACGTTGTATTTTTCTAGCGAGTGGACAGAATTTTGGTGCTTCAACAGTATCTATTATTTCCTGGGTGATGACCTTCTTATGGTGATTTTGAGGGCTCCAATATTAGTTCTTGTTTGCATTGTACTTATTACTTGATCTTCTTCTTCGTAATCCTCTTGCTAAGTCTGAGGTGTTTTAATTTGTGGGAATGTGACTGATGTAACACTTAATGCATCTACCTTGGTTGGACTTGAATTGTCATGAAAAAGAATTTGGGCAGCAAGCTTTGCCATGCTATCTAATTGTTTTGGCCTTGAAAGTTATCTGAGTCTGTTGACAATTGAATGGGATAGTGTGTACACCTAAAGTTGCTGCCATCAAATGGTTGGCGTTGGTATTTTGGCTTGAAGTTGCGGTCAAATGGTGTGGACCGTGTTTTGTGCTGGATTTACTTTTTTGGACTCCAAAATATATGACTATGATAGGACAAAATGACGACCATTCTTGTTTCTCTTATGACGTCTTTGGTTAAGTTGGACTGATTCTTCTTTGTGCCCCATTAGAAGATTGGTATTTATGAATTGTTGCTGACTTTCTGAATTGGCAATTTGATTTAACGTTCGTAATGGAAAATGTGCTGCCCCTGCCATTTTTACAATGAAGTTAGATTGCTAATTTAGGAATTGGTCTGATTTTTATATATATGAGAAGTTTATGACCGTCCAAGTGCTATATTTCTCCCTTTTTCTTTGAGTTATTGTGGTTCTGATGATTTGTTACTCATAATTTCATGTGTATAGTTTTTCAAGATAACCAATGATGGATCCTAAACGTGACATTTTCTATCAATTTAGGCCTTGTGTGAATGAATAATTATCATTCTTTTGAAAATTGGATAATGTTTGCCCTGGGAAATTCTCAGTGATTCTTTTTGGAACTTATCTGGGGAAAAGGTTTCTGATAAATGAACTGCTTGGGGTCTTGATCTGGAATGAGAAAGTTTTGACCTCCACCAATTTCTTTGCAATTTTCTTTTTCATGAACTGCACGATAGGGTGGAGAAAGATGTGACCATGAATGAATTATTCTTTTATGTGTGGAAAAAATTTATGTGTAGTGGCTGCTACTTTTTCACAATTTGATGTCGAATTTTACAGAATTTACCACATCTGTAGCTTATCTGTCAAGATCTTCTCTTTTTCATTTTTGGGTTACCAATTTAATAACACCCTCAATATATTATTCCATTCTTTTGTGTGATTCCCTTTTTGGCTCATTTTGCTGACGAGACAATGAACAAGAAAAAGGTGGGAGTTTTGTCAGCCTTCCAATGGAGCATGAGCACATTGAGTGCAATGGAGGATGATTTAGTTGTTGAAGGAGGTTTGTTAATCGACAAGCATTGTCATCATGGCTTTTCGCCCCTCAACTGAAGTGGAGGGTTGAATTGAACAGTCTTGGAACATACCTTTTGCAGAGGGGTAGCGCCATCTGAAAGCAGTGATACATTATTTGGGGAATCTCCTTTTTTTGGGTCCCGGTGAATTGACTCTAAATTCACACTTAATTTGTTGTTTGCACTGCGGAAGCTGGATGAGATGTATAAAAAAACACGAACAGGGAATATATTTTTGAGAATTAATGATTTATTCTTCTTTTTATTTTCAAGTGCCAAGTGTATATTAGCCACCAAGTTTAGTGGTTAAGACTAAGTAGGTTATTGAATTTCATGAACTTAGTAACTAAATTATTGTTGTTAGGGTTGTAATAGAAGAAATTATATTTTTATGACGTGATTTTAAAAATTTTCAGAACAAACTCATTATTGGAGGTGATTTTGAAAGGTGATATTAAGTCAATTTCTCTTTGGAATTGTCCAACAGAGAATATATTAAACTTTTTTATGGTAATTATAATGTCCGAAACTTAATTGCCAACGTCTTTTTAAGTTAAGAGCTTATTTGTCTAAATATCTTTTTGTTCATGAGTTTAAAAAGTAATATGCATTGTACTATATTTTCAATTGTCTGCGTAAGTGTAGCATCTAAATATTGGTTTGTTTAGTGTTATTTACTCCACCAATACTCTACTTAAATATATAATTAAATTTTTAAGTAGCATTACAGTATGATTATGACCGAGTCATTTATTTATTATTGCAATGATTTCTTTTTTTTAATTATTTGTAATATATTATAATTATTTTTTAATGAGTTAATTACATCTATCTTGATATAAGATAATATCTTAAAGAGAAATTAACATCACATACCTTATAATTTGGGATCAACGACAAATTAAACATTGAACAAAATTTGCACACAACTAAAACTTTGAACTATAGGAAAAATTTCGGGTACCTTGCAGTCTCATTTTTTGTCAAAATTTGTCGACGTTAACGTCGCAGTTTCGTTAACGCCAAAGATCGTCGAATGGAGCCGAAAGACGTCCATTATCAGGAGACGAGGAACGTCCCTCCTGCTCGATAATTGACGAAGGACGTCAATTATCGAGGGACGTCTCTTCTGCCCTTTGGAACGACGGACGGACGTCCCTCGATCATAATGGACGGTGGTGATGGAGTTTGCCATCATCCAAAGGCGATGGCGGACGATGTTTCATGGCCGTTGGATCGAGGAAGGACGTCCCCCTATCGGAATTGACGGCCAGGATGGAGTTTGCCATTTCCCAAAGGCGATGGCAGATGATGTTTTATGACTGTTGGATCGAGGAATGATGTCCCCCAATCGGAATTGATGGTCAGGATGGAGTTTGTCGTTTTCCAAAGGCGATGGCAGATGATTGTCCATGGCCGTTGGATCGAGGGATGGACATCCCTTGATCGGAATCGACGGCCAGGATGGACTCCAAAGGCTATAACGTTGAAGGGCAACGTGCAAGATACCTGTGTTTTTTAAAGGTGCAGACTCCCTCACTTAAGACGGACGTCCCTCGTCCAAAATGGACGCCCCTCTTCATATATCGGACGTCTCTAGTCCAGAAACGGACTTCCCTCAACTTGAGATTACGTCATTCTGCCCTTAACGGACGTCTCTAGTCTCACAACGGACGTCCTACAACTTAAGACTACGTCGTTCAGCCCAAAATGGACGTTAGTCTTAGGTTGAGGGACATCTGTTTTGGACCGTTGGACCGATGGCCGACGTTGGATGACGAACATCCTTTCTCCTCTGTTGATGAGAAACGTTGTCGTTCAGCGTTCAGAGAAGTCCATCGGTCCAAAATAGACGTCCCTCGACCTAAGATGGATGTTCATTTTGGCCTGAATGGCGTAGTCTCAAGTTGAGGGACGTTCGTTTCTGGACAAGAGACGTGCGATATATGAAGAGGGACGCCCGTTTTGGACGAGTGACGTTCATCTTAAGGGAGTCTGCGCCTTTTAAAAATGCTAGTGTTTTGCACGTGACCCTTCAACGTTACAACCTTTGGAGTCCATCTTGGTCGTCAATTTCGATCAAGGGACGTCCCTCTCTTGATCCAACGGTCATGGACGATCATCCGTCATCGCTTTGGAAAATGACAAACTCCATCCTGGTTGTCAATTCTAATCGGGGGACGTTCTTCCTCGATCTAACAACCATAAGATATTGTCCACCATCGCCTTTGCATTTTGTTAATGAGTAATGATACATTTATATCTTAATTTCATAATCAAATCTCACATTCTAACGTGACACTTACATATAATTAACTCATTGTGTTGCATTATAAGATTTATTAATTAATATATTTTCTATTATATTATATATATTTTCTTAATTAAGATTTGTATTTTTTAATTAGTTATTTCCTAATATCATATTAGATTATTATTAAAATTTTTATTTCTTAATATTAAGTTATTTTCTTAAGTCATTGTTTCTTTAAATTATTATTTGTAGGTCTATTTAAAGAGTCATTTATAAGTTTAGAAGAAACTTTCGATAATTCACACAAATTATCCTTATTTTGAGAATTATTTCTATGTTGTTTCTTCATTTTTTTCATTTCGATTTCGTAAAAAATCTTCTGCTTCAGCAAATTGGCATCGAGTAAGAATTTTGCCTCGATCTAGTAGTTGAAGACGGTTATAGTGGAAAATGAATAACCAACAATGAATAGTGGTTCGATAGAATTGATCAAAATATTGTTGAAACTAAAAAAAAATCCTTTGCAATCTCACGAAGATTGTTATTGTGCTTGTTGCTCAAATGAGATGTGAATGTGTGAAATGACGCTTGAAGATCGTAGACTTTTACACTGACGATGATGAAAGTAAAGAAAATGATAACCAATAGAAAACAAAATTTGATTTGCAAAACTCTAATTTGGCAAACAACTTGTAACATTCAAGAAATTTTTTGTATAAAGTAATATTTTTTTTATGGTTTTTAAGAATTTAAAAATAGATAATTATTATTGAGTTGGTGTAAAGTTGGAATTTTAATGGAGAAATAAAATGAAAATCCTAAAGATTTATATTTAAATTATGATTTTGGTGTTGTCACATAACTAAGAATGGAGGTCACCGACTTTGGATGTTTCTTGGGTGCAAAAGAGTCTATAGATAATTGACTAAAGGATGATGCGTCTGCGAAAAGAAACGTAGCTGCAGATGTGTTGGTGTCTGCAACAGATAAATAAAGTAAAAGACATTGCCGTTTGGGTTGAAGAATTTACAAAAATATGGTATCTGTGAAAGGAAACATGTCCACAACATATAAGTAAAGTGAAAGACGTCATTGTTTTAATCGAAGGATTCACGAATGACGTGTATCCGTGGAAGGGAACACGTTCGCGAAGGATAAGTAAAGTAAAAGATTTCATCAATTGATTGAAGGATTCACAGGATGTATTTGCGGAAGGAAACATGTCTAAGACAGATAAGTAAAGTGCAAGATGAAGTCATTTGGATCAAAGGATTCGCTGATAACATGTATTTGCAGAAGGGAACATGTTCACGACAGATAAATAGAGTGAAAGAAACATCGTCGTTTGGATCAAAGGATTCGCTGATAACATGTATTCGTGGAAGAGAACGTGTCCACGATGGATATGTAGAGCGCAAGATGACGTCAATTGGGTCGAAGGATTCATTGATAACATGTATCCCTAAAAGGAATTATGTTTGCGATGGATAGGTAGAGTGAAAGAAAAGACGTCGTTTGGCTAAAAAGATTAGCTAATAATGTCTATCCACATAAGGAAACGCATCAGTGACAGGTAAGTAAAGTGAAAAATTTCAACGTTTAGATTGAAGGTTTAATGATCGAAATTCTTTTTAGACAAATTTTAAAATGATTAAAAATATCATTCAAAATATTTAATAATTATCGGATCAATTCACTAATAGGATATATCATTTTATGATTATGAAAATTAAATAGGAAATTATAAGACTTTATGGCGGGCTATTATCGAAATATGAAATGTTAACTATAGGGGAAAGATAAGAGTTATATTTTGGAAATTGTGGAGCATATTGTGTGTTATTTTGGTGAATATTGGAAAACAGATTTATGGAATATTTGGAATTTATTGCCCGTGGCTGAAAATGGGGGGAACATTGGGTTAAAAGACTAAAGGAAAATAACACAAGAATGAATAGTATAAGGAAATTAAGGAGTAAGAGAAGGAATACAATGTGTTGGGAAATAGAAGAAAATAAGAGAAACAGGTGCTGGGAAATAAAGAAAAGGAAAGAAAACAAAAAAAAAAAAAAAAAAAAGAAAAGAAGAAGAAGAGAAAGGGGGCAAATATGTTGAGGGAGATGACACATAGCTCTCCCCAACCCGTGAGAAGAAGAAAACGAAAAGAAAAAAAAAAAGGCTAAGGGCTGGAAGGGTGATGCACCTGCGGAAGCTCTAATACTTAAATGATGCACTGGTGGGAGCTCACTCGGACGTTGGAGTGTAAGCAAGGAGAGGCACAAGTGTTTGGAAGGAAGTTGGACGACTTTAGAAAAGACGGATGCTTAAAAACGGGGGTAATAGACGTCTCTTTGCGGAGGAACAAACATCCCTTATAGCGAAGAGACGTCATTTTGAGTGAAGGAAGACAGACACTAGAATTAAAGGGAGGGCAGACGTCCTTTTAGAGGAACAGATGTCCTTTACAGCGCAGGAATTGATGGCGTTACAATTAGAGTAACGATGGACGTTCTTTTTGTGAAGAACAGACGTCCCTCAAGCGAAGGAGTTGACGGACGAGTAACGGAAGCTGACATCTCTAGGAGGACTGATGTCCTTTGGAGGGAACAAACATCCCTTGTAGACAATTGAACTAAATATAATGAAGAACGTCCCCAACGAAGTAGAACTTGCCTTGAGCGACAAAACTGACGAAAGAGAAAATCAAATGGAGGCTGTGCAATGCAATCCTTTGCACTCAGATATGACAAAGAATGAAAATTCGCGTCTGTCTGAAGGTGAAAGACACTCATCAACGAAGTCGTGTCCCGAGTCAATGAAATTGGAAACAGAAGAAAGGCAGAAGCTTGGAGTCGAAATCTTCTTTGTAAATTGAGGCAGACTTACTCTGATAGTAATGGATGAAGTGAATAAGCATAAAGTTACAAGGTGGTCCAAAAAAACACTACTGCTGTGTTTTCCGACTTCAATGGCTACCTTGCAAGAAGCACCTCTCCAACTTGGATCTTTAAATGTTTTATACACCCTTTACTGGATATTCTTCTTCGTCAGCACAAAGAAGAGAATGGAGAAGCAATATGAGAAATCACCTAAAACTTACAAGAGATAATCTCAGTTTTGTACACACAAACTTAATCAGATATACTCACTGAAATGGATGCGGCGGACTAGAGAGAATCCAAGTTTGAACAAACGTTTGTTTTTTGTATTCAACTCATTTTGTTTACAAAATTCACTTAAGACGCTTAAATACCTCACTAATTAGGGTTAAGCCCTAATGACCTAAATTATAGCAATAACCTTAAAAATAAAACACAAAACACATGGATAACAAAACCAAGCAACAATTAAATAATTACCAAATAAAATATTTAATTTAAATTAAAATAAAAATGAGGCGGATCCCATGGTGCATCAAAGAGGACTCAGACAAAAGGAGAGGCGACCTCCCACAGGAGGAAATCTTCTTCCTCGCAAAAAGGGAGGTGGCCGAGCGAGTAGCGAAATGACGTTGCCGAGGGCAGGCAAAAGGGAAAATCACTATTCGACCACTGAACCACGTGGCACATCGGGAGCAGGCATGAGTTCACGGGGATGAGTCAACCTGTGTACTCGTGAGCTGCGATTTTCGTTGTGCCTAATCCAGGGCTTACAGAGCTGAAATCTTACAAAGCAGGGAGAGGGGAGGTCACTGTGGCAGCTGTGGTGAACTGTTGGCAAGCATTAGAGGGGTGAACAGGGGATGGTGGCTTCAGCCAATTTCTCCATCATTAAGGAGCCAAGGTAAGTTTTGCTATATATGTTTTGGCCTTATTTGTTTGCCCTACAATGCGAGGTGCCAGGTACATGCTTGCTTTTTGTTTTTTCTTCAAAGATTTTGATGGCCATTGTCAAGGTTTATGCTCTGCTAACTTAGTTCTATGCTCTGTTGATTTGGTTGGGTTCCTTCATTTCGGTTCTGTTATAATAGATGTTGAGGATTGGAGCTCCGTTGGTTGGATTTTTATATTCTGCATCTCAGTTACAACTTATTGGGCATTGTTGCATATTTATACTCTGTTAATTAGGAATAGTCCTCTATTTTTGTTACTGCTCTGTGATACGAATATGTGGTTGAGGATAGAAGTCTGTTGGTTAGGCTTTGAGATAAACTTTAGTTATAGCTTGATGGATACCTTTAGGAATGATACCCTGTTGGTTAGATTTCTGTCATTGATTTCCCTTATTTTTTGTTGGCTTGGAATTATGTAATAAGTTTTTGACTTATTCTGATGAATGAGGGTGTGGGCTATATTCTTTGTTACTTTTAAAAATGACCTAAGGACTATTTTCTGTTATTGAATTCTAGTTGGTGCTCTATACTATATTTTGAGGATTTGAGGAAAATGTAACACGGTCATGTTAGGTTTATGCTCATAGTTTGCTTTTGGAATTTTAGAGGATTGTGATGTGATTTATTTTGCTCATTGCCTTGATAACCATTATAAGATAATAAACTGTTGATTTGGGTTTCTCGGTTAGATAGGAGGATAAAGATTGATTTTGTAGGCTAGGTTGACATTGTTCTGTTAATGAGAATTTACTATTGCTGCTTTATTTAATTGTTGAGCATGTAGGGGATTCGTTATTGTTGTGGGTTGTTATTTGCATATTATGTGAAATGTTCTCATTGCATTATGATGTATGTTCATACATGAGTCAGCATATAAGAAAGATAAAATGAGAATAAAAATGCGTGAGATATGAGCGGGTGCCTATCCATACCAAGTCATCGCAATCTAGGCCAGTGGTATGGAACGCTAGTTAAGAACAAGTCTGCGCCAGCCGAAGTTCACCCAAAGTGGACAATACCTCGTTGGGATGAATGGTTACCCATTTAATATCGAAGCAAAAAAAAGTACGTAAATGGTGATTGAGAACAGGCTGCCTCAAAAGGGTGTGTCTATGGGGCATTAGCCCGTTAGTTTGCTTCTGGCGCAATGTAGCGATCCAGTCTTTATTGCCTTTTAAAAATCGAGTAAAATTTAAAACTTTTCTTTTACTTAAACCATTTTCCTTGCAGTTGCGTAGCGGAAGATTATTTTATCCTTAAAACCATTTAAAACATAGTAATAAATTTTTTTTCGTAAAACATTTTGTTAAACACAGTGGAAGTCCTTTTTAAATAAAACGAACCTTTAAAATACAGTTAATTACTTTACAAAGTCCTTTACAAAATTATTTTGCAAACCATCTTTCTTTAAATCCCTTTAGCCTAGCCAGCACAAGATTCACGTGTGCAAATCCTTAATCCATTGCTACTTAACCTGTTCTCCTGTGCATGTACCTATATCACAAGACTTAACTAATGAGTCTAAGGCTCAGTAAGTGATATAAAGTAAAATGTACAATGCATATGCTATGTAGCTTTAAAAATCTCTTGTTGTTTTCAGTTTTTGTTTTTGTCGTCCATTTTCTTCTTCTTTTACCGGTTTCTGGATCTTCACTTTAGTTTAATAATTTTTTATTTACTTGATCTTTACTTTACTTTATCTTGAAAGGCGTTGGTGATGTCTAAACTTGACGAGGAGGAGCAGCCAACTCAACCTCACATCCCTAAACAACCCCATTTTATGTTTATTGTTGTCCTAATCTTGAAAGGCGTTGGAGATGTCTAAACTTGACGAGAAGGAGCAGCCAACTCAACCTTACATCTCCAAGCTACCCCGTTTTATGTTTATTTTTGTCTTAATCTTGAAAGACATTGAAGATGTCTAAACTTGACGATGAGGAGCAGCCAACTCAACTCACATCCCCAGACGACCCCGTTTTATGTTTATTGTTGTCTTAATCTTGAAAGGCATTGGAGATGTCTAAACTTGACGATGAGGAGCATCCAACTCAACCTCACATCCCCAGACGACCCCATTTTATGTTTATTGTTGTCTTAATCTTGAAAGGCATTGGAGATGTCTAAACTTGACGATGAGGAGCAGCCAAGTCAACCTCACATCCCCAGATGACACCTTTATCTTTATCTTTATCTTGAAAGTATTAGAGATGTCTAAACTTGACGAGGAGGAGTGGCCAACCCAACCTCACATCTCGTCACACCTGTTTACTTTCATTTCTTTACATCATAACCGTTTCATTTCTTCTTCGTTTCTTTTCAAAACCATGCATGAAAACTCATTTTTGTATCCTTTGAAAACTGTGATACATGATGCTCGTGAATGCATATAATTTCTAACATATAATTAAGGAAATATAAATAAACACCCAATTCACAGAACGTGCACGTAAAAACTGTATACATTCTTTTAATACCGTAGACATGCTCGTAAAGCTGTAGACGTGCTATTAAAACAATATACATGATCAATATCTATCAAAGCAGTAAACAAGCAAACATGCATATCTTATTCTTGCGATGTAGGGCTCTAAGGACCAAAATACATACGTATCACTTATCTTGTTTCCTTAAAGCGCTAAACGCTTAATCATTATCCGTTTCTTCCTTTCTTAGTACCTTCACAATTAATAATATTTATTGATTAATATTTACCCATTATAAATCTCATTTTCTCAACTCATTATCTTCAATAACTCGATACCATTAATCCTCAATCATTGTGTAATAGAATTACTTAATCCAAATTAATACTCAAATCACTTAACAGTTTTTCGTAATTAATGTTTACTAATTGTAGTTAAATTTAATACCCCACAATAGCTAGTAAGCCGTAAATACCACAGAGAACCAAACTTCCATTAACTAGAGAATAATCCACAATTGAACACTTTCCCTTTACTAAACATTTATGCAGCTGAGAGAACAATGGCTAATAAAACAACAAAGAGCATTTTCTCAACTTCATACTAATCACAAGGAGATTATAAACAACTCTTCAATCTAATCCAATTTAACAGCTTATTCCAATTCTTAATCAATAATTCATTCGGTAGTAACAAAACCAAAGTACAGACTTTACTTCATCAAAACAACATTCAATTCCAAAGGACAGTTCCAACAAAGCAGTAAACACAGAGTAATACTCAACCAACAAAATGCTGAACAGACCACTAACCAAACAAATCATAGAATCTTAATCTTATAAGAACAATTGGTAGAAACCAACAATATCACTCAAGACTGAACCCAATAGAATATCACTTTCACCTCCACCATCCAACAGAGAACAGATAACCATATCAAGCAACAAGGAAAAGCAACACATAATCCAATCACAGGGACCAAACCCGTTCACCAGAGGGTAATTCTAGAACCCACATCCAGCAATATATACATACGCATATCCCTTTCATGACTAACAAATATTCCATTATCAATAGTACACAGAGCACAGAGAAGAGCAAACATACTTCAGTTACAGGGACATATCCAACATGTATAACCAAAATCCAACAACAGAGTATACTTCTTCACAGAGAGAATTATAAATAATAGGGATTTAATCTTAATAGAACAGAGAGGCGTTATCAAAAGCTCAACTGAGGATGCCCAAAAGAATTTCTCCTTCTGTTGCTTACCTCCCTTTTTATTCTTTTCCTTTCAACACAACAAAATCCATTACAAGGTGTATCCAAAGAACAAAGACCACTTCAAACATTTACCTGAAGATAGAAGCTCCACTGTCATTTTTCTTCCTTTCCATCTTAACACTTTCCTTTCTCCTTGCTCACACATAAGCTCAGCCTTTGATTTTTACCTGAGTTTTTCAGCCTCTAGAAGCAACACCCACACGCCTGACTTATAGATTGAGGGAGAGAGAGAAGGAGATGGACGCACGAGGGTGAAGGGGGCAATCTTCCATTCCAAAGGAGGGGACCCAACCAGTTGTTGTCGCGTGTGAGGTTCATCGTTGACAGGGGAGAGGAGCAGATTTTGTCCAGAGAAAAATATGAGGATAGGGGGCGAGATCATGTTTGCTAGAAGCGAGATTCCCGCCATAAATTGGTTTTTTGAAAAACAGGTGGTTCTGCCATTCTGTTCGTCAACCTCTTCACTGCAAGGGACGCCTGTTCTGTAGCAAGGGGCATCTGTTGCCTTCGTCATTTAGACGTCTGTCAACTTCTTTGCCATAAGGGATGTTCGTTTCTCGATGAGGGACATCCGTTGTCTTCACATTTTAGAAGTCAATCATCCTCCGTCAACTTCTTCGCTATAAGGGACGTCCGTTCCTCGATGAGGGATGCCCGTTGTCATCCAAACAGCTTCCCTCAATGACGTTGTTCCACTTATCCATGCATCATCCGTCTTTCATAAAAGGCCATCCATGTCCATCCTTTCTTCGCTATGACGGATGTCCATTCCCTTATAAGGGACGTCCGTCCTTCCATAAAGGTTCCTCTCCTCATTTTCAAACGACGTCGTTCACATTAAATCTTGACGCCGTTCCCCGTTACTTCTATTTCAGATGTTCTTTGTCCATAAAGGACGTCCCATACAGCAAAACGACACCATGTCCTTCACACAAACAACGCTGCTCATTTCTATCTCATATAATAGACGTCCATTTTCTCCCTCGAAAGGGCGTCTGTCGTTGATGAAACAACGTCGTATCCATCAAAACACCTGCCATCCATAAGAACATCCACCCATAAAGGGTGTCCATTCCACATAACGGACGTCCGTTCTTCTATAAAGGACGTCCATTATTCTTCATTACTTCGTATATCCGTCTTTCCATAATGACATCCGCCTTTCTCAAAGGCATCCGTCGACCCTTACACAATAAAAGATGTTTGTCCCACTACAAGGGACATATGTCATTCTCATTTTCTTCTATTTTTGGACATTTGTCTCTTCCCAAGAGACGTCCATCAGTCAACAAATCATTATTTCTCTATTTATCAATAATTCCCTCAACTTATAATAATTATACTAATGCCATTAGCATCCAATAAATTCCCATAAATTGTAATCTAACAAATATGTCCTTGGTGATACCCCAATGATTATCTAATTAATCTAAATACCCCTAATTACTTTTCAATTTATTCTTATTAAATTTTGATATAAAAAGTCAGGGTATTACACGCAAGTTGGAGATGACTAACACAAGGTTCGCTAGGTTGTTATGCATTAAATTGCACAGCAACTAATGGAGGATTCCCAAAAGGGTGGAGTTTGTCTTCAGATGGGCCAGAGACTCACCCAAAAGAGTGGAGAAATTTAGTGTGTGTCCCACCGTCGAGCCTACTCATATCTGAAAAGAGTAAAGTGAAAGAAATATGAAGAACAAGAAAAAAAATGTGCGTAAATCATGACTGAGGACAGACTGCCCCAAAAGGGTGGGCCAGTGGGACATTAGCTGGTTAGTTTACTTTCGGCGCAACCCGGGGCTAACTGGCACAAGGTTTGTTAGGTCGTTGTGCATTAAATTGCACAACAACTAACGGAGGACTCCCAAAAAGGGTGGAGTCTGTCTTCACAAGGGCCGGAGACTCTCCCAAAAGGGTGGAAAAACATAGTGTGTGCCCCACTGTCGAGCCTACTCATAACCGAAAAGTGAAATAAAAATGAAAGAAAAGAAAAGAGAAAGAAGGACATGAAAAGAGAGAAAAGATGATACAAGTGTCACACCACATCATATTCATGGTTACATGCATTACTTGCTAAGTCTTAGACTTATAGATGAATCTTCCATTGTAGGTATAGGTATTACAGAGGAAATGACAAATGAGAAGACGCATTGAGGGAGCTTGCTCATGATGAATACTCGGCGATTGTTGGGTAATTTCATGATTTATTTTACTGTTTTATGGAACAAATATTTATATGAAATTTGAATAGAACTTTTAAAAACTTAAGCTTTTACTAGAAACGTATTTTAATTGATAAAGTCTTCCGCTGCAAATATTTTATAGATTCATGGTTTAGTAGTTGGTTTTAAAGTATGATTTTATCGCAAAAGAATTAAAGTAACATCGTTTTAGTATGACATTTGATAGTTTTTAAAGAAAAAAAAAATTATATCATAAGAATTTACTACAAAATTTGTTTTCTAAAATGGGGCGCTATAGAAGGATTCGCAGATAATATATATCCGTAAAAAGAAATGTGTCCATGGCGGTTAAGCAGAGTGAAATAAACGTTATTCTTTAGATTGAAGGACGTCCAAAGTAAAGTGAAATGGCAAGAGCGTAATTATCCACAGAAAAGAATGTGTCTATGGGATGACATTACAATGAGTGGTTGGCAGATTTATGTTTGACAGGGTGTATATTAGTAGCAAATATGCTCAGCGGATGCGTATATATCAACAACAGACATATAGGCATCCATGAATGTATGAATATTCTCGGCGAGCATTCTTTAATTAATCGATCTTCGGGATTAGCAGTTAAGCAGACAATTACAAACCACCAATTACATTGGATTAAGGTGTTAAAAATGCCATGATTACATCTATGATTTTGACCCTAGGTAGATTATGGTGTCCGCTGAAGATTGGTGGCACAAAGCAGAAGCTAATGACTCATGGGATAAAGTCACCATTTTGAATCTGTATAAATTGAGAGCTTGGTTCTTCAAAGTGCAAGCAAGTGAGCCACGAAATAGTAGCTCCTCTCTACTCTCTCTAAAGGTTAGTAAAGTTATGTCTTTCAAGTTTAAGTGATTTAAGAGTTTATGAGTAGAATTATAATGAGAAAATTATAAGGTGGTGCTTAGGGTTTTAATGAAAAATCACAAAATTAGATTTTATGCTCAAATTTTATGATTGAAAAATTCTTGTTTATATTCTAAAAATATGCTAGTGATAAGTGACAGAAGGATTTTTTAATTAAAGTGATGTCTATGCACCTAATACCATGTTTGGTTAAGAACTAAGAGAATCTGACCAGTTTTGGATTTGATAGCACTGACCAACTTTAATATTCAATTTAAGAATTTTTTTAGTATGTTGTAATCGACATTTTGATGGAACTATGAGCACTGGAATAAAAGAATTTGGACATTTATAATAGAAGTTATGAATTTTGGAAGCTAAAGTAAGATAAAAAATGGATATTAAACGAGAAAAATATTCCGTTTTTAACATTTTACCCAAGACAAAAGTGGTTGGATTTTTAACCTGATTTTATATGTTAATGTACCTTATGTAAAGGAACTATGAGTTCAAGAATCACTTGAATTAGAAAAGTATACAAAAAAGTTATAGATGTTTAATGTAAACATGTGTAGTTGGATGCTAACGTGCATTGTAACATGTTTTAGGTCGTCCAAACTTAAGGAGATAAGTCATAGTTACTATGAATTGTGCTATGACTTTAAGGTAAGTAATGATGTATGTTTTGCCTTTGGCCTTCATCACAACGGGTTAGGATGGTGTTCTTTGTTACATGTTATGTTTATACATATACTAGTTAGATAATTTGATTAAATGGTTGGACTCGGTGCTAGATGATGGTGTTGTTATGATGATTATGATAATATGTTGTTCTAGAATGAGTTGTGATATTATTGCTCAAAGATTTGTTATATTTATGCATTCATGGTCATGCATAATGTTTTTCCAAAAAAGAACAAAAATATTTTACATGCTTATGTTTTCATTAAGAAGGATTGATGATGAAATGAAAAATATGTAAGAAGCTTTGATGATATGGCACTAATGGAGGTTTGGCCGCTTCGACCTCATTGAAACTTTGGTGGGCTTTTGCCCCAATAATTTTTAGCTTTGGCGCCATGTCCCAATGTTAAGATAAAGAACAAGAATGAAAAGAACAAACGAAAGTAAAAAAAAAAAAAGAAAAGAAACAAAATTGAAACAAAAACTGTAACGACCCAATTTTATTTATTTTGAAAATTGTATAAATTTAAAACTTTTCTTTTTTAAAATCAGAGTGAAATTTTGCTTATAAAACCCGATCGTTAAAACTCTTTACTTAAAACATTTATCAGTTTCAGCGAAAGTAATAAAATCATTTTATAAAAACGCAGCGGAATCAAAATAAAACATTAAAGAATATTAAATAATTTACAAACTCTTTTACAAATAAATTCCTTTTAACTCTTTAGCCCAACTAGCCACAATATTCGCCCGTGCAAATCCTTTGTCAATTGTCTTTAACCTGTTCACCTGGGCGTATACCTACATCGCAAGACTTAACTAATGAGCCTAATGCTCAGTAAGTGATATAGAATAAAAGTATGATGCACATGTCATGAAATTCTTAAATCTCTTTTCTTTAACTATTTATATTTATTTTCTTTCTTTCTTTTGTTTTCTGTTACTTTTTTCTCGATCTTGACTTTACTTTACTATTCATTTCTTTACTTAATCGTTACCTTACTTTATCTTGAAAGGTGCTGGAGATGTCTAAACTTGACGAGACGAACCTCACATCCCTAGACGACCCCGTTTGTCTTTATCTTTTTCTTTATCTTTACTTTATCTTGAAAGGTGTTGAGAATGTCTAAACTTGACGAGGAGGAGTAGCTAACTCAACCTCACATTCTCAAGTGACCCCATTTATGTTTGTTGTTGTCTTAATTTTGAAAGGCGTTGGAAATGTCTAAACTTGACGAGGAGGAGTAGCTAACTCAACCTCACATTTCCAAACGACCCCATTTATGTTATCTTTATCTTGAAAGTGTTAGAGATGTTTAAACTTGACGAGGAGGAGTGGCTAACCCAATCTCACATCTCGTCACACCCATTTACATTCATTATCGTTTCGTTTCTTCTTTGTTTCCTTCTTAACATTTCGCAATCGTTTCGTAATTGTTTGGTTTCTTCTTTGTTTCCTTTTTAATGTTTTGTAATCATTTGGTTTCTTCTTTGTTTCCTTTCTTTTTAAAACCATGCTTGAAAATCATTTTTGTATCTTTTGGAAAACTATGATGCGTGATGCTCGTGAATGCATACATTCTCTATTAAGGAAATCTAATAGTGCAACCAACATACAATTCATGCTTATAAAATTGTAAACAACGAAACGTTCTATTTAAAACTGTAAACATCGAAACATACTATTTAAAACTGTAAACACCAAAACATGCTCTGAAATACTGTAAACAACGAAACATGCATCTCCTATTTCTTGCGATGTAGGGTCCGAAGACCAAAGCACATGCGTATCACTTACCTGTAGTTCGTGGCGCGTTTGACACTCTATTCTTTTTCGGTTAATACCTAAACCATTAAATTCACGTATTATTAACCGTACTTAAACGACTCACACTCTCACAATCTGCACATGGACAACGGAATAACAAACCTCATAATGTTGCTCATTCCATCAATGTGATAGGATACGTTAACTTTACAAAACTCATATTTTTCATAGAAAAGTAGAGAACCATTTAATGCCCACTTTAATATGAAAGTATCGAGTGAATACAAGTCATTTTCCTATTTCCTTAATCATTCAAGACTTACAATCAACAACGACGTACAAGACATCATTCATTTTTGACAATCCTTTATCTTTGCACAAACAGGTATTTCACAACCACATATAGCAATAGCCAACATTACGTCGTTACCCAGCGAATAACAACTATCATGTCATCCTCTAATAAAACCTCAGCAAGTTAAGATAATAGTCATCTCCAACTTTTTAGCGGCAACTAAATACATCCCAATAGCTTAATAATTAATAATAATCAAACTAAAGCTTCACAGTAAGTAACCAAATCCAATATTCACCAATATAATGGCCACCTCACATATAATAACTAAAACAACACCCAAAGAAGGCACAACAACACAACAAGGTGTATTTTGCTCATCAATAGAGGCATAACATTGTGCATAGGTCCAATCAACATCCACTACCCATTTAACATATGCCAGTTTACAGTATACATACCAACAATTATCCAGCACAAAACTAAGTAAGGAGTTCCAATTTAAGAATCTGATTCTAATTGAACAAACAGCCACACCCAAGTTA